>JAEBDU010000088.1:565724-766039 GCA_016802625.1 Heliconius numata
ATTATGAATTTATTCTTAATATTGAAATAAATTATCACCAGCCGACATATATTTGAATCAGTTTCAGTTCGATAGATCCACAAGTTCTTGAAAATAGGAGACTGGACTGGTCCGGTTTCGTGCCTCCAATAGAAAAAGAATTAAATAATGGAAAATAAAAAAATCTGTGTAAAAAAATTATACAACTTTAAGTAAGCGTCCACCCCGTATCGCCGTCATGGCGCAATAGCACAGCATATGACTATGAACGCGACGGTCCTGGGTTAAATTTACATTTTTTTATTTTGACAGATTTTCATCCTCCGTTAACATGATAAAATTGACTCGTTCAAAACTTTCACTCGGTATCTCAAATAACTAGGCGGTGCGTGAGGAACGCAGTGTCTGAACACTAAGTTCCCTCAGTCGACCCTACGACATACGAGATACAGTGAGGTGCAAAAAAAATTAAGTATGTGGTAATACAACAAAAAAAGAAGTAACGCTTAATTCCCATGATAACATTTTAAAAGTGACAATGTGTTATATGTACTGAGTTAAATAAATGGGGAGTTTTGGGTGTCGTTCGAAATTCACATAAGTACCTAAGTGTATGGGTGTGCCGTAACAGATGCGGTTTGTACGATTAGTTTTATTATTGCATTGGGTTTCCCTTATTGGGGTGCTTCTCTTTGTACGTACAGATAAAAAAACAAATGGTTACGAATGTTGATATAATTAATGAAATTATATTTTAATTTCAAAATATTATTATATTGGTGAAATTCAGTAATTTAAAAAAGCTTGACGTAGTAGATTACCAGACACCTATTAATTGTCAAGATCATGTACAGTCGGTGTGGATTTTCAATTAGGTGCTTGTTGCTTCTCTCAGCGAAGCTTCACGTTGTAACCTAGTAGTTGTAACGTAGTACGTTGTAACCTAGTAGTTGTAACGTAGTACGTTGTAATCTAGTAGTTGTAACGTAGTAACCTTAACACACTCTGTTCCCCACTTTTTGCCTAATTCTGGAAGCATTGCATGCAGTAGCGGAATTCAACCCCGCGCTTTGCCTGTACACCAGAGCGAAGAAATGGAAATATAAATTTTAAATAAATATTTCATTTCCTCGCTACGACTGATCTTGACTTAGACAAAAAACATTTTTTTCTTAATAAAGATATAATTATGTTCTTATATAATCAACAATCTATACTAATATAATAAAGCGGAAGAGTTTGTTTGTTTGTTTGTTTGAACGCTAAGATCTCTGGATCTACTGATCCGATTTACTTTGTTTTTGTTTTGTATGAAAGCTGCATTCTTCAGAAGTGCTATATATAGGCTATATAACATTACATTACACATATAAACTAATATATTTTAAAGTACTTTCTAATTTGACATGCAATTTATTCTGCCATGTTAATAACAACCGTCGCGTCGCTACGCAACCGTTACCGCGACATTTTGATATTCACTGATTCAAAATGACCTAGCCTACAGGCGGTATAGTATGAATATGACCGACGCGAAAATATTCTTATAGTTCAAGCAGGCGTAGCCGCGTCCGGGTCCACTAGTATTAATATAAAAGTAAAATTAAATCTCCAAGTAAAAGTATTCTAACAGTAAATCCCTAAAACGAATACGAAAACGAAAATATAAGAAAAAAAAGATATCTTCACACCTGTCTTAAACAAAACAATAACTGATACTAAGTGATCGGCTTACAAAACAAAAACCCGTAAACATTGTACTCGTCAAGTGTCAAACACTTAAGGAGACATAATACTTCTAAATCCTAACCCAATTTTGAACGTCACCGAAAAAAAAAGTACAATTCCATTGTAAAATTACCAATATACTACTAAATTTCTCAAATACCTTATTTTCTAAGCTATAAAGTTTAATTTTGAATGATTTTGTAGTAAATATAAAATGGCATTTCTTTTGAAAACCGTTGACTTATGTCAATGGCAGCCTTATTGTTGTTATCCACAATGGCTAATGCACTCACGAGCTTTTCAACAGAGCTATCTGTACTAAGTACTCTATACATCATTTATTCTCGCAAAATCATTACTATTTCTTATTATAATAGTAATAAAAGTTATTTTGGCGTAAATATATGTTAGGTGAAAGGTAATTTGTTGGTTAGCGTTGAAAGTAATTGAATATTTGACTTCGGTAATCGTGTGACGGGGCGATGCGGTGTGACGAATTGAACATCATACTTGTATGGTGAAAAATTATTTGTAATTATAATTCTCTTACACTATATTTTAGAAAAGGGTTTATTATATTTTTATTTTCAAAATCTACATTCAGGTTCTTTAAGCAGTCTCTCTCTGTATTCATTTCATCGTGTCTGAGGATCGTGGTCAGCATCAATGTCGCATCTGAGCGGATGATCTGGATGACGATCTCTTTAACTGAATGATCCTTCTTGATGCAGTACGACTCTCGATTTTTTATCTTCCGTATGTCCACTCAAAGCAGCTTAATAAAATTAAATAAGCTAAATTGGAGGAGAGAGAGAGTTTTACCAATTTTCGCTTCGCCTCGTTAGGTTAACTAGCTAGTTATTATTAGCAATCTACAAACAATTTCACAAGTACGTCACTATTGAATTGAATTCTTAATATATGGCGTTTCGAGCGTGCCAGTAAATTTACATCACTATAGTGCCAATTTAATCAATCTATGACAGACAATATACTGCTCGAAACTATATTATAGATTCTACTATAGATTATTAAAACAATTTAGCATATAAGTTTCTCGGGGAGTGCAGGGAAGCATTATGAGTTTTTAAAAGAAAGTGTTAGAGATAGAGTTTAAAGTCGAAAAAAATGTAGACTTCCAAAGTTGCGGGACGTAGCTCGTTCACCCTACGCTTTAACCGCGGAACCTAAAAGTTTTTCAACCACCAATGTCTCTACATATTATTACGTTGGCCCGTGTCAGAGGTTCCTAGCAGATGCGCGACACCATTGTCATGTGGCCACATGTGACAAACGCCGACGTTTATATTATTTATATTATAGCTATAGCTATCTTGCTATGTAATAAAATCAAAGGATCTTTTTTGCTATAATATGAGATTTTTAGAGCTTTTAAGATATTTTGACTATATTTTTTGTATTTCTTTGTATTTCACTTTATTCTAAAACTACGGTCTTTTTTAGAGAAATTACTATTTAAACTCAATCAATATAAATAATAACAATATTATGTGAAAAAATAGTTTAAAATATTACCTAAATTATTTAAAACTTCAATTTTGTGCCAATGCCTCTCAAATAATTAATGCTACTTAGTTACTTAACGCGATCGAAGATTGCGTAGTTTCTCTTCTCAATCTCTATGAATACTTCAAAGAAATATTAAAACTCATTTAATTTAATTCATTTCTAGTGTGTAACGCGAAAAAAGCGAATCAAATCCAGTCGCTTCTCAAGGACTATAGCTTCGATCTTTATATAAATATTATAAAAGAATAACAAATGGTATTTCACAATGGAGTGTAGCGGCGCGGAAATGTGCTGACCGCACGTGTTGAGAGGGAGTCTGGGATTTATAGCTCATATTTCGCTTTAAAATATTTATAGGAATATTGTTAATTCCACAGTGGCGCAGTGTTGCAGTGTACACGCTATGGTTGCAGATTTGATTTCCACTCGGAGGATTTAAATTATATAATCATTCATTCAATATAATTTTCTCGATTTCGTATTAGACGCTATACAGGACTAAGTTTATTTTTAAGTTTCATCGCAAAACTATTTTAAAGTTTTTCTTTTAATAATATACTATCTTATATTTAAATGGAAGTAACTTAATAATAAATGTAGATTTTAAATAATATAGCATTAGGTATTTGATACTCGCAATTTGACCGCATGAACTACATTTTATTTTAATTATTTTCTGCTGAATTCTGAATTAATTGCATGTTGAGTGGTAGAACTTAATGCAGCGTTTTGCCTCGTTACCACAGTGAAAATATAAATATTTCATTTCCTCGATTGGGAATCGAACTTACAACCGTCGTGTGCACACGCTCATGCCACTGTACCACCACAGGCCCATGAACTATTATTTTTACGATATAACATAATATATATCTTTGATATTTTCTGCCACAACATGTCTAACGTGAAAAGATGTTATATTATACAATTACTAAGAAAATAGTCTTTTAAATTTTAAAATATTTGATAGTGTTTTATTCAATTTACTCTTAGACTCACTTCAAAGGGTTAACGGGCTATCCATCTCAATATATCGCAAAGCTTTTAAACATTAGAGGCTCTGTTGTTGCCACCAAAATATACGATGATTGATCGCGGCATTTATTTTTGTAAGTTTATTTAGCGAAGTAACTTTTTTATGAGAATATTATAAGATTAATATTATTTAATTGTCATTAATATAAATATAATGTTATTATTTAAACTTATACACTAGTTATAGTCCATGATCTTCGACAGTTGCTAATTTAAAGTAACTTCATGTCTATCCAGAAAATGGTTTAGAACACGAAATATCTAACTTTATATAACTTATTAATTTCGACATTCTGTTTTCAGTTTCCTTTTTTTCCAATATATGGGTATTGCGATAGCCGGAACCCACGCAACTCTTCAATTTAGCACACGAAAAGAATAATTTAGGCACTGTATAACATTTTTTTTCAAATGGCAAAAATGTCTCATATTCTAGTATTCAACTTTTATATATATTTAAGGCATATATATATATATATAGTAGGTACATATTAACCTTCATCTCAAATTTCTCTGTCTGTTACTAAAAACTACACTAAAATTGCGCAGCCAAAAAGCTTGAGCCAGATACCTATGGGAAGCGATTTTATTTTGTAAAAATTATTTGAAGATAACAAACAAAAATTTGAAACGTGAAATTTTCAATGTCACTTGCACATTTTAAATAGATACATGTCACAAGTGGCCACGTAACGTCGGTATAACCCTTATCCACAATTCACGCTTGACTTTTCCGCAATGAGATGACATCTGTAAAGGTGCGAATATTACACAAACAAACACACAAAGGCACCGCGCCCCGCCCCCCGCCCCCGCGGTACTTCAGTAGATTAGCTGGGGAAAACATCTTGATAGTTTAGAGTTTGTAAGACATTAAATGTCTTGTTTTAAGTTATTTTTTTAATATAAGTGTATGGCTTTGTTAATTCTTTTATTAGAATGTACAAAAAAGTATAGTTTTCAGGTCATCAGGCAGCTTATTTCTAGTAATTTTATTATGAGAAGTAAGTTTGGGGTATTTATAAATTAAAATCAAAATATAGAGAAGAATTTCCTGTTTTCACATATATGAACAGTAAATTATGACGCAAACGCTATGTCTCCAGAATATAATAAAATGACAACGAAATGACTTTGCTCTGTATATTATACTTATTAGCTTGAAATTGAGACATACTATGAATCACAATTTTTATAAATATATTTAGTACCAATATAATCTTAGTAAGTAACGTTGATTTCCATTTAAATAAAAATAAAATAAATAAATAAATCACAAGGTTAGATACAGGATGAGAAAAGATTCAAGTATCAAGATTATTATTCCCAATAGCCAGGTACAAGACGGCACATTAAAGTGAACAACAAACGTGCCGAAAATGTGAAACTCGTAAGCTACCATGTATTTAAAAGCCAGATCTATAACCATCCGTCAATATTAACATTGTAACACGTTACTTATATAATGAATGGAAACAAGAATTTTACGGTGTGAGGTTTGTTTGTAACCAGCGTCTCGATTTTGACTTAAAAATAACATGTTCTGAGCTGGACAGGCTTCCAATTTTTCATAGATTATTCCATGCACTGTGAGAAATCTTTTTTAATTGCTCTATTATTTACTATCGTACGTGGTCAAATGGAAATAACTAAAACTTGTGTATGACACATGACACAAGCTAAATACCCGACTTTACTCCCACCGCAGGTACAGAGTGTTAATTCCAAATGATAGAAGTGACATAATATAACCTATAGCCTATCCCCATAAATGGCATATTAACTATAAGAAGATTCGTTCAATTAAACCAGTACTTCCTGATTTCAGCGTTAAGTCTTCAGCTCTTCAGCTGTATAATATTAGTATAAATATCGATAATAAATAATTAAATATTGTTAGTAATATTTTTATAACATTAAAAAAATATATTAAAATAGACTTAATGAGATGATTCCTTCCCACACACGGACTACAAAGATACGAAAGGATCTATGCCTACCACATAAATGTGAAAATTCTTGTTCTTCTTGAATTGAATTTATATATACCATATAAAGCTATACTGCTAATATCACTTTTTAAAGTAAGGTATCACATTATAAATTCATCATAAACAAGTAAAACCGAACATCATTGTTCAATAAAGTCATTCCCTCATCTCAAAGGAAAGTAGATGACGCGGAAAGCTTCAAGTAAGTAAATGCTTTGCAGTTTCACCGACAGACCGACAGACCGACAGACCGACAAAGTGACAATGGTGTAAATTGGAGCGGTCAAGTATTGATGTGGCGAATCACTGTTGGGCCGACAATGTCGTATTGTTGCCTTAGAACGATATAATAGTTTTATGTGTTCATTTTGAAATGTCACTTGTAAGGGTTTTGTTTGTTGTTTTTTCTTTCATTTAAGTGGTTGTCGTGGTTCTGTGGGACAGTCTCTGGGTTTATACTCGACGGTTTTGAGTTCTATTCTCACCTGGGGTAATATTTTTGTATGTTAATAGTCATACAAGAACGAATAAGAAACTTCTTGCTGTAAGATTGCAATTTTCTTTTACTGTTTTTGTCCGGGTACAGAACCCGCAGCGTTGAGTTTCGTTACTCAACTCGTGATGTCTGGAATTTTGGCGGAAAGCGGGGTATATAATGTGTTAACAAAATTACTTTTACGGTTTTTCCACGTAGCAGAGTTAGTACAAGGTAGTAAGAAAGTCTGTTTGTTCCCCATGCACCGAGGAATTTTTGGACACAGCTTATTAAGTAGCGGAATCGCGGTATAACTGAAAATATGATCAACTCCTTAAGTGATGATTCAGCCCACAACCGTCGTGTTTACAATTTTGTTGCTATCTCACTGCGCCAGTTATAAAATTTATTGTCTGTCTGTTTGTAAACGCATATCTTTAAAACGACAGGTTTCAATTAAGGTTTTGTCGTATAGCTGGACACTAGATATAGAACCATAACAAATAACTCAACTATAAGAAATAAGCAAAAATTGAGGTCAACGTGGCAGCAGCACCGGCTGGCTGTAAGTATTATGGTCGTGAGGTCATTTAGAGGAGCGATTAAATTTAAGTGTATTCTTCTTAGCTTCACGCTGTATCCCGCACTTAGTAGGGTAGGCAGAGGGGACCTGAGAGCGTTATTCCACACTTAGGAAAGAAAATTATTTTTAAAAAACGAGTCTTAGAGGTCAGAGCGCTTGGACGGTTTTCAAGAAGCGCGGGTTCAAATACTGCTACGTTCAAGTTTTTTTTTATTGCATAAAGCGTAAGTTCTTGAACTATTTATTATATATGTTAATTTTAAAAAATGTGCAAAAACATTAACCAAAGTCAGTCAATTCGCTTGTTATATTTTCAAAATACAAAACGTTGGTATATGAAATTTGTCTTTACTTTAAACATTTTTATCGTCACTTAACTCCAGTTTTCCCTTCCATTGCAAATCAAAGTAAAAATAATAATTCCAGTAACCGACGCGAGGGGAGAAGGCTCCTCCCACTGACCCGGGCCCCCTCGTGTTGCGGTGACATTACTCTTTAAATCAATTAAGTGGCGAGCTTGGCTTGTAACACTTACTTAAAAAAAAATAGATATTTTAAAAAAATTGATTTCGGCTAAAAAATTCAATCTTTGGCAGCTAATCTAGTCTGGGGCTAAATTACTATGTATATAAGGTCGTCATAGCTTAGTGCGTCTGACACTTAACGCGATGGTTGTAAGTTCCATTTCCACTCGGAAGTAGACAAAACGCGGCTTTGAGTTTCGCCAAGAGAACTAAAATGTTCCTAAAATCGGACGAAAAATATTCTTCTATGCGGGAAACAGCGTCAAGCTCTAACAAGTTTCATGCCTGTGATGGCAACTGTGCATCTGTTTCTTTATTTGAAGCCATTCCTGGCTGTAGAGTGAAATTTATCGGAATTTAATCAACTTCTTAATTAGTTAAATTGAATGAACAAACATTGAACATTAAAATAAAGGTCCAACCAAGAATGGTAAAAAGGCAAGGTGAAGTCTTCAGTTGACTTTGGATAACATACTGTCGGTCACATCAGAGGAAGGTCACCTAAAATATTTAAGGATCCTCCGGAAAGCTTATAGAAGAAGGATTACAGTGGACGAAGATGAAGCGGTATGGAGAGACCGTAGCCCTTGTTGCTCCGTTTGCTCTGGCTACCCCGCTAGGGATTGAGCGTGAAACTAAAGTCCAACTGAGCAAATACAGTCCAACGAATTTATTGCCATTAAGCAGAAAGGAAATTATAACGTTTAAAATAGAGAACTTATAAAACTGTTGTTAATTTAATTTATTCAATTGAATGTTACTTAATTACAAAAGTGCAATAACTTCAAGAGAGACTTATACTAGTATCACAATATTTCTATGAAAACTACATAAGTTACGTTCTTACAATATTATCTGACGCGTACATAAAAAGCACACGGCGTCCGTCTGTCTACGCCATCAATGAAGATATCGAGGACAATGAGTTGTCAGCCTTTTTAAATTTATAGCGTATTTTGTTCTAAACTAACATGGTTGTGGTCAAATGTAGACCACACAGAATATCGCGAAATTTATACAGTGTGTTCACTTTTGATACTATCTATTATTTAAATAGTACTGTAATTCATAGTAGCCAGATAATTTTAATATTTAAGTAACACAAAAGTGCTTATAATATATTTTGTATTCTGTTTTTCGTTATGTAACAACTAAATATTACTAATTATCTACTAATGACTGTGAATATTTAAGTATATCTTATGAAGATGCACTATTCGATTTTATAAGAGTCATTTAGAATACGCTTAGAATGTACAATTATAAAAAACAATAAGAAAGTAAATGATGATATTGATTTAAATATATTTTCATTCTAATCCCGCATATAGCAAAACATTAGAAACCTAGAGTTAAGACACTTCATTCTTTACGAACCGCCCAATTTTCAAGACATTGCGTATTGGGAAGCGGAAATCAACACCGCGCTTTATTTACAATAGAATACTACAAGCCACCTACGCTACACATTTTATTTTCATAAATTGAACAGCCTGTATAACTTTACGTTACCCATTGATAAAACTCAGGCATTTCTCGACAAGCGTAATAATCGACAAGTACAATACTATAAGAAAAAACATGCGAAGCTTATAAAGTTGTCACGCTTTTAGGAAATTCCTTTAAATCTTATTGAAATACACTAAACTTTGTGTTTGGAAGATTTATATGATTTTTATATATAAATTAGAAGTTACTACGACTCGACTCCATTAAAACCAAATTCGTGAATGGGCAGGTTTTATTTTTTGAATAATATGATGAAAAAGTCGATTTTTACTATTGAATTTTTTATCATGTATTTTATAAGTATTAAGCTATGCATATAATAATGCTCCTTAATAAATGACACATATTTTTAATATTAAAATGTAATTAATATGGTGATGGTGGTATATATTTTTTTACTGTTTTTGTCCGGTATAATCTCAATAAATATATAAGGAGAGAAGTAGATAAAAAATATTAAAATGTTATTACGTTTTTAAAATGTTACCCAAGACAACACCATTTTGAGTTTCACGCTTTTTCTATTTAGCAGGGTAGACAGAGAAATCCGTTCCTCATTTTGGTACTGAGTGGCGAAACTTAACTGAAATAATTGATTAAAAAAATCTTAATCGACGCCAGTTACGCCTGTCAAAATCTGTATTTAAAATAGTTTCTTAATATTTTAAGCGAACCTTGAAAACATCTTTATCGTTCTACATATTATAGATTTCACACTTACTTATTATCTTTTATTTTAATGCAGTAGTGAAGTGAAGGCACTATATTCTCTTCTTAACTATACTCAAAATATTATGCTTCTTCATTCTCCTCTATGTGTGATAAAACCAAACACCTCAGCATCAAAATAGAACTCTTGTTTCTTTAATAATGCTGTGCTTCAAGTTCAAGTCTAAAAGGTTCCCTCTGCCTTCCCTGCTATGTGCAGGATACCGTATGAAGCTGAGAAAAAGATATTTAGGTCTAAAGCAAAAGTTATGTAACTGACAAAATACCTACCTTCGTCTTCTTGACTTACTTCAAAGAGTATTTTATTCAGAAAATATAATATATTCTTAGATTTTAAAAGTCATTTTATGACGGAATCAAATATATTAAATTGTATAACGGCATATCGATCACTCAGGCCCGCAGTATAAAGGCGTGCTCAAAAAACATCAATATCCTCAAAATTAAAAAGTCAAAATCTTGATGTATCGATCTTTAGAATTAGTCCACTTGTGCCTATACTACCGTTGATGACCTCGTATAAAAAAATATTATAGCATAGGTATGCAATTGACTGCATATTTATAACTTTAACTTTTTTAATTTACAAGGATTCCTGTTCCTGGTTCCAATCAAGGGTTTCCTGAATTTAGGAGAAAGAGACACAGAAGTGTCTTAATGGGAACGGGAACCGGGGTGTCTTAACATTAAGTTCCCAGGTTCTCTCTGCCTACCTTGCTACTTACGGGATAGAGCGTAAGGCCAAAAATAAATAAAACTATCATATTTTACATTACAAGTCATAAATTAATGCCTGTTAGCTTTTCAGCGTTTAAATAACGGCTAATATCAAATATTCACTAAATTATATTATGTGAGAAATTTGTGGTTTAATATGTTCCAGCCTCAGTCCACATTTAATTACTAAATACACCGACCACCATTACACACACATATATCCCTGTAATAACTGATTCTTATATCTATATTATTATTTTTTCCAAAATAACGTAAAATATTAAAAAAACATATATGTATATACAAATAAAAAAATTGCAGTAACTCTATTAAAACGCTGGCAATCAATCCATCATGTGACACCAAAAACTGACAGATCGCACCAAATCCACGATTCTTTGGGAAACTGTCCAAATGTATCAAAGCTACGCAATCAACTCCATTGTATTTGTATAATATCTACTTGTTTAGATTGATGCTTTCGATCAAATTTTGCGGACTTTTTGCGATAAACCAGGAAATGTTTGTTATTGTATCTAACAAATTCAACTTTGAACGAAATTGTTAAACTATTGTGCTGTTTGAGTGATTTATTAGAATAGAAAATCTAAACGCTTGGACTGTATTAATGTAATATTTTATATAAAAAATAATTGAGGCCGTCGTGGCATACTCGCTTAGCATCTGACTGTAAACACAACGGTTGTGGGTTAGATTCCCATTTGGGAGAATGAATTGTTTTTATTTTCTCGTTCTTGTACCTAATAAGTTTCGAAAATTGATTGAAATTGTTGAAATTGTTGATATTAATTAATGTAATGACTCTAAAAAATGCACATTTTTTAAAATCGTATTTAACGATGTACCATTATTTGCTATAACGTAAAACATACTGCTTGAAATTTTTCTCCTTAACATTTGTATCTTAAAAATAAATTCGTTATATTGATCATAGTCACAATGGATCCCTATATATTCGCAGTGTGCATCGCGTGTATGTAGCACATAAATCCAGGACCGCAACAATCGAAACCATTAAAACAAACACGCTAGCAGCTGCGAGGGCCGCGGCCACTCGAGCATGGCGCTCTGCCCCCAAGCCCGCCTCCGGACGACGCACAAAAATCAACATAAATAACATTACACACCCCTATCTCAAAGATACACGACTTAACACACAAAAGAGCAACAGTACAATGTAAAAAAAACAAAAAAATATATTCTATGTGTATACATATAGAGATCACAATTCTAGTAAAGGCCGTTGAGTGATACGCCATAAAGTTTAAGTCAAATTTAAGTGTGCAACAATTGAAAAATATTTCGTCTCTTTCATTCATTCAATGGTATCGGTTATCCCTCTACTTTTGGGTGCTTTTATTAAATTTATTGTTAAAGAAATGTATATAAAAGTTGTTGAAACGAGAAAGGGTCCCAGTCTGCCACTTGATCGTGTGTGAGATCATCCTAATAGTTTTCACGAAAATGTTATCTGTACAACAAAATTATTCAAGACTTTTTAGGCCTTGGGATGTGAGTGATGACAAAAATGAAGAACAAAGTAAAATTTGTGATAAAAGTAAATTAAGACCCACCGATCTAAAGAAAATAAAAGATGAAAAACGTGAGAGTCGTCTGAGAAAAATACGCGGTACATTTAAGAAAACCGACAGTAATAATTACCAAGATGATACTGTATCTACGACAACTTTAGATAACGAAGACGATAAACATACAAAAGTGGAAATTAAACAATCTGTAGACATTTCGGATTCACCAGTAGCAAGTTTAAGTTTGTGTTGCGACAGATTACTTGAAGAACCAAGAAACACTATCAAAAAAGAAAAGGCCTCAGAAGCCCAGAAAAATCCATTAGAAACTACGGCTCAGCCTCAGCATATGTTTCCACCAAACACTCTACCACCAAATAGGTATAGTCACAATTATATTCCCGAATATTTGTCAACGGATATTGCTACTACACTCGGCGTGCCTCCAACTGACCCTCTCTTACTAGAATCACTAGCGCAAGGATATGCCATGGAACTAGAATACGCTAGAATACTACACCAAGAAAACGAAGCAAAGCTGTTAAATGCACGAAAGCAGAGACCGAAGAAGTATAAATGTCCACATTGTCAAGTTGGATTTTCCAATAACGGTCAACTAAAAGGTCATATTCGGATTCACACTGGAGAAAGACCGTATAAATGTGACGAAAAGAACTGCGGAAAGAGTTTCACGAGGAATGAAGAGTTGACCAGACATAAGAGAATACATTCAGGAGTGCGACCGTATCCTTGTCCCACTTGTGGCAAGAAGTTTGGACGAAGAGATCATTTGAAGAAACATACTAGAACGCATTACCTTCAAGCTGAACGTATGATGCCTGTATTTGTGCCTTTGTCTGCGGTACCACATGTTAGTGGCTTCCCCTATCTATACGGATATTAAAAAATTAGATGAATTTAATTATTTATTAGGCTGTTTAAATTGTGACTTTTGTACGTATATTTAAAGACAAGAAATGGGAAATAATATTTTTGATAGAACAAATTATTTAGAAATAATTGTATTTTTGTAAATAGGAACGTGTGCAACAATATTTTTACAATTAGAGAAATTTTATATTATAAAATAAAATTTTGTTTTACTTTAGCAACTTCTTAGTATGGTATATATAATTGATCTGATAAAAAGAATTTAGGCGGCATATATTACTTACCTATGTATTTTGCCAAAATTTCATTTTGGCGCACATGGCTATGCAAGTTCAAGTTCAATCTGAATCCGCTTTATTTTATTTATATATTTATTTCGGGAAGAAAGGTCCTCGAATGGCGACCACGTCTCGGCAAAAGGAGCACAGGCCGCCCTCCAACCAGGTGGACCGACGACCTTAAGAAGACAGCGGGAATCCGCTGGATTCAAAGGGCGCAGGACCGGACGGAGTGGCGAGAATTAGGGGAGGCCTATGTCCAACAGTGGACGTTGAAAGGCTGATGGGTGGATGGATGGATTTATTTCGTTAATAACAATCGCAAAGATATCTAACTAATTATTTATCTATCTTAATAACATTAGACCTAGGATGTTTAGAAAAAATCCTTAGTTATGAATAAAAGTTTTAAAAATATTACTGAGAAGTAGTCAGTGTTCTTTATAATTAATTTTTACCAGACAACAATTACGTGGGAAACTTAGTAAAGTTGAAAAAGTTCCAAGCACTTATTAAAAAGTTACAGCTTTTACACCGTGTAAAAGTTTTGAATTGAAAATTGCTGCAAGTACACGCGGTTAGTTGCTCTAGGAAAGTAGTTTTTTGCATTTTGTGTTTTGTTAATGTTACATTTTTTTATTGAGAAAATAATATTATATTATTTAATTATTATTTAATTACTTTAATTTAGGAGCCGCCATAGCGCATAGATACCGTGTCTGACTACTAATGTGACGATTATATGTGCGATTCCCTTTGTGTCCATGGATAAAGTGGTGCGTGGAGAACGGAGTGTCTTAATCTAGTGTTAAGATACTCCGTTCTGCACGCACCACTAGGCACCATTAGGCACTAGGCAAATAATTTATAAGGTCGCATTTTTATTTCATATTGATACAAAGAAAAGATTTATTCTATCAGTTTATATTATCGGTTAATTCGCACGACGCCATTTTGACGCAACCATAGCGTATTTGCAAAGTAGTACAAGTAATGATCGTTGCTCATCCCCAATTCAGGAATTGTGTACTTATATTAAAGTAAGCTACGCCGGTAAAAAGTTAGATCATAAAAAGCTAAAACATTTTTTTTACTTTCACGCTGTATCCCGCATATAGCATGGCAGGCAAAGGGACTGTCGAATTTTTTAAATATTGTATTTTAAGAGGCGAAACTCCACGGTGCGCTTTTATTTAGCAGACATAGTAAATGTAAATTATTTAATTATACTCATTCCCTGAGTAGAGATTGAATCCACAACCAATGCGTTCACAATCAGTCGCTGTACCATTGCATCACGGCCTAACTTATTTATTACTTAAAATTATATCAGAGTAGGCAGAGTGAATCCTTCTGTTAAGACACTCTGTTCCTCACTTCACGTGCCGAACTGGAGGAACTCACCACCAGAGCGAGGAGATGTAAATTTAAATATAAATAAATAAATTCCTCGTGCGGAGATCGAACCCACTACCAGTCGCGTTTACAGTCACACACTTATGCCCCTGCGCCACGACTGGCCTCTGCTTATTACTTTACTTTCATATAAATATTACCTACTAACTAAATGTACAATTTTGAAATATCTTTATATTAAAGGCAAGATTCAATTTATCTGTATAAAAACTCTATTGAGCTCATTGTTGACATCGATACATCATCCAAGAAAAAAAATTACGCAAGTAAAATTGTAGTTTAAGAACGGACTTCCGGTCATATGTGAATGCAAACAGACAAACAATTAGCTGTTGTTAAATATTTTGACTCTCCGCTTTGTGACACACTTGTGATTTAAAAAGATTTTTGAGAAATTTAAAGGCATTATGTGTTATACAATAATGTTGTATAATTAATTGTAATACGATTATTGACAGTTTTATAGGTGTGAGCCGTTAATTTTTACGTCATATGAGATATTTTTCTTTAGCTTCACGCTGTATTCTTAGAGAACCAAGTGTCAAAACACTCCACATTTCTTCTTTTGCTTCGGCGCAAAGGAAATAAAATAATTAAGTTTTAGTCACAACGGTTGAACGCTCTAACAATGTTTGTCTATGTATTAAAATTAACTAAAATAAATATCAATTCATTTAACAAATATATTATTCTAACCATATATCTAGTAGATTAATATATATAATAGTTATTGAAATTTATACACAATTAACACGTACCTTTATATTCTATACATAAAATATTAGTCACAAATCTCACTCGCTACCTAATTACAATTAAATTTAAACGGGCTTTAAAAAGATAATAAATAGCTTAATATAGCTATTAAGACATTTTCCCACGTACCGACATTGCGCATTATTTGGCAAAACTCGGAAGTCCATGACTAGCACACAGCATGACTCCCTTATTTGTCACTTAGTAATATTTTATAACTCTGCAAATTTTAAATGTCGTTATAAAATGGGTACCTACAGTATGGTCAAAAAGTCGCGGCCACCCTGGAAATGGGTACATGGATTTTAAGATATTACTGATATTAAAAAATATCAGTAAAAATAATTTTAATATCACTGAATATAATTTATTTTATCCATAGTTGTAACACTCGCTTTCCTTTATTCTTCCCTTACTACAGAACTAAATAAAACAGATTCTCACATAAAAAAAAATATCCTAAAAAGTGGTCACTGCGAAACAGGGTGTGACCGAGTTCGACCTAAAAAACAACTTTTTTGCCATCTTACATACCAGTATGGGAAAATACTAAAAACTCTTTTCAAGATTAACCCGCCTACGAATTATACAAATTCGTTGAATAGAAAATTTATAGCGCTTATCGGATTTATTGGTTTGTTCTTAATAAAAAATAATTTTTCGGACCCTTTTGGGCAGGTGAGTCGACGGCTGAATGAACTTTTTTTCCTAATATTAATGATGCAGAGTAAACATTTATTGTTTGCTTTACATTTTTTCTGAAATTCATTCATAATTTTATTGTGTATTTCGAATAAGCGTTAGACAAATAGTCGCTCTAAGCTTTTTTGGTTTATACAGCAAAATTCTGAAGTTGATGGTTGAAATATGAACTTAAAATAATTATTTATTAGAGCTAAGATTTTTTTAGTTTAACGCTGTATCCCGCACATAGGGTAAGCAGAGGGAACCTGGGAACCTAGTGTTAAAATACTCCGTTCCCATTAAGACGACGTTATTTTTTATACATTTGTTAGACATATTTTAAAATTTAGGTAGTATACATTACTAATTTACCGTGTCTTAAATATGGTAAAAATATATCCTTTAATAACAATTTTTATATAAACCCATATATATTATCCAGACTCGAGTTTGTCTTAATTTTTTTTATTATTTATTAAGAAATATTTATTTATTAAATTTTATTAAGTGTAGAATATAAAGTGTCATGATCATAAATTAGTCTTTACAACTGTCCATGGGAACTTCGGTCAGGTGGGTCATCACGCCTACGCTTTCAGCGTTATTACCTGCCTTCTGTGCGGCTACTTGTTGTAGGCTAACCACAATTTACACATTTTAAGATTTCTTATTTTTACTTTTATTTTATATAATACGATGTGGAATATCTGTGCGATTTAAAAAGTTATTTAAGTAATCATAAACCATCTTTATAAAGCTTTATTTTTGTATTTACATTTATTTGTCATTTACTACAACGGCTACTAATGGTTATTTTAATTTGTCTATATGATGATAAAACATAACATGATTGTTATAGGTATATAGTATTTAAATTTAATATTTATAAGCAGAATATTAATAGTAGGTAGTAGGTACACCCTACGCTAGTACAATCCTAAGCATTGCATTTACAATACAAATAGTGCTATTTAGAGCGGTCATTACGCTTCAAAAGCCATTCATGCCTCAAAACTTTAAAAAAAGTTACAATTTTATTCTCACGGGGCCACTTTAAGTGGATTTTTGAGCAAATTCGTTACAGCGCAGGTTGCACATATCAATTGCGCGCACTTTTTGACATTGACATTCGGACAGGTTTTTTTTTTTCATTTTTTAAAAATGATCGATTCGATCCAATTTTTGTGTTTGTTTAGTCGACCTTTTTGACTTTTGCCACTTGTGAACACAGCTTTAGAGACTCCCACACTATATTTTTGTAACGTTTTTAAATTTCAATTGAAAAAAATATTTATTAGACGCGCTGAATGAATCTTGTAAGGCAAAAGTTTTGTCATACAATTATATTTTATCATTTTAATGGAGTTTTCTCATATGTAATTTTTTATACAATAACAATATATTTTTCTCCCACAATTATAAGACTTACTTTGTTAACATTAAATAAAAATAATGTATTTTAATTTAATTACAAATGGCGTCATTTCCCATCCCCAATCGGAAGAGAGAAACAAAATGGCGACCACCCATCGAGATATTTGTCAATACGCTAATGATCACAGTGCTGCGGTTTTATTGTTATTTTTATACCACAAATCGATCTAACGTAAGTTACGTAAATGCAAAAGGTATAAGAATAGTGTATAGTGCGATTTGGGTAACAGAATATTTAGAATATACGATTAATGATTTTACAATTGAATATTCACGGATAAATGTATTTTTTTTCTAAAGGAAGAATAGGGAACGAGGTGATACAAAATGTGAGAAAATTACTTATTAAATATATTTTTATAAGCGATGTAATCGCTTCGCTTGACGCTTTCATTAAAGTGCAAATACTTTTACTTTTTTAAAATGTTCCTACCTATATTAGTTATCCTAGAAATATACCTACTTACGTGAAATATAAAGAAGGATTCCAAATTCACAAGGCAAGGTTAGTGGTTGGTTTGGTTATCATTGAATAAAATTGAAAATCTGATCGAAGTGGATAATACGCGTCTACGACGGACACAAATAGACTATACCTACAAAAGTTTTCCCGATATATAATCTTTTGAGGTATGATCAATTTCTATTTAAGTACTTAATTTATACATAGTGACAATTAAATATCAATTTTCATTTATAGTTTCTGCTATAAATGAAATAAATTATTTACCTCTATTTGTTTCATTTTCAATGCTAAATAATATATTTTGACAGTTTGAGAAGAAACTAAGCATAAAACCAGACAATATTTATAATCACTGTCTCAGTCAGTCTGTAATTATTCAAACTGAAAAATCGAGATATTTAACACAAAATACATATATGTACAATGTACGTACCTACTTATAACAAAAATAAATACTAAATATCATAATTGCCATAAACAATAAAAAAAATACTTCAATATTCAATTGTAAGTTAAATATTTTAATATATTAAATTAAAATCACCAAACTAGTTGACAACGTTCTATAAATCAATCGTCAACGATCCCTTTTGCTTTGTTGCGAATGTGACCCCTTGCACAATAACTGCGGTTAGTCGTTAGTGCAGAGTCGAGACCACACAGGGGTGCTGCGTAGATATGTAATAAATATATTGAAGCTTAATACAGTTATACAAAGTAAAAAAATGTTTATTTCTTTGTATACCTATTATTTTTTTAGCTTCACGTTGTATCCCATACATAGCAGGGTAAGTGGAAAAAACCTAGTGTTACTACACTTCGTTCCCACGCACCTCCCAATTTTCGAGATATTGAGTGAGTGGCAGAACTCAACTCCGCGCTTGTGTATAAGACAATGGAAATAATTTATTCCCTAAGGTGGTCGACTCGAACCTACAACCGTATAGCACCTATAGTATACCTCACATTTCTTAATTTTTAAATATTTTTTTTATTATTACAATTTTTATTTATTATTTTTCTATAAATTTTCTTCATACATCGTCGTCTGTTTATTATAGATTATGGTGAAGACACGAAGCAGAAAAATGAGGATCGGAGACATAAACGACACAAAAAAAATCTATATATTTTCATTCCTCTTAAATAAAACAAAATTATGAAAATGTCTTCTTACATTTTTATTAAAATCAACATAATATTTATTAAACTAATATAATTTATTTAACTTCTAAGTAATTACCATGTACGTACATAATAAAAAATTAAAACTCATCATGTTTACCCTCTTTTATATAGCTTATGTATTCGTCCAAAACTTTCTTTACCTCGATACTTTGCGAATCTTCCTCATTCAGATCATTCACATGATCTTTTAACATTTGTAAGATTTTAGCAGCTTGTAATTTTCCATAATAACTTCTTAAACAAAACGGTTTTACATTTTTCAGGAGATGATATATAGTGGGTTCAATTTCAAAATCGTTTCTTTTGGATATTATTGCAAAAACATTCAAAAGTCCATTACACAAAGCCGGAGTGGAAATTTTATCGATAAAGCCTATATTTTCATATAATTTCACAGTTTCAAAGTCGTTTTTGTCTTTCTGAGATTTGCTGCGTATTGACAGATGTTCTTCTAATATATTATTGAACAGGACTAGCAAGTTATAAACTAGTGATGTGTCTAATTTTGTTACTTGATCGTAAAACAATTCTAGACCATTTAATTTCATAAGACGAGCCTGTATTTTAGGGTTATTTGGCAACCATTTGTTAATTATATTTACCGCATGAGTTTTAAGAAAATTATTGTCTTTCTTAAATATATCTAAAAGTTTATCCATTATGTATGGCGGTAATAATTCATTTGTAGTAACGGGGGCAACGTCAAACAAAGTTTTCAATAAAACTAGGAGTTGCTTTTTCAAAGGATCATGCTTAATATTTGTTATCGAGCTTACAGTTTCATCTATTTCTTTATTATTAAGAATTTTATAGGCATCGTGAGACGTTTTTAATGAATCAATGAGATTGGTAAATTTTTCTGTTATTTTTTTATACAATTCTTCTATACGATCTTTTGGGACGTCTCTATCATATTTATCTGCCAGTGTAGCTAGTTGTTGAATCTCTTCTATATTTTTATCGATGTCTTTAGTTTCATCATTTGTTTGATACTTACTTGATTCTATTGAATCTGAAATCAAAAACCAAATTTTATGTGCAGCACTTTACAGCGTAAATGAAATACTACATCTACTTTTTACAATTTAATTTAAAAAATCTACAAAACAAACATAAAAAAATATAGTCGAATTGATAACCTCCTTTTCTTACAGAAGTCGGTTAAAGAAAATTATTACAAAAAACATTGAATTCGAGGCCAGTGGCGCAGAGGCACAAGCGAGAGGTTGTGGGTTCGATTCCCACTCGAGGAAACTAAATACTTTATAATCTCATTTCTTCTCATTTGGTTTCACTCTGGTGGTGAGGCAAAGTTGCATAGAGTTGAGTGAGCATTGAGTTCCGCCACTCAATACACAGTGCCTCCAGAATTCGGCGAAAAGTGGGAAACAGAGTTTCTTAACAGGTTTCATCTGGCTACCCAGCAAAAAAATGAATTTATTAATTATATAAAAATTTACTAAACTTAAACTTTTAATGGACACTTCGTATTTCGTATTTAAATTACCTTCCATTCCAACACTACCTTCCATTACCTCATCAGCTAATGAGGATCCTACAATTAGATAAATTAGAAGTAAACTGGAAATCATTTTTTATTTACTAAGCCTTACAATAATATGTTAACTATTTCACAGTTTAAAACCACTACAGGACAATTCGACAGTTTTTTGACAGTATTATATTTTTCAATGTAAGAAACAAAAGGCCAGTAATATTTGCTTAAATATTAAGTAATTGATGAAAAAAAGTGTTTCTAATAAACATAAAAACCCTTGTAAGTACAATCATATTTTATTTAATATTTTTTGACTTGTATATTTCGTTTTTAACTGTGTAGGTAGAATGGCTCTAGAACAAGCAATCACTGGATTCTGAAAATTACACTTCTTTCTTCTTCTTTTATTTTAAGATTGTTATTAGGGCTAATGCGTAAATTAATGCTTTACGCTGCACTTTGTATATTGCTCGATCTGGAAAAGTTTCATTATAAATATAAATTTTTGTACCAATAAGATTTGAAATGATAGGTCGTGTCTAAGTGTACACGTATCTAGAGATGCCAGCTTTAACTTTAATGAGATTTGTTCGTGTAAAAGATTTTTTTATTTTTCATAGTTAATTTTTTCTTACTAAAATTTCTAGATTATTTTAACGTTTAGGTCAGTTTTAACTACAAACTCAACCTTCTACAATAAACATACAATAAAAGTATTTGCATTAAATTTACAATAAATTTCTAAACGAAAAGAAGAAATATAAAATTATACATATGTATGTCGAACTGTCATTTAAATTGAAGTTTAAAAGTCTTTAAAATATTAGTATCGGTATTTCATATGGATAACCTGGCCTTTTTAACTTTATGTGAGGATAAAACATGTTGCTGCCTTTCTCTGCGTAGCACCGCCGTCCTAATATCTGCAGTTAGTTTTGTAAGTATCACCTACATTTACTAAATAATGACCATGTGGCACAGACGGTTGTGGGTTCAATCTACACTCGGGGAAATGAATTATTATCTATTAATAATTTTCACATATTAAAAAAAAATATTTTCAGATAAGCTGTCTTCTAGATGTTTTAATCAGCGATACAAATACAGATGACAATTCTGTCATGAAAGAATATGTAGAGACATTGAAGACGCTGTTGCTCACTCTGTTTCAGATGGCCAACATGTTACTTTTACTTGGTTGTATTTTCGTAAGTTCTTGTATGTTCCTTTTTTAGCTTCATGTTGTATTACGTACATAGCAGGGTAGGCAGAGGGAACCTGGGAGCCACGTGTTAAGATATTGCGTTCCCAATTACATACTTACTGCCGTTTTTCTAGTTTCCGTCGAATTCTGGAGGCATCCCTGCGCCACGATTGCACTCACGTTTCTTACGTTTACAATTCTATTAAAAGATTTCATTTTTACATGATATATTTTTATTTAAATATTTTATTATAAAATTTAAACGTACCACGAATCCATGAGACGCTGCTTTGAATGTCGATACGTTAAAATTCTTGTGAACAAATAAGTCATAAAATTCTATCTGCCCGATAGGAGAAAATCTAACATTTTAAGTAAAATTTTTCCTATAATTATAAGAATTCTCGTATATTGAGACTCCTCAACTACACTACGAGAAATGCGTTGGAGTGTGCTTTGACACTCTGATCGACATAGTTCTGCGTGTAAATCCGAATCGGCAAAAATATTAACTTTAAGACATAGATACATAATTTATGAATGAAAACGGTATCTCAAGATAGATCTCAAACTTGAGAGTTGAGAGTGGTTTATAAATACGGACAACAAATTATCGATTGATAATATTTAATTGTTAATTGCAATTAACAATTGTCTAACTCTGATTTTAGAGACCACATCTACTTTTGTTAAAAGAAGTAGCCATAGCTTTATTTATTTTAAAATGTTACAGGAAAATGCATTATTAATACAAGTGTATATCTGGTATATGCTGGGTTTTATAGTGATAGGATTCATCTCGGCCATACTTGAATTCTGTCTCCGTACTAAAGTTGAAGGCAAGTGGAGCTTCGCTACTTTTGTACCTGACGTTATATTCTTATTTGGTAAATATTTCAATAATCTATTGTAGATTGGATTTTTAGTTCACTTAATTCCCCTATAATAGCAAATATAGACAACTTAGACACTTTGCTCAATTTCCACGATTCATTTCGAATTATAGGCCGTTTTACATTACTAGACCACTTACTTTTAAACTGCTGTTCCACACTTATGAAAGAAAAATTACTTATTTAGAAAACGTATAAAATTTGATCGCAGTAGGATTTGACCCGCACCTCTTGGAAACCCTCCAAATGGTCAGAGCACTAAGCCATACGTTCCCATCAAACTACGTCAAAATTCTGTTACCGTCTCGTAAGTTTTGTAAGGGCGCGCATAAGAATATTGACGTAGCTCTTTGAGAACGTATGGTTTAGTGGACCTCTTGCACGACTTCCAAGAAAGAAATGCGAGTTCAACTTCCGCCACGTTCAAACTTTTATAAGTTTTCTAAATAAGTAAACAGATATAAAACTTTTCCACTTTTGAGTGTTAGTAAATTTACCTCTATAGGTTTAGGCTTACATGGTAATATATCTATTTAAGAGATATTGCGTGTTGGGTGCCTAAAACCAACTCATCTCTTAGACTCCCAAAGGAGAACGAAAATATTTTAAACAAACACATTCTGTCAAAACGAAATTGTATATAGTGGGTATAACTAAGTATGTACCTACTTATATTTTTTTATATAATTTAATTATAATATTTCAGTATTATTTCGATGTCTGTCTCTGGTGGATGATTACAAAAAGCACCTGGATAAGGATTGAGTAAAGTTTACGTGTTTCATAATAACATTAAAAAAATAATATTTAGTTATATTGTATAAAATATCATCTTTTAAATTCACTTTAAACATCAATTTTATTAATTCATGAACCAATTGAAATAAAGTGGGAAGGTAAAAATAAAATCACATATTATTTTTAAATACTTGTTTTTCGTTTAATATTTTTGTACTATCTACTATATACATGGTGTTCATTAAATATCTATAGAAAAACGTGTAACAAACGTAAAACTAACGTACAACTAAATAGAAAATCTTCGCCATGGGACATTCATAAAAATAAAAACTTAAGACCGGCAATTACGCCATATGTAAAAAAAATTATATACAATTCCTCTCGTAACACAAACGTGGTGTCTGTCCGCGTCATCCATTACAAGTGCGAAGACGACAAAACATTAACATTATGACTAATCAGAAGTTCATATAACAAAGGCAGGCCAATAACTTCGAAGAACATGGTTGTATCTGAAAAAGGAATAAAAGAGCTTTTTAAAGATATTTATTTGGTTTACTTTAAATAATCCATTAAATATAAATTATAATAATATTTTAGTAGATGTAGTTTTTTTAGATAATGACGTTTATCTTTCAAAGGCTCCTTTATTAAGTTACATCATGTTATATGTTTTATTTAGATTTAAATTAAAGTGTATACTTTTATTTGATTAAAAATATAAAACAAAAATAACTATAATTTCCGTAATATGTTTCTAATCAAATTTCATTGAAAAAAAAAATAGCTTAAAAATCATGAAGTATTATAATGTTTAAAAAAAAAATAAGAAAATATTGTAGAGATAATTTATATTTTCTAAAGTATATCGACTGTTTTGATAAAATTATTCTATCAATACAATTGTTTTCTTATTAGTTCGTGTTTTGTATACGTTGTTCTATCGAAGTTATTGCTAAAATCCGTCAGCCATTGCACGATAATAATAAAAAATATATTATTCTAACTCATTAATATTAACTAACTTCATTATCATGAACTGAAAAAATATTTTATATTTAAACTTGTTGACAAAAAATGCTCTATTATAAAGCAAAAAAATATTTTTATATACGTAGTTATAAATATAAAAGATGAAATGGTCACAAAACAACATTGTAAGAACGTCGCGGAGAAAATTTTTAATTCAATTAATGTATTATTTGGATATATTATTTATATTAATTACCACCATTTAAGCACCAATTTTATATTATATTTTTAATGGAAATAATGTTTAACACGTCCAACGCTAAGAAAAACTATGCGTCTTCCCGTTCAGGCCATGTCGGTCAGTGATGGTCGACAATTAGACTTTCTGTTCGGGCCATGTCAGTCAGTGCTGTCCGCGGTTTTCGAGAATTTTCGTAGGCAGGGCTATCAAACTAAAAGCCTACCAGTGGACCCACTGATAACTCCAAATTAAGTTGATTTTTGAAAAAATTAAAAAGACAGAAAAATGAATGTCTCCGTATGATAGCAAATGAAGAAACATATTCATGTCAAAACATTTGCTTTGAATTTGGATAGAACTGTGATTTTTGCTTGGCCTGAAGGGATAGTATGCTGTTGGTCAGCACAGAATGCGTTGGCAGTCAACGTGTTAAAAATATATTTCAAGAACACGTAATTACAATGTTGTTTTTTTTTTGGTTAAAATAAATCAGTATAGCAAAATGATTTCGACAAATTGTTACTAATACATATATATTTATAGGTCCAATGAGTAGGAACATATGTAATGTACAATCTAGGTTTAATATTATAAAATTGCCAAATCGGTCCTATATGTTAATGACAAATATAAATAAATATGTTTGAATTGTTTAAATTAGAAACGAATGTGCGACCTTTATGTCGCCACCCAGCCTTATATAGATTTCATGTTGAGTTTCATGAAATTTTTTGTATGATAAGTAATAGGAAAATTTTGTGTTGATTTAGGAAATAAAAGGGACTGAGAGAATTAAACATATAAGGAATAAAATTCTATATACTGGTATATCACTCAATTGAGACGAGATATAAATATGTTTAATATTTAAATTTATATAAATACTGAGGAAAAAGTAATATTTTTCCCTCAGTATTTAATGTAAAATTAAAAATATATATATAAAGTTTGTCACATTTAGGATGAACATTTTAATCGACCTTTTTATTATGCAAACATTTTATATCCGTAAATGATGCCAGGTGAAAATTAAAAATTAAAAAAAAAAGATTATAGATGTGTTTAAAACATTAAGACTTTAAAAATCATTTTATTACTGGTAATTACTTTTAATTGTTGAAAGACATGGAAATACAGAATAAAGTCCAAATAACGTTATTCTATTCAACGAAAAACTCCCTAAGCTGCCGAAATTATTCTAGTTTGGCCAGATTTCAATACAATGATACAGTAGTACAGTACGTTAGACGAGTCGTGGGCGCCCTGAAATTAGGCTTCCCGAGTGCACAATGCGTCTTGCGCAGTAAACGTAAGAAAAATCCAATAAAATAAATTTGAGCAGCCATCTACAGCTAACTTCAGGGCGGCGGAGTCCCTTTGGCGTCGTTATAAAGACTTTATCCTGTGCACAACATTCATTTTTATCTCTCGAATCTATTGAATTTATGTTTACATTCTTATAACGCTTACAAAAGGTACAAAACTATTTCAAATCTAATTGGTTCTGTTACATCACAATACTTTGATATAGTCACTATTTATTAAAAATGCTGAATGTTCTACTAAGTGACATTGAGAACTGTCATATCGAATTAAAAAAAAATTGTACAAAATGTTTCGAAAAACATAAATAAATGCTTTAAAACTTATTACTCTTATCAAAATTTCAAGCAATTAAATAAAAATTAAATCAACTTCACGCATAATTAAATAAAAACTTTTAAATAAACATTACATTAGTCTGTTTACAAACGCGACGACAAATTTAAAAGAAAGTGCAAAGATATTTTTTTTATGAATGGCGTCTTTAGTGATTATCGTGGAACCATACCACTTTGCGTACAATTATCGTATGGCAGTAAAAATGTATATAAAACTTTATGAACAAACAGATTGATTAATTTGTATCACATATTTGATAACCTGCACAATATTTCGTAACTTTTACATATATTTACGAAGAAAAAACTAAAACTTGGTCTAATACATAAAAATGAGGCATAAAAAATTATATATGCGTGACATGATAATAAAATTAAAAAAAATTATAAATTTGATGATGTCACAAATTAACGTCATAGCGCATAAATTCAATTTTATTTCTTCAGAAATAACCTAACATATAACAATATATTCATTTGAAACACTTAAACAATTTTTTTTTATTGTCGCACTGTGCTTCATAATAAAAGCGAAAACAAACTATTAATTATCATTTCGTCTTGGTGTTTTAATTTTTTTTAACCTAAATTATATTACATGTCTATAGTAAATACATATTTTTTTACCTAACAAAGCTAATTACAAGGCTTTTTAGGCATAAGTTAAATTGCTTTACCATTAAATAACATGTGGGAATAATGAAATACGTAATAAATAAGGGTGACTATACACGCGGCGTTTTTTATTTTTTACTGTTTTAAAAAACTTGTATTTTTAATTATATGTCTACTATTATAATCTAAATACTAAAATGGCTGTTAAAAAATGTTTTATATATAAAATATCTATTTCTTTCCGTAATTTAAAACTATATTTAAAAAACGTCGCGTTTATCATACAATTGTTATTTCATTCATTCAAAATCAGATACTAACTATTAAAATCAAACATCAAGCAAATACAAGTTTATAATTTTGAAAATCATTTTGGCACAAACGATACTTAAAAGCCAAGAATAATCCTTGAGATCAAGAAAAAAATATTTACCAATTAATACTACAATTAAAAACTACAGAAACAATTTAGATATACAATTTTTTTAAACCTGGTTATATCGATTTACAATTATATGGTTTGTTGGTTAAATTTGGCTGAACAAATGTTTTATCTATGACGTGACTTTTTCCAATGTTTTACTAACAAGTAATTATAAAACGAAATAATTACAATTTTTTAATTAAATTAACTAAGAACGATATCTTTTAAATATCTTTTTATGTTTCTGATTAAAATAGTGCCGACATTGCAATATAGATTATCTTTAGAGTATAAAAAAAGTAAAGTAAATATACATAAAGTTAATAAAATAATAATTTGAATAGACATTGGTCCATTTAAATTCCACTAGAGAGAATATTTTTCCATATAACTTTTTTTGAGTGGTTAGATTTTTTCTTTAATAAGCGTAAATTGGCAAACTGAAAAAAAAAACATTCACTGCTCATTGCTCAAATTGTAAAGGTAAATAATATAATGCATATAAATATAAATCATATACATGTATACAGCTATAATATAATTAACGTTTTAGTTGAATCAGTATATTTTATATAAAGGAATAATAAAAACCTGGAACCATAGAACCTGGTAATCAAGATTTAAGACATCCATTCTCATTAAGATACTTCCGTTTCCCACTTTCCTTCATGTCCATTTAAAATATTAATTATAAACATACATTATATATCACTCAGATCAATAAATTGTCAACTCCAGCCAGACATACATACATATTTATAGTGTTCCCATTTGAAAAAATAAAATAAAAGCTGATAAACATAATAATTTTATCCATTCATACTTGAGGTCGTCGTAGCGCAGGGATACAAGCGTGCGACTGTAAACGCATATGGGTTCGATTCGCACGCGATTTAATATTTTCATTTATCGTTGGTGAAAAGATAAAGCGGCGTTGAGTTCCGTCACTCAATGCCTCAGGAATTCGGCAACAAAAGTAATTTTATTAAGTATGTGTAACAGTTAGAAAATAAGAATAAATACGTATAATAATACCAACTCATAATATTAAATACAATACATATAATCATTCATGTCAATAAATTACAGTTTCTTCATTACAACCACAACACTCCTATATATTTACACTTATACAGTGTTCAGAAAAAAAGTTTGTAACAAATAAAATACACATACACACACTTATACAGAGTGTTCCCATATTTTTATTATAAATATTTTTTTTATAACCAAAAAAAAACAAAATCTATATTGCAATACGACAAACCATAGACAATTACAAACCTTAACTGACACTCTGGTTAGCGATGGACACTACCGGCTGTTGGTTGTTGGCCGCTATGACCGTGGACCCTGGAGGTATCTTCTGGGGTACCATGCCATCTATATGACGGTACTTCTTGAGGCGCGTCCACTGACCGTTATTGTAGTTCATTTGGAAGTGCATCTCAGACAGCATGGTCAGGTATGTATCGTCCGACTGCAATACATTCTCTATGTTTTCGGACAGTTTTATTGTTACTATGTTGCCCAGGTTCGGACATGGATTGTCTGTAAAATGAAACATGTGATAATTAAATATTAAAATTATGTACATTAATGTTGATAATGTGAGGTTGGGACCGTCATGGCAGTGGGATAGCGTCTGATTGTAAGCGCGACAGGTGTGGATTCCAGTCCCACTCGGGGGAATGAATTATTTATCGCGCGGAGTTGATGCGCCACGACGGACGGACTCTTATTAATTATAAATACTTTAATATTTTTAATATACAAATTTTTTAAATACTACTTCAATACTACTTTAATTTGAATTTTTTAGACAGATTATTTAGTAATAATTAAATAATTTATATTCAATTCACCTCTAGAGCCAGCCATAAAGCCAAGTATGAGTGCTTTTTCAGGGCGCGTGACTCGATTAGCATTGCGGAACATATCTTGCGCTTCCATCATTTGTTCGCGCTGAGGAATCAAATGTTAATTTAGTTATTATTATCATACTTTACTTATATTTAACTGTTAACCTATAAAATCTTAACGCCTGAAATGTTCCCATACATTATCCCATACTTTAATGATTGAGTTTATTAGAGTAGGAAAATGAATATAATTTAAATTATAATCATATTTTGAATAGGTAAGAACACACTATCTCCTCTATCAGATAATATTCTTGCCGTCAGCGACAACCCTATATGAGACATAACGAAAGAAAGAGCCTCGCTGTAAGCGACAACCCTATAAACTACTGTTTTTTTGTTTGGTTATTAATAAAAATCTAAATCAACATTTTTAATTAGGACATCTGTGCCATCACAAGCACTTTGAAACATCGAGTTACAAAGAAATGTCAATCCTATAAGTTGCCACCGGCTCTGGTGGCAGTTCTGCTGAGAAGTCGACAAAAGATCCAACAGTTGCTTTATATATAAAATATAATTTACAAGAAATTAATAGCTTCCCAAAACAGCATTTAATTCTACCCATTAATATAACAAAAACAACAAAAATAGTAATCCAAAAATCAATATAATCTTACCGTAAGCGACAACCCTCTACGCGGCACGAGCGGTTGCGCAGGTTGCGTCGCCGATTGTGGCGTTGGTTGCGTTTGTGGTTGTGGTTGCGGAGTTGGTTGCGGTTGCTGTATTGGAGTTTGGACTTGTTGGACCGGTTGTTGCATTTGAACCTATATGTAGGAACGTATGATTGATAAATTTATACAGAATGCTTAAAATATTTTTTTTAATACATTTAATAATATTAAACTTATCAATTTAAAATATAATTAAATTACATTTATTAATAGAAACTTTTAGGTAAAGTTTAATATCTACCGGATGTGCTATTTGATGTTGTATAGGCTGTGGAGTCTGCTGTACTACTTGTTGCGCCATCTTAAAGAAAATAATTTTCTGATAAATATATTATGTTCATTTAAAATTTATTTAAGCCATCGCGGCGGAGTACGACAGGGTTGTTGGGTACTCTAAAACAATGGTTTTGGATTCGATTCTCAAGAGGGAAAGTTAATTATTTTCATTTTTCCGCTTTGGTAGAGAATAATACGCCGCGTTGAATTTCACCACTTAATATACACTGTTTTGAGTGGAATGTAGGATTAATAATGTGTAAAAAACCATACTATTTTTTATTTTAAATCTATACATGTAATAAAATAAAAACTCATCATTGTCTGTATCTTTAAGATATCTATTATCGGGAGCATATATTAATGTATTAATTAATTTTTGTTTGTCAATGTGTCTATTTGTCTGTGCGTTTGTTCACACTACTCTTAGAAACAGCTTCACCAATTTAAATACAGTTTTCAATATTGTATAAAAGCAAAGCTTGCTTTAACACTTAGTGTTAGTTTTATTTGAGTCAGTTCATAAATAAGTTATGTCAACACAAAGTATTGCATGAGACATTATGGCTACAAAGTATTTTATTGAAAGGGTAAACGAAACGGGTAAAAGGTAAACTATAGTTTCCCTATAGTTTTCAATGTATGGAATAATCTTATTGGATCACGAAAGTAATTCAGGTGAGGGAATAAATAATTGTATGGTGTACCATACAATTGTAACCAACCCGTTTGTAAACGGGCGAAGCCGCGAGCGGGTACTTAGTATAAATAACAAAAACGCTTACCGGTTTAATATTCTGCAATAGCACCGCTTTACCGCCCCCTTGTAATAACACAGCTGAGTTCAATAGATTCTGTGTAGAGAGGAGAACTGGTTTTCCTCCACCAGCTATGAGGAGTTTTGGTTGTTGACCTATTACTATCGGTTTTGAACCTGTGCCCTATGTTAAAAAATATAGTATTAAAGGAAATATTATAAATAAAAAAATATTTTCCAATTAATATTTTTATAGCTTCACGTTGTATCCGTCATATAGCAGGATAGGCAAAGGAAACATAAAATTAAAACACTCCTTTCAACAATCACCAAATTTTCGAGACGAAGTATTAAGTGGTAGAAATGAACGTCGCGATTGTCCTTGTTACCAGAGCTAGGAAATAAAAACATAAAAATAACAATAAAAAATAATTTATTCCCCCAAGTGCGCACTGCGCTACAACCCCTATAATTCCTCCCTGACATATTACTTATAACATTTAAGTTCCACATTTAACAACGCTGTATTTTTTTTATGTAATTTACACAAGGTAAATTAAATAAATAATGAATACCTGTTGCACAATCAAGGGCGTGGTGGGCTGTGTATGCGAGGGAGGTGAGGGAGGGGCTTCTCCCTCGGTGCCCTCCGCCGCACTCTCCGTCACCTCTGTTTCTATGGACTCGCTGCTTGTTGCTGCTGTAATAAGTGGAAAGTATTTTTGTATATATCACCACAGTACGGTCTGTGAGAAATATAGAATATAGAAAGACCGTGCAAAGTGGAGTATGTTGAGTAGGAAGGCAATAGCATGTAGAAGAGTACGGTCGACGAGTCGTGGCTGCCCTGATATTAATTGTGTAGAGGTTGCGTAATTTGATCTTAAGATTTTTCCTACTATTGATTTTTTTGTGCCCGAGCAAACAATGCTCAAAGTTCTTTATTGCCTATATTTATTTATTGTTTAATACAAAATACTTATGAACGTAAATATGAATCATAATATAAAAGCAAATAAAATATTATAAACTACTAAACAAAAAAATATAAGACTTACTTGGTGTCTGCTCATCAGCTTTAGGCATTTGGAAGTTGTTTAAGCCCTTTGCATAGTCTGGTGGTGGGGGAGAAGATGGAGCCGCTGGTTGAGTCTTTTTGGACCCTTCCTCCATTTCTGGATAAAAAATGTGTATAAATGAATTATAACATTTATAAAATAATAAGTTATTAAAAAATACAATATAAAAAATGATATTTAAAATAACTATTGTATTATATATTATTTTATGAACATAAATTGTTTTTGAAATTTCTCATAAATATTAACTGAAGTTGTAATGATTTCATTTAATATTATTGACTAATGCCAGTGGTTGTTTAAATTTTAATTCATTATAATTTTTATTCAATTCAAACAAATTTCAATTCAATTAAATCATTATAATTTTCTGTTCTGTCAAAGACAAAGCACAACTTTGGGGGCCTATAAAAAAGGAAGTGAACAATATGGAACAGTGTCTTAACATTATATTCTCTTGGCCTATCCTGCTATATATTAATATATACTCTATGATCTTGAAAGACTAGTTTTTAACTTTTGGTCATAAAAAACAATCTTCTCACCCAATTTCCTCCTCTTCTTGATCTGCGCATGTGTGGCGGGTTGTTCCGTTATATCTAACAACTTGATGCCGGTGCGGGGCGGCGGGCGGGCCACGGGCGGCACTCGGGCGCCGGTGCGCGCCGCCCAGCGGGACGGGAGGCCTTTTAGCGGAGCTGGAATGTATTAAATATTGAATGTTTTGTATGTGTTTTTTTTTAGATATTTTTAAGGATTTCCGAGTGTTCCATAGTATCTAACAACCTGATGACGGTTCGAGGTAGCGTGCGGGCCTTGGGCAGTACTTGTGTTCCGGTGCACGCCGCCCAGAGAGACTGGCCTTTTAGTGGAGATCTTATGTATTTTTGTTTTTGTTTTTTAAATGTGAATTTTAGAAATTTCAAATCACTTTTGCGTGTTTCGTAATATCTAACAACTTAATTGAGCCTGTACAAGCAAATGGGACCGATCTTTATGATCTTTCGACGCGAAGGACGCGCGACGGGTGACACTCTCCTTTTAAGATAATGTGCTAAAAAATTTTAGGATTGATAGATTTTATGTCTTTTGATTTGATAAGAAATTTGACATAGCGTAATGAGAACGTATGACTTATTTAGTGCGCTTAGATGGTTTTCAAGAAGCGCAGATTCACATCTCGCTACCTTCAAATGTTTCAATGTTTTCTGAATAAGTATTTTTTCTTTCCTAAGTATGGAATAACACTTTAAAAATGTCAAAAATAAGTAATTGTTATAAATAGGATTATAATAAAAATCATAATAAAATAAATAAAGCAATAAATAACATAATAAAAATAAATAACTCACTTGTATCAGTCATTTTCCTAGGCATACCCCGACTTCTAACAGGCACAGTGGGCGCTTGTGCCTTCTTCTGGTTGGCTTGCACCTCGGCCGCTTTGGCCAATAGTTCACTACGTAATGCTACTGATTTGGGCTTACGTTTTAATGTAAAATGTTTCACTGGGTTGGGTTGTTGGCCCACCTGAAAGATTGTAAACTAAAGTAAAATGTCTTATAGGATTTTATTTTTAGTTTCACGCTGTATCACACATATAGCAGGGTAGACTGAAGGCAACTAGTGTAAACGGATTCCGTTACGCACTATTTTCGAGATTTTACGTTTTTATCAAAACTCAAAGCTGGGATTTATCTTGTTACCAGAAGCAGAGAATGAAAAGAATTAATTCCACCAAATGGAAATTTAAAAAGTTAATTCAGTTTCACACTGTTCCCCGCATTCAACAGGGTAAGCACAGGGAACCTAGTGTTAAGATACTCCGTTCCCCACTTTCCGCTGAATTTTTCCAAGTATTGCGTGTTGAGTGGGGATAGAACCCACAACCGCCTCGTCAAATAATATATTCATTTGAAGGTTTCCTCATGTTTTATAATAAAGTGATAATTTAGGATGACATGGTAATACGACAATCTTTCTACTGTAACTAAATAGCAAAACAACAATTTGTTCCAAATCATATACTACATATAAAATAGGGCCATTTAGAATGCAGTGGAACGGTGCTGGACTGCAATAGTTGTTGGTTTGATTTTCATTTGAAGTATATAATCAATTTTGAAAGCAATACAATATTAAGCAGGTAGTGGAATATGTGGAATAATCATCATTTTGGATATATGACATCTTCCGGCCTGTTCCACTACAGTATAATAGATTTTACAATAATTTAAAAAAATACTAATTGAGTTTTGGTTTTCAAATATACATTTTAGAAAACTCTATGATTTAAACTAAAAGAAAAAGCTCAGGGGGCAACAGTACAAAATGTAAATGTTTATTTAAAGATTTGTTTACTGTAGGCAAGATACTTGTCAGTTTAATTCCACTTGGGAATAAAGTTTACTCTAAATATTCGACCTACTCAACTTTGTAAATTAAATGGATTAAGCTAGTAAAAATAAAACTAAAATAATATAAAAAAGAATTCCTTACCACAGATACTAAGGCATTCTTATTTAAATATAGGCACTCGAGTGGTAACAGTCCAAGATCTGAATGTTTATTCAAAGCCCGTCTCAGCTCTCCTATCATATCACTGAATATGGGCCTGGTTTCATCAAACTCTGCTATCTCCGTATTAAGGGTTCCCGCTGAAGGAAATGTTTTGAGGACCTCTGCAAGCATTGCCACCCAGAGATCCGAGTCAACCGCTGCCACCTCAATGATCTCCTCCAATTCATTTCTCCACTTAAAATGTTGAACATTTGATAAATATTCATAATAAAAAATAACAAAGATAAATTTGTTTGAACTAAAAATATAAGACACAGTAAGAGACTGTTTTTCCTTTGTGTAGTTTCATTTTTTGTTTGAAACACTCATAACAAATTGACTGTTAGAATTGAGATAACGTTACAATTATAGATTACATGTAAAAAAGAAATGTAGTAAAAATACAGCCTTCACACAAACAAAATAAACACATTTACAATATGGAACACCGCATCAAAGATATAAATATAATGGGTGCAAGTTAGATCTTCACTTAGTGAATTGATTATATTTCAATTATTTATTTTTCTTGGTGTTTGTGGTGGTTTTCATCATAATGTTGGTTTAACATGCAACTTAACAATAAGTTTTCTCTACCTTTCGACCTCTACTCTTTCTATGTGGATAAAACATGAAGCTGAAGATTAAATATACTAAGACATAGCTATAATAATATACTAATTAAATATAAATTTAATGATTTAATAGAATATGATTGTCATATGAACGTTAAATAAATAATTAACGATCGCATATCTAAAATAGACAAATATTAATACTAAAATGATGATGATGATGATACATGACTATATTTCAGTATGTTTATTATAAGTGATAGTCTTAGTTATAAATAATTGAACTTCAAAGGGTGAGAACAACTATACAAAAAGTCTAAGGTAAATAACAACAAATAAATAAGTTTGTTTATAGAAACAACATGCACATAATGCATATATAATTATACAATTGGATAATTCTAGTATCATAGGAGCTTGGACGACTAAGAGGAAATTTAAGTAAGAATTTCTTTTATATATGCCACATATTTTCTCCACGAAATCCCTCCGCAACATGTTAAATTTTCAATATTCTCAACAATTATTTTATGACAACAAATACTACAACATAAAATGCATAGATACATATCTCTTTTTAACATATTACTCATCAATTAGAAACGAAAGAGACGACACATATAATACAGTTACGCAAAACCATAGAACATGAAAGAAAAGTTACCTCTTCAACATTTCTGCGCGGGATATGAAAGAAACTTAACAATAATTTAAGTTTCACTTGTGTTTGCAAATCTGGAAAACAATCTTTGATATTTTTAAGAACTTCGGCGTTTAATTGTGTACAAATGGAGCCAGTTGTCCAAGAATCGTTCGATGTTCCGAGTTTATTGTGGAGCCACAACGATGTGTCACTATCCCGCACGTTCGCCATCTTGCAACTGAGATAGTGACGTATCTGTAAAGAGCATAGGTAGCGTATGCTTGGGTACAATTTTATGTTTAAATAGTTATTAATTTCTTGATATATTAATAAAATTAATGTTTAAGTTATGTTTATTTTTGAATATTTATTACTGCTATAATAAAAATATACATAATTACAAGAATCATGAGTTAAAAATAAATGAGCAAAGAATAATATATAAATAGTACATCACTAAATATTGTTTATGGATAGTAACACTGAGCAGAGATTATAACATCTAAGTAATTACCTATAAGATTTAACTTATTTCACCACAGCTAATGTAGTGAAAAACATTTTTCCCGTACCGTTCTTATGTTAAAATAAATAAAACTATAGAGACGTGTTGACTTATAATCTGTATTTTGTTATCTATGGCATTGCTAGCGGGCTTTTTGAATTTATTTTATTGATATAACACTGTTGTCCATTACTCTTATATTATATTCTTAGTCATTGGTGAACAACTATATAATTTAGCTTAATAATGGATGAATATATTGAAGATCCCAGTCCATTAAATATATACGAAGATCAAGATCATTTTGTTGAAGAAAATACTCTGGAATTGTCGTCGAAAGAATTAATATCTGTGCCGGATATTAACAATAGATATTTATGTGTAAGTACTGTAAACTGTTTAAACAATTCCTTGCAATTCTTTTAAAGTTTCCAAACTTCATAATTTTAATTTTCTAGGTGTTTTATTTACAAAATAATAAGTTAAAATCACTTCCTGATGAGTTCTTTTCATCTTTTCCTAACCTCAAATGGCTCGACTTAAGAGACAATGAATTACTGGAAATTCCAAAATCTGTTAAAAATCACAGGTCACTCACTCATTTACTTTTACAAAATAACAAAATTACATCTTTACCAAACGAGTTAGGGACTGTAGCGACTTTGAAAGTATTGTTATTAGGTGGGAACCCTATAATGTATCCTCCTAGAGAAGTTATAAAAGAAGGAACTCCACAAATACTGGAATATCTTAATAATAAATTTATTGATGAATTACTTGAGGAATCTCGATCAGTATTGTCAGATAAAGCAAGTGTTAATGGCGATTGTTTACAAAAGTTCTTACAAGAAGGTAGAAGCTATAATTCTGTAATAGATGGCGCTAAATTACATCAAAAATTATCAGTGCAATTTAATGAAAAAGATACATATGATGATGACGATGAAGAACACTACGCCAAAACAAAGGGAAAATGTCCGAAATTACCGAAAAGTAGAACAAAAATCCTTCCACCGTACAGTCAAAGCGCGAAATATCTAAAACCTCTGTCAGCTTGTCCAAAAAGAGTGCAAGATCAGAAAATGAAACAAAATTTCTTCAAGGAAATGGCTCTAAAGAAACAAAGAGATCTTTTTGAAAAAAGAGAAAAAATCTTGCAAGGCAGAAGGTATATATTAGCCTAAGTTCAGATGAACGTGCGGCGTAAGTTTAAGATTTTAACAAATCAATGTTCTGTACCTACATGACCGCGCGCATGGTTTTCGTACTAATCCGCCGCGATCTGAACGGCTGTATCGCTCTTGAGCGTGCGTCACAGCGCGTTCATCTGAACTTTGCCTTAGTTTCAATTCTTTAATTTTTTTACCAGTAGGTATAAGTATATTCTTATTTCGTAACGTAGGGTTTAGCGCCGTAGCTATCCCAAAATCTTGTACTTGTTGTTTTTAGAACATAACTACTAGTATGTTTTATTGTCATAAATACAATGATTAAAAAAACCATTCTATTCTTCAGAAACATCGAATTCCTTCGCAACTGGCAAAAAGAATATAAAAACAGACAATTAACACTATCATTTGATAACGATACCTACAAGTTGATACCCAAAACCTATCCCTATGACACTAACCCCGAATATATGACACTTTTATCAAGAGAAGACATCGAAAAAGACTTACCGGACAAATATAAAAGGAAATTATTTAGGAAATCCAAACCAACATTGCCAAGGAAAAGTAAAACTGATGTTCATTTGGCCATGAAAATTAAACAATTATTTGAAAACTTAGAAGCAATCGATTTGAATAGGGACACTATGTCGCCGAGGACTGAGCAGAAAGTTTTGTTGGATGAAATACAAAAGGTGATTTTGAAAAAAAATGCAAAATAATTCAAATTTTACATGACATTAGGCTTTATGGACTGCATACAATGCACCTCGTTCACATTTCCTACCCGAGGTAGGAAATAATCAAAAATAAAATTAAACCAGCACATCTTCAGCTAACTTCAGTGAAACCACGAATACAAACAAATAGTTATATTCAAATTTCGTATAAAATTAAAATAAAGAGCGGGATTTGAACCCGTATTGTCTCTAAATATGCTTTGGAGATTATAGGCCTTCTTACCAGAAGATTCGATTGAAGAATAGGAAATTCATTTTTTTTACAGATATCATTCATTATCATTTCATTATGTATTTATTTGTTTACAGATATCAGAAATTAAGCAAAAGCTAATGGAGCTATCAACTACGAATGCGAGATCTGTGACAGAAGATTGAATATATATATATGAAATAGCATCACTACTTTGTAACATTATCATTTATTGGAAAGATTTCCAATTAAATTATTGGAAATCATAAATGTTATTAACAACAATATATACAGAGTGAAAGCGTCAGCGCTCCTTTTACGGGCATATAGGGTAAAATATTCTAAACCCATACCTAAAGAAATTAATCAAGATACCTCAACAGTTTGGACGTAGGATTTTTTTTTCATTTCACGAAGTTTATCCATACCTGTATGTCGTGTGACGCAGTTAAGCATACTAATAACGTAAATACTTACTACTACGAAAATACTACTAAAGGCTAAACAACTTTGAACTTTGCTGCCAATACCTACAATTTCATTTCGGAATGAGGCGTGTGCGGCGGTTTCCCTTTCAAAGGTTTAAGTATGTCTGCGTGCGTTGTTCTTGGCAAATGGCGTTTTATTTTACAGCGATAATTTTATTATTTATTTTGTTTGAAAAAAATCACTTCTTCATTTTTGGGAAAAATAAAAAAAAATTGTATTAGGTTTTTATACAGTAGTTGTGGTTTCATTTAAAGTGGTGCTGACAAAAACTCTGTATATACCCAATCTGACCAATCAAAGTATTTATAAAAATAAAATTAAGTCAGGACCTCTTTAAATTGTGCGGGGTTCCTGGTAAAGATTTTATTGATTGAAGAATTACTTATAGGTCCCGACTGTTAATCCTAATAAACTATTGGGCTTGTTTATTTTCCTTTTAGTTTTATGCAGTCGGGGGTTTTCATTTTTTAAATATTTTTTTATTTTTCGAGAATTCAGTGTGAAGCTGTTGATTAATTAAATTACAAAAAAATAATGAAATTTTCAAAATATACTTTTTATTTCCAAAATAGTATTGCTTAAAACAACAGAACGACAGTTACAGAATATTGTTATAGTAATTAAAACAAAATTATACACATTTTTTTGCAAAAAAACTATTGTACCGATTAGACAATATGTTTAACGAAATAAAAAAAACCTTATTTAGGTAAATATTTTTTAATTTTCTTTTTTTTATATTCTTGTAAAATCAAAAAAGTATCTCTGTAAATCAAATTGCCAATATTATTAGATATTGCTTATTTATTTTTTAATTATTTTATAAATCTTGGAATGCTACGGCATAAATACAAAGTGTTACAAGCGGTTTAAGCCTATCTCTTATCTAGACTTAGAAATTGTTGAACAAAATAGGTTTTTTTCTACAAATTAACTACAAAAATACGGACTCAAAAGAAATTAACATGATTTAATTCAAGTTCCTCACACATTTAAATTATATAATTATAATATTTAATAGAATTTTACACAATATTTTAAATAAGCAGAAAATAAAGTATTATCACAAACACTATGTATATTACGTTATTCAACAAAATTTATAACTGTTGGATACTAAAATCATCAATTTTTATTGTTAGTTGAAATTAATAATGAAACATTCTGAAAAAAATATGTGTATCTGATTATTCTAATAAATTTTATTTACTTAAGATAGCCATTGACTCTTCAAATTTTCCATATTATACACAGACGTAATATATTTTAGGACTACAAATTTTAATTATTCATTTTTTCATTCATTAAACACTTAATAGATCACATGCCTGATACAAAATTTATTTTATACCAAATGGAAGATATCGCATTCCTTATCTTTCTTGAGTTACTTCTAAAAGGTAATTTACTATTATATTTATATATTTAGCACATTTCAATACCAACATGTTACAGTATCATTCCAAAAACACGCGTAAAAATGTTCAGTCAAACGTCAATTCTTACTCAGTCTTAACTTGTCCTTGACTAGGCTCAGTTGTCCGAATCGTTCATTCATTCATTTCACATAGCTATATATATTTAAACTGATATATATTTTTTATTATATAAGTAAGAGGGCCGGAGTGCCTTAACATTGGGTTCCCCTCCCGCTAATCCTGCTGCATATGGAATACAGTGTGAAGCTAGAAAAATTATAAAATATACATGCAATTTATTATATTAACAAATTAAATTGACTACTAGTTTGTTAATTTGGTTATTAATAAAATACACAATAGATTAGAGTATATAGAGTACAGTCAAATAGAAAATTGCAATATATTTTTTTATCGCACTTATAATATAAGAAAATTAAATAATAATATTATGGTTAAGAAATAAATATTATTATTTAATAAAATTGTTTTATTGCAATTTTCTATTCAATTTAATAAACGCTAATAATGGCAATTAAACAAAAACAAAACTATTATTATTTTAATAATCATGTCCGCAAATTATATGCTTGTATAAGATAATTACGTTGGAAAAAAATATAAGAATTGAAATATTAAAAATAATAACACTGAATAAATATAGCAAATGATTAAAACTTACATACTTATAGGGTAGTTAAAACTTTTTACAATAATGTATGTCAAATGGATAAAATTCTATAATTCAACTATTTACATGAAAAAATATTTAATAAATTTAAACATTGTGTTTTACATCACCTTTTTTTAATTAAAAGTAACTTAACACTTTTTGCACCTATCCAACTTTTCTAATAATAGTCTACTGTATCTTAATACTAAATACGACCGTCGTGTTGTAACGGCCCCCTAAAAAACAATGGCGTGTAAGCGTAATACGACGGTTGTAGGTTCGATTCTCACTCGGGGGAATAAGTCATATTCATTGCCTCGCTCTAGTAGCAAGATAAAGCGCGGGGTTAATTTCCGCCACTCAACACACAATATCTCGGAAATTAAGTGCAAAGTTGGGAATAGAGTGTGTTACAACTAGCTTCTCTCTGCCTACCATCCCTATATGTGGGATACAAAGTTAAAGTGAGTTTTTTAAATTTCGTATCTTAATAGTTGCCATTATGATATTTTAATGATGATTTAAAAGATTTTACGTGCAATAAAGTATTGTTATTAAAATTATTAACATTTATGTACAAGATGGTGAAGATTGATTTTATTATTATCTTAATAAAATTAATATTTCGCACCCTTTTGGTGAGTCTCACAATTTGCATTTTGTGGAAAATCATTATAATATAACAATTTAATTTTTAAAACCTGTTTTGAGCAAATCAAAGTACCTAATACAAATTTTGAGTTCCATTTAAGATTGCCAATTGACCTTTCTTCAATGGAAGGCATTAACATGTTTTTATTATATAATATGACTATTTTATATTAATATATCGAAAATAAAGCATTCGATAATCCATTAATTATTTTATTAAAACTTTAACCTTTATATTTACAATGTAAAGGACAGATTGTTAATATTAATTATTTAGTCATTATAGTAATAATGCTATTTGAATGTGTTGTATGTGAAACATAAATAATTTAATTATAACTTTTGGCTTTATAATTTAAATGAATAAATGAAATAAATGGGGTAGGTTTTATAAAATGAATGATTCGTGTTGTGTGTGTGAATGACTTGACCACCTGTCTATATTTCAATGGCAGTGTATTATAGATTCGATGCCCGTACCAAACAATATTTAAAAAAGTGATACTTATATTATTGTTTAATGTTAGTTATTTTAAATTGCTTGTTTTTATTTAAAAAATTACATTATCTCTTACATTTTTAGATAAAAGGGAACTAAAAATTGTATGGTAGCTTTAAAACAGATATCCTCACTAATTTTCTAGTTTGCGAGTATAGGTAAAGATGAGTGTCATTAGCAATGAAAGAGAGGATTTAGCGATGATGATGATAATCAATAATAGTAAAATATATAGGAAAAATAATGATCATCATCGCTTTCTCCTCCCTAATGTTCTTGTTCGGAAAGTTATTAGCAAAAATGGGCTTAACTTATGTAACTATGACAAATCATCATATTTCTTCTCTGTGGCTGTAAGGGAGAGAGTGTCGTGTCTAAAAGGCGCGGGCTAGGAACACACGACTCCCACTGCGGCTTACTTCAACGAAACCTAGTTTACTGTAGAACTGTTGTAGATAGTGGTCCGTCGCGTTTATACAGGCGTGCACTCCGCTTACACCTGTTGAATTAAATATCTTAATGTTAAAGTAGTTTGATGAATGGGGTAAGTTGACAGAACTTAGTGTCAAGATTGGTCAAGAGTGTTCTCCATTCGAGATGCTACGTGTTGAATGGCTGAATTCAACATCGCGTTTTGTCAGACCAGAGATCTAGTTAAGTACGGTAACCCACTTGCACATGAAGTAACAAAGGTCGAATTATTTATAATCAGATGCCCCTTCTTTTTAACTATTTTCTTTATCCAAAAGGAATCACTTTTTGTACCGCATAAAGGCATTGTAAGTGCAATAATTGTGCGTTGAATTCTCATATCGCAAGAATATTTTAAATGTCGGACAGACCATGCGCCCGCAGCGCCGCCAGCAGCGCGGTGAGCAGCGTGGGTGGGTCGGCGCGCGCGGGCAGGACGCAGCACGTGAGCAGCGCAGGGTGCGCGCGAACCACACTCTCGGGCGCGCGCTCCGACGAACTGAACGTGTGGAAGTGCCGGATACTCTCCTGTGGGAACAATTTACATTTGAAGTGCAGTTCGCCCTTAAGTGACATTTGTGAAGAAGGAAAATAATTAATAGTCAGAAAAGTGCTAAAAATTACTTACTTTTTAATAATACATATTAGACATATTAGATGTATGTACCTTAGACTATCGTTAGGTAATTATGAAATATTTCAGAATAAAATTGAAGATGTTTTAAGAAGACTGATGAAAAATAATATTTAATTTAATCTCCGAGGCCGTCGTGGCGCATCGGCACAAGGGTGTGACTGTAACACGACGGAAGCGAAATATTTATTTACGTTTATATTTCTATTTATTCGCTCTTGTGTCGAGGCAAAGCGCGGCGTTGATTTCTGCTACTCAACACGCAATGCCTCCAGAATTCAGCAGAAAGTGGGGAATGGAGTGTCTTAACAATAGGTCCCCTCTGCCTACCCTGCTGTGCGCATTGATACAGCGTGAAGCTGATAAATTCTTCTCCATTATAATACAGGTTTCGTTTTTCCCTTTTGAGGTACTGAGATCCTAAAAAGATACGTTCTACGCGTGTATAGTGTGTAGTTTTAACATAAAGGATCCATAAAAAATTTAATTGCCACTATTATAATTACCTTTGCAGCTTGACTCAAGTCATCTCTCTCCAGTAGTTCCAAAGGATACTTCACGCACATTTCTGGTATCCACGCAATTTCTTGCTTCTTGTAAAATTCCTTGCTGTTAAGTGCTGCACACGCGTAACCTACTATTTCTGGTTTCACACCTGTTAACAATGCATAAGTTAATTTAAATCCTGGTATGTTTATATTTTATTTTTAATTTACTTTACTCTTTATCCCATATATAGCAGGGTTGACAGAGGGGTCCTCGTTGTAAGACCCTTCGTCCCCTGCACACCGCCTAATTTCCGAGACATAGTGTGCTGAGCGTTTACAAATTGCTAACATAATCTTTTCAATAATAAATATAAAAATGTAATCACCATTGATCCTAACAGGTCTTTCTCCATCAGGATCGTCGCCATCTTCTGAATATTCTTCAACGCAAACGTCATCCTCTATGACCATGCACAGCTCCGGTGTTAGTGTTAGGAATGGCGCTACTAATCTGTGGATATAATTAAATGTTTTTATAGGTTCACGCTGTTTCCCACACATAGGAACCTGGGAACCTAGTGTTATGATATTCTGAAGCAGTTTGCGTGTTGAGTGGCAAAACTCAAAGTCGTGTTTTTGTCTTGTGACCTGAACGAGGAAATGAATTATGGGAATAGAACCAACAATCTACGTGTTTATAATCAGACGCTGTGTTTTTGCGCCATGACAGCATAAATTCAGTTATGATTAATAATTATTGGACTATTCAGGTTGTACGTTACGTACGTTTTTTTGTAATTTGAGGTCTGGCTCAGAGATATATAATTAAAATATTTTAGTTGAAATTCCTGTTCATAGATTTCTATTGAGATTTAATTTCATGATATTTAAACAATTTCTTCATTATTCTGCTTAGACAGGGAAATTATTATATATTATAAATAACGATATTGTGCGCAGCGCTTTATCTAATCAAACTATATAACAATATTTACGTGATAAATGTATATAAATATTCTCAAAATGTACTTTCTTACAATCCTTTTTAGTCCTCCAATTGAGAAGAAAATACCCAAAAGTAAGTAATAAACGCTAATAAAGCTAATTACCTATCGGCTGGTAAAGTTTGTAGGTCACTAGGGAACAGGTCGCTGCAGTCGGAGCCGTCACGACACGTTCTGTGACATATCGAGCAAACCTATACAAACGAAATATTTAATAAATCTTTATTCCTAAAAAATATTTATACTAAGGGTATATTTACAAAGCTTTGAAATTTAGTAAGAGTAAGGAGTAAGACTAAGGAACACATAGTGTATTTTAACACTATTTCCTGCTTTAAATGAAAAGAAAAATAACATTTCAGTATACTCACGGCGATCTCGTCAGCGGGCGTGTAGGGGCGCACGGGCAGGGGGAGGTGGGGCGCGGCGGGCGGTAGGGCGGGCGTGTACCCGGCACACTCCACGGGCAGCAGACGCCGCAGGTCAGCCGCGAGTCCGCCGCGAAACACCCAGGGCTCCTGCGCGCCGCTCTCGAACGCCTCGCGCCAGCCCTTGGAGAACCCTGGATAGGGGAACCATATAAAGAAATATTAGAACTATTTCTTTATTTATGACTTTACGCTCCATCCTCCATATGGTGGGCGCACGCATTGTGCGGCAGAGGAAATTTCGGTTTAACACAACGTTTTTCGTACACGAACCGTTTTCAGTACCAAAACGGATAAGAACTACTAATTTATTAATTCATAAAAACTTACATGTATAACTGCCTTGAGTATTTGTTGCTATGTTTGGAGGAAATTTACCAAGTTCTGGAAAAAATAAAATATTCAATTAGTTAAGTGCCTTATGTATTCTTGTGTAATTCTTAATATATGGTATGGTTTGCATACCTCAAAATCAAAGTGTTATGAAACTCTGTTCCCATTTAGGTATTGTACATTGTTACCAGAGCGGAGAAATATAAATATTTCATATCCAGGTATATGAACCCACAAAACCTTTCAGTCTCAGACATATAAATACAAATTATATATAAATTAAAACCGAAATCAACTCACCAAGCCATCTCAAAAACGCCTGCAACAAAGCCAAAACAGAACACAAGTCCCACAAATACGGTCGTAATTCAGTATACAGCTCCCTGTTGGCGGCGGCGGCCACGCGGCGCGATAAACGACGAACTCGAGACGACCACCAGGAAAAACGACGGAGACGACGGCGCCATTCACTCGTCTAGCAATCAAATTAAAATTATATCAGCTTAACGCTGTATTCCACACGCAGCAGGGAGGGAGCACCTTAGGAGTGTTGTGACCCTCCATTCCCCACTCCACTTTCAATCGTCTGGTAGATGAACTGACATTTTTGATAGAAATCTCCAACTCATCCAATCCAATTGAGGCCAGTTGTGGCGCAGAGGCACTAAGTGTGACTGTAAACGCGACAGGTTGTGGATTCGATCCCCACTCGAGCAAATTAATTAAATTTTCATTTGCTTCGCTCTGGTGTAGAGGAAAAGCAAATATCCGAGACATTGCGTATTGAGAGGCGTAACAAAACGCCGCGCTTTAGACACATATAATACATGTATTATATAAATATACTAACCTCAGGTTTATTTCCCCTTGGTAATATACTAGCGGCGTGTGTGTAAAGCCAGTGGAAGTCATGTAACATTCTAAGACCTCGGGAGCCATGCTCGAAGGGGAGATAGAAGAGATCACATAGGAGAAGGAGATCGTCCTCCGTTAACGTGTTTATTTCTATTGCTTCAAGAGCTCTGGAGAACAAAACATTGTAAATATTATAAATATGAAATAAAATTAAATTTAAAAAAAGAAACTTTTTTAAATATTTTAAACATATTTTAAATATTACAAGAAAAATAAAATAAATAAAAAATATTTACATATATGCATTACACATTAGAACTTTTGTGTTATACCTTTTATTCAAAAAGCTTACTCAAGTTAATTCAAATTGAATTTTAACTTTTAGTATAATATAAAAATCTATATAGACAAAATACAAATATAATAAATGTTTACGCCCAAGGTTACCTGTAAGAGATCACTAACGTAAATATAGTTTGTGTAAGCAATAAAGAATTTTATTTATCTATCTCTCTATCTATAAAAAATAAGACCAAGAATATTATAATATTTGAATAAAGTACTCACTCATCAGCAACTTCAACAGTTTCACTAGTTTCAACCATCATGTCACCACTCATAGGACTGTTGCTTGGTTCTACTTGCATAGACCCATTCTGTGGATGGACAGTATTTTTAATTAAATAAATAAATCGGCTTCACGCTGTATCCCGCATATGGTAGGGTAGGGAAGGGAAGAATCTAGTGTGAAGACACTCTGTTTCCCACTTTGTGACACTGACACCAGGGCGAAGAAATGGAAATATTTTTTTAAATAAAGTCGAGTGGGGATTGAACCCACAACCAGTCAGTTCACAGTCACACTTTTTGCCCCTGCGCCACAACTGGCCTGGCTGACTGGCGATTTTTATCATTTATCAAATATCCATTTATGGTATAAGCTGCATGAAAGTAGATCTAAGTCATTGTTTTCTTCAATTTAGTTTAATAGTTATATTTAAAATATTTGCATAAAAATATATATAATAGTGTAGTGAGAGACACAGCCACGATTCAAATTTTTTTGGAACGAAATATTTATATTTTTTAGATTCACGCTGTATCCCGCATCTTCTTCTTCTTCCTGGCATTAATCCCGGCTGTTGCCAGGGTCTGCCTTCCTACTTAACCTACTCCACTTTGCACGATCTTTTGCGTCCTCAGTGGTTAGACCATTGGCTCTCATGTCCTGCATCACGACATCCAACCAGCGCTTCCTTGGGCGTCCGGGAGGTCGCGCCCCAGGAACTAGTACAGCAAGGCACTTGCGTCCGACATAGTTCTTAGGCCGGCGCGTAACGTGGCCAAACCATCTCAAGCGACGCTCTTGGAGCTTATCCGCTACGTCACGGACCCCAAGACTACCTCGAATGAATGTGTTGCGTATGCGGTCAGACCGCGTTACGCCGCACATCCACCTCAGCATCTTCATTTCCGTGACGTGAAGCTCCTGAGTGTGCCGAGATAGTGCTGGCCAACATTCGCTGCCGTATAAAAGAACCGGTCGGACGATGCTCTTGTATATCAGCCCCTTGAGCTTGGGCGGTATTCTGCGGTCGCAGACCACACCAGTGACCTCCCGCCATTTGGCCCAGGCAGCGCTTATCCGGCCATGGACATCGTGGTCGATGCCTCCAGACTCGTGCATAACGGATCCAAGGTACCTGAACTTCTCCGACTTAACGGCTGGCTCAGGACCTATAAGGATCGTGCTCGAGTCCCGGCTCCCGCAGGCCATGTACTCTGTCTTCGACACATTTAGTTTAAGACCGCCGTTCTTCCAGAGGTTCACTTTACGCTCCAGCGTCAGTCGGTTCTCGGTAATGAGTGCTATGTCGTCGGCATACATCATCAGCCATGGAGGCTGGTCCTGGATGTGAGCCGAGACAGTATCGAGCACTACATTGAATAAGAACGGACTAAGAGCCGAGCCCTGGTGAACCCCTACTGTAATCGGGAAGGGTCTAGTGTCGCCAACAGCAGTCCTAACCATAGAAGCGGAATCGTGGTACATGCCTCTGATAATCTCAATATAGGCCTCAGGGATCCCTTTGGATCGCAATGCCCACCAGATACATTGACGAGGCACACAGTCAAAGGCCTTCTGCAGATCTAAAAAGGCCACGTGCAGAGCTCTCCTTTTTTCCCTGTAAGCCTCCATCAAAGTTCTGAGGGCGAAAATGGCGTCCATGGTGCCCGATCCTGGCTGAAATCCATATTGAGACTCAGAGACAGTACACTCTCGGCGGAGCCTGAGGTCGATCATGCGCTCGAAGAGCTTCATGGTATGACTCATAAGCTTAATGCTCCTATAACTACCACAATCTTGAACACTGCCCCTTCCCTTGTAAATAGGGGTAATAAAGCTAAGCCGCCACTGATGCGGCATCTTACCAGTGTTCAAGATATGGTTAAAAAGGTCAGTAAGCATGAGCACACCAAGAGAGCCCAACGATTTCCACGCTTCGATCGGAATGTCGTCAGGTCCCACCGCTTTTCCGTTCTTCATGCGTCGAAGGCAATTACGTGTTTCGTCAAGGGTTATTGGGGCAATAAGTCCGAGGTTAGGCGGTGGGTCGTGATGAAGACTGCATGGGTGCTGAGTATTCAGCAACTCCTGGAAGTAGCTTCTCCACCTCTCCTTCACAGAGTCATGATTACAGAGCAGCGTGCCCTGGGAATCTCTGACGCAAAGACATTTTGCGATATCTTGCGTCACTTTATCCCGGGAACGGGCCAGTTTGTAAATGAGCTTCTGCCCCTCCACAGTTTCAAGTTTATCATACAATGGTGACAAACTCTCACTGCGGGCTCTGGCTACAGCTCTTTTACTGGCACGTTTAGCTACTGTGTACTCCAGTCTGTCTTCAGGAGAGTTGGATTCCTGCCACTTCTTAAAGGCAGCCTTCTTTTCACGAGTCACCTCCTGGACCTCGTCATTCCACCACCATGTCTCCTTGTCGATGACACGTCCTCCCCTAGAAACGCCAAGAACTCGCCTGCCTGCCGCAATGATTGCCGACTGAGCCCGATCCCAAGCATCCTGAGCAGTCTCGGTGTTAGTCGAAAGATTATGACTTTTCACCTCTGCCAGGAAGTCGGTCTGCATCGGTCCATTCAGCAACCACCACTTGATCCGAGGCCTACGTTTCTCGGCTACTTTCTTCTTCGGAGTGACGTTAAAGTCCATGACAAGAAGACGATGTTGGGCCGTTAGGCTTTCGCCCGGAATGACCTTACAGTTAGTTACCCTGCCCATATGACACCGTCTGGTCAATAAGTAGTCTATTTGAGTTGAGTGGGACCCGCACTTATACGTGATAAGGTGCTGAGAATTCTTTTGGAAGAACGTATTCACGACGGCCAGATCAGACGCAATACAGGTTCTCAGAATGTTTTCTCCCTCTGCATTGCGAAGACCGTGCCCAAAACCCCCGTGAACACGTTCATACGGCTCAGCAGCCCTACCGACGTGCCCGTTCAAGTCCCCCCCAACTAAGACCACTTCGGTACACGGCACAGCAAGTAGCACCCCTTCATACTGCTCCCAGAATGTCTCCTTTTCGGCCGCACTACATCCCGCCTGGGGAGCATAGGCACTGATTAAGTTTGTGATAACGCCCTCAATCAGTACCCTCACTCGCATCAAGCGGTCGGAGCGACGGTCAACTTCAAGGAGCCCATTCTGAAGCTCTTCAGAAAGCACTACCGCTACACCGTTTCTACCCGAAGGTGACCCAGTGTATATAAGCCGGTAACCCTGTCCGATGTTACGGGACTTATTGCCCTTCCAGCGTGTTTCCTGGAGGAAGGCACACTGGACCCGACGTCTCATGAGTACATCTGCGAGTTCCCTGCATCGTCCGGTCAGAGAGCCAATATTCCACGTTGCAAAGCGGAGTTTCCGTCTGGGTACTAGCGTCTTTAGCCGTGCCCGTACATGACACGGTAGCCCTTGCCCACTTGTCGCAGGTGTAGGGCGATGTGCCTGCGCGTCGTTTTGCGGCGACGCCCTAGCCGTACCCAGTCTTTTGTGTTGTCGGTCCATTTAAGTGGCGGTTGGCGGTTTTTAAATGGAGCGACTGCCGTCTGACCTCCAAAACCCCTTTGTGGGGAAAAACCGAGGGGAGAGGAAAATAGAAGGGGTAGGATAGGTAAAAGGAGGGAGCTAAGGAAAGGAGGAGGGGAAGGGGGGGGTGTTAGGACACCATTCTTACGGACTGGATGAGGATGTAAGAGTGGCGGCTCGAGGATCCGGGGTCGCGTACCCGTATGCCCAAAAACAAATACCGGACAGATATTAGTCAGGACATCCTCTGGATACGCTGTATCCCGCATATCCCAGGGAACTAAAACAATTCCGTTCCTTACTATCTGCCGAATTCTGAAGGTATTGCGTTGAGTGGCGGAACTCTCAACTCAAGCTCCGCGCCTTGCTTCGTTATCAGATCTAAGAAATGAAAATATTAAATATTCTATTTTCCTCGAGTGGAAATCGAACCCACGACCTATCGCGGTCACAATCGCACGTTTATGCCCTTACACCACGACTGTCCAAAATGAAATTAATATTAACATGATTTAAGACTTTTTTAATTTATAAAGTGTTAAATCAGGGTGTAAGGTGAAACATTGTAATAAGATACTACTAATTAAGTCAAAATATTTTAAAAAATCCTATATAAAATACAGAATTATAACAGTTGGACAATACTTTGCAATCACATATTTACTCTTTCTAGTGAAGTTAATTTTAGTAAAATATGTATGAGGCTATCTATTGAGTTGCCATTTTTTTTGCTGTCACATAATAAAACGAAAATTCGTAATTTTATTGTGTACGGAATCGAACCTACCTCACTGAGCTGATCGTTCATGACGACATCGGAGTCCGTTGCGGAGGCGGAAGGCGGGTCCACGTCGAGGGGTTCCGGGTGAGGTCGACTTGGACTTAGTGTTTGTGGTGTATCTGGAAATATATATTTTTTATCTAATAACTATATAGAATTATGTATAAGATCCTTTTGTCAACTTTTTCTAAATTATTAGCTATATTTGTCTATTTTTCATCTGTAAGGTCTGCATCATTTTGGAAAAGTAACTTAATAGTTATCTCTCCATATTCTTCTATTTAAAAAAGATGATTAAATTAAATATTAAACTAGCCTTATCTACTCGAAAAAAAAACATATTTTTTATCAATCACTTACCTCCCACACTCATGTCACCGTTCTGCTGCTGTTCCACCACCGGTTCCACATCATCAACAATAATCGTATCCTCCTCATCTTTCTTCATTTCCTCAATAAAGCTAGCCGATTCCAACACACTATCATTCGATACCGACTCGTTAATATCGATTTTATCCGACATAGTGTGGTCCGTCTCTATTTTGTCGATGTTATCCGGATCGATTGTTTTCAATCCCATAATGGGGACGGGTAATGTCGATACCGGTATTTCCGATGGTAGTGACATGTTGGAGCTCGCGATTGGTATAATCGGATTCGGTATCGATTCGTTTAATATTACTTTTGTCGGTGACACTAGGGAATTCATGACGGGATTCGATACTGGGTTGAATGATTCTATTGAGGACACCTGATAAATATATGAGCAATTATAAATATATTCGTTTACAACTTAATAATGAATCGTTTAATATATGTAATTATATATTATTTTTAGTAATGGTGATTTTGATAGATAGTAGCAGCGACACTCACCCCAGCAGACAGCGGCGGCCCACCAGGTGCGCAGATATCGGCAAGAGCTTGTAGCTGGCTCGCGTTAACAGTGGGGATGGTGGGAATGGCAGGGATAGTGGGGATGGTGGCCAACTCCGCCGTGGTGGTGGTGGTGGTGGTACCCGTCAGCGTCATACACGTGTTCACTGATGGCAGGATCGGGATTATTGGTACTGGTGGTACTAGAAACGATATAGTAAAATGTATATTAAGAATAATATTTATCTTATTATAGTATTATAAATTTGAAAGTTTGTGAAAATGGATCGATGCTTGTTCCATTTTAGATAAAACTTTACGTTAATTTATCAGAATGGCAGATAGCCGATGATAGGCTATAATTTATGTAAAGAGACAATTTTTCCTCAAAAATTAAGTATGTTTTCACAGTTGAAAGAAATAATAAAAAGCGTGATTTATTTATTTATAAGCTAATTTGAGGCTGTTGTGGTGTAGTATCACAACGACCGACTTTAAACGCGAGCTGTGGATTGTTTCGAGATTATTTTCATTTCCTCTCTCTAGTAGAGAAAGCGCGACGTTGAGACCCGCCACTAGGCACAAGTTTTTAAAATTGGGCAGAAAAAGGTAAACAGAGTAGGTTAACACAAACTTTTGCATAACTTGCTATAATAAAAATTTTCGAATGAATAACAACTTTCAACTTGACAAGTTATCTTTAATGTAAAAATCAGGCGATAACATTTATAAAATAAATATCCCTTACATTTTTTAAATTAAATATTGAAGAGCTTACCAGCAACAGGACCTTGTGGTTTAATCACAGGTCCTTGCGCCATTTTAGGTATCGAGAACTCAGGCAGCCATTCAATGATTGCTTGCCTGGAAAGAAATTACATATTAAATCAAAAAAATATTTCTTCTCATCAAATTAAATCAAAAAATTATTTCATCACAGTATATTCATCACAGTAAACAAGTGGTGTCGGTTTAAGTCCCTCCATATATATAATAAAGAAAATATAAAATATTCATTCAAAGAAAATATTCTTTCTTTTAGTATGTTATTATTTACACTTTTAAAAAATATCAAAATTATAATTTTCATTTTACTACCTAAGAGCCTGCCGATGATGGTACACATGCTTGCCGAGTGTTAGAGGCACTTCATCTTCACACACGCCTTGCTCACCTTCCCGTTCCAGCTTTATGTCCCACGATACTGCTTCCACTGTAAAAAAATTCTTTTATTAGGCCATTGTGGCACTAGGAGGGAACGAATTACTTTCATTTCCTCGGTCTGGTAACAAGACAAAGCGCGGCACTGAGTTACGCCACCCAACACACAATCATGAAATTTTGAATGAAAATTGTATAGAAAAGAATGTGTAGGGAATGGAACAGTGTCTTAACACTTTCCTCTGCCTACCCTGCTATAAGCGGGGTACAGCGTGAAACATATTCTGATTGTCGTAGTCGAGATCGTGATTTTGCTTTGTATTTTCCATATAACAAAATATATTTAACTTACTATGTGCTGGCGCGTCCAAGCTGCACCGTGCCCAGTGCGCTAACGTCCATATGGCTATCATGTTGGCGTTGTACTCGCAGTTGGGATTCGAGAGCACTCCGCGCAGAAGGGGAATGAGCTCGGGAGAACGACCGCAATATGGACCTGGGAGGAATAATAATAAGAAATGTATTTTTTAGTATGTAGTGGGTAAAATTGTTTAAGGAGTTTTATCATTATTGATACAGTTAGAATTAGAAAATAATCATAATTCCACATAAGATACATTTTTACTATGTATATAAATTTCTTAAATAAATTATTCCATTATGAATTTAGTGAATGACTAACTCAATTAAAACTATCAGCAAAGAATAATCAAATTTGGAATGAACATTCCCCCAAGAAGTGTAGGGGATCAATACAATTCAAAGGGAAAACGTAATATGTTACCTTAAAAATATTTATCTATCCTTAGATGAATAACTTTAAAAAAGATGGGATTTTACGATCGACACCAACACACAGTCTACACCAACAAAGTTGCATTCTATAATTCGTTAAAATAAAATAATAATTATCTAATATATAATTCGTTTTATTATGTTACCCAAAAATATTCTTTTCTGGTCATAATCATTCGCGTGTAAATTATCCCATATGACAGGTGGCCGTCGAAGCACTTGAGTTATTTCTTCTATACACTCTGCTGTTAATATTTTTGATATTACTTTTGGACCTGGAACATAATATTTTTTTAGCTTCACTCTTTCTCTCGCATATAATGATGGGGAGAACAGTACGAGGACACTTTGTGCCTCACAATTCGCGTATAGCTAACACTCGCTAGGAGTATGTAAATTTATATATTCATATCCCCAAGTCGGAATCGAACAGCGTGTTTGCAGACAGATTCTGTAGTGCAGAGCCACAATGGCATGAAATTTTTTGATGATTATTATTAATATCATCGCGGTAAAAACATTATTTTACATTAATTTAACAGACAAGGCCATACAAATTATTATAAGTATAATTACATAAATATTTAAAATAGGATCAGCTATAGGAGGGTAGAGTCCACCAATTTAAAGACTCTTTTAATAAAAAAAATCCTGAATGGGATTTAAACTCACACTATAACGAAACTTTGCAACAAAGGACAATGCACTTTAAAAATCTAATTAACTTTTGTGTAATAAAACATAGTAACGGCACAAGCCATTGTGACTCATTGCTAATATCGATGGAAAAATCTATGGCGTGCATCTGATAATGGCGGCCTTGGGGGGTTATTAACATGTTCAAATGCAAACAAAAAGCTTTAGTGGGACATGAGTGAAAATTTTTTGAACAACCTGTATATAGAGTATGTATGGCATTACAGTTTTTTTTTTTCAGATTCACGCTGTATCCCGCACACAGCAGGGTAGGCGGAGGGAACCTATTTACAATAGGACACTCCATTCCCCACTTTCCACCGAATTGTGGAGATAATGTGTGTTGAGTGGCGGAGCTCAACGCCGCGCTTTGCCTCGATACCAGAGCAAAGAAATTAATGTTTAAATAAATGTTTAAGATTAAACTCGAGGAGAACCTCAAGTAGGAATCTAACCCACAATCAGTCGCGTTTACAGTCATACTTTGTACCCTTGCACCACAACTGGCCTAAATAATAATAATATAACTAAATGTATTTTTTTTCTTACCAGTCCACATAATATCAATTTCCTGTGACAGTTTAGTGCCCAAAGTGTTAAGGTACTCTGAACTATTAACAGTTGGTACAGCTCGAGTAGAACAATACTGGGTGGGACAAAGTAAAAATCTAGGACAACCTAGATGTTGATGAATTTCATTTGTTACAGATACCTGGAAAACAAATATAAATTAAGCAAGGATGTCCAATGCTAGGCCTATAGTTTTATATATATAAATTTGTTTTTCAAGTGCAGGAAAACATTCAAAACTGAATGATGCATTATCTTCACAACAACTATTTTTGTTTACTTTCATAATATGTTAAAACATTTTACCACCACCAAAATAATAATGCAAAATAAAATATTTGTAACTTTTAACATCATACCTGAGCATGTGCAAAACTTTGAAATATTTGTTTATCAGCTTCACTCATCTCGGGTTCAATGTCATCAAATAACAATGCAAAGCATGTACAACCAAATTGTGACACCTGGAAATAAATGTAGATTTTTTTTATACTGTATACAACAAGGTAAGCAGAGGGAACCTAGTGTCAATACAATCTGTTCCCCTTGTACCACCTAATTTTGGAGACATTAGTAAGTTAAGTGAGCTCAATGTCTTGCTTTGTCTTGTTACCTACCAGAGTGAGGAAATATGAATAATTCAACAAAAAAAGACCTTGTCACCCAAATGACTGATGCAATCCCCACTAACGAATAATAATCATCTATATATCAGTAATGGGGTGGCAAATGTGTTAATAGAATTATAGATAGATAGATAGAAAAATTTTACAGAGGATAATAAAGGATGATCTTAAAATAAATCTAGAGTGTCCAAAGACATTCTTATTGCTGATAGCAATCTCTTACCTTTGAACCAGAATTATAATGTACTTTATAAAAATAAAAAACATACTTGTTCTAATTTTCGTTTCAATGTTGTAATTTCCTTTTGGCTACTATAAGTGATATCCAGTCCTGGTGACAAGGCATAACAAAATGTAACTCCATGAGATTTTGCTTCTGATATTAAAGATGTTAAGTGCTCAGCCTCCTCCACAGTATACAATTCTCTCCAGTACGCTCTGTGCTTGTAGTCATCTTTTGGAGCATAGACATACATATCTAAACCCCATTTTTTTAATCTAAAAAAAATTAAAGATATATATTTTTACATTAACACTTCAACATTTCTATATTATATAATCTTTAAAACTACATTTTAATTCAATTATAATATTACTAGTTCACTACAACCGTTAATATTAAATTAAAGAATATTACAACTTTCTTATAATATTCTGATAAGAATGTTTTAAAAAATGTGTATAAAATTCTGCTTAAAAACTGTTACTCACTTCTGAAAAAGATCCTTCCTTTGCTCAGTAGTCCACGGCCGACCGTAAAAGCCTGCAATAGATCTTAGGTCATTCACTTGTAGACTAACATATACATATATACACCGCATAACGAGTATAGTACATAGTATGTAATGGTACAAGATAGGTTCGATATAAATAAATTTACCTTCGACCACGCCGCAAATAAAATCCTTACGTTTACTACTATGTTCATCTGGAGAGCTTTCGGTCATCGTGGTTAAATTTAAGTTTCACACAAAACAAATTAATAAAAATGTAATACACTTCAGTATCGTTACTGAATAACAATGTGTTATTAAAGAAATTCTATATCATATAAGTGATGATTATGTAAATGTATTTTATTTTGAAGCCATGAAGCACCGGTTAATTCGTTGAAGGTGTAAATTGATGAATTAAGGCGCACAATCACAAATCGCAATGGAATTTAATAATACGGAGAAATCAAATATGATGTGTCAAACTCTAACCACAGACTAGGCTAAGAGTAAGCTGTTCAAAATTATGTCTAATTGTCTTTAGTTTATGGTGAACAGATACAAAATATTTAAAGTTAACGTGAAATTGCCTGAATAAAATATTGTTTATTGTAGCGCTAACTTAGGTCCGATTTAAAAATCGAGATGTCGTTTTCATTCATATAATATATATCTATGAATTTAAACGACATCCCAAGATGGATCTTATACTTGAGAGCGACTTATAAGTACGGGCCTTAAATATATAATAAGCTACGTCATTATGATGTACAGAATGCTGCCATTGATCTTATTGCCCCATATCTAAACGAAGGAATCTAGAAGATTAATATAAATAATCTAAAATCATCTGGATCTCCTCCAAGGATGTGCGTTCCACAGTTTACACTTCCATGCAGGATAGCTGACAATTTATGTAATAAATTAATTATATCATTGACATTGAAAAGAGCTACTGTTGAGTTTCTTGCCGCGACTTCTCTCAATAGAATAAAGAATATTTTTTATTTGAATTTATTTGTGAAGTTTGTATTTTGATAAATAGATACTTATCTATGTGTTAGGAAATAGCATATTTTTAAATATTTATCGTTTTTGTCAATGTTTATTTTTTATTAATATAATATTTGTGACATCAACATTAAATAAAACATATGTAAATAATTACTTAAAAATTTTATGTTCAACGTTTTATGGTCATATTGCTAAAATAAAGTGAAACAAGTAATAGCAAATGCTTTTATTTACATGTAATTTCAGATTATTTTCTTAAAACTAATAATTCAAGTATTTATAAGGATCTTATCTAATAATACTGATTATTTTGGTTTACAATTTATGTATACAAAAGAGATTCATTGATCTACTATATTCATGTATGTACTGTGTTTATTTGTTATACTTATACTGAGATCTACATATTGGTGCGCTAAAATTCAAACTTGTAAGTGACTAGAACAATTGAATAAATATATTTAAATCTACATATTTACAATTATTTTTATTATATTTACATACGTTTATCTAGATATAGCATACAAGTCTATTGAATAATTCTTAAAATTAAAAATACTGACAGCTACATAGATTTTGTCACTGGAAAGTAGATTCAATGTCACTCTAATTTACACGTATTTATACTATATATAAGTAAATTCATAACATTCAACAAAAAAAGTAAAGAATATTGTGTAGTAAAAATAATATCTTACGTTACGATGATAGTTTTTAAAATATCGTCATTCCTAATAAATCTACATATTTTTTATTAAAATCGAATGCGAATGAAATTTTATTAAATCTGCGACCTCTGGTAAAAAACTAAAACAAATAAATAGGATTCACAATCAAATTTCAACGTGTGTATCCAAGCAAAAAAAAGGCGCTAATTGTTTTTAAATCACGAAATAGTTCATCCTTTTTTTGTACTTAATGTGTTTCCGATCATGCCACGCAACATATTCATATTCATAGTTATGCTTGTTATATGGTTACTTTTTTTTTTTTAAATGTACCCACATAATTTTCACAAAAATCGTATCATCACCTATTGAACTTGCAATCTCTAACAAAAAAAAACAGAGATCCAAATGTTTTTATCACAAGTAATTTAAATCATTGTCTTATATTGCGGTAACACGCAACACTACAAGTGTCAGCCGATCATGCCGCCCGCCATGTTGCCGTGGACGCGCATATGTCTGTTCAAGTTGCCGGATTGTGAGAATCTGTGCGTAGAAAGTATATAAAATGTTATTTATTTAGTTTCGTATATTTTTTAACTTTACGCTGTATTCTGCATGTAATGGGATATGCAGAAGAAAAACAGTGTTAAGTGGTAACTATTGTCTTCTTACCACAGCTAAAAAATAAAAAAAATCAATCTTCCGAGGGGGATCGAACCCACAACAGTCAAAGCCGACGTACTAACCAGAAAGGGAAATTAAAATAATTTGACCAATGAGTTCCTATTCAAGAGCGTTTTAAAAATAAAAATAAAATGGATCACTAAGCTCCAAAGATGTGTCAAAGTTATGATGAGATGAAGAGATATATTAGTGTTTTAATTATAATTAATAAAAACAAACAAACCTCAATAAACACAGTTTGCATTGATAAGGTTTTTCCCCGGAATGTATTCGTAAATGTTTTGTCAAAGTTGAACTGTCTGAAAACGCCTTTTTACACGAACGACATCTAAATAGGAAAAATAAAATATTTTGTAATGTTTACATGTCCGAAAAATAATTTTCTTTGTATTAAAATAATAGACTAAAAAGTAAAAAAATAGACATTCCATTTTCTAATCCTCCTCCTCCTTCATAGAAATAAATTAAATAAATTTAATCACAAAAGCGAACTTGCAGATAAAAGCTCATTACGCATAGGTAATATACATATGAAATAAAATAAAATATCTTTAGGACTTACTGGTAAGGTCGTTCTCCCGAGTGTGTCCTCATGTGTGTCGTCACGCTGGAGCTCTGACTAAATCGTCGATCGCATATCGGACACCTATACAGATTAAATAAAAAATATACCTCAACATATAAAATAAAAATATTGATAACTCCACATTTTTGGTTTTTTTATTTTATCTATACTTATTATTTTATCTACAAGTATATAACATATCCTCTCAAATCTGAAATCGATCTTGATGTGCTTTTTTATTCACAGATGCCTATAATTTACGAATGAAAACGGCATTACGGCCTAAGTAACACTTATTCTCGGCCAAAGTTACCTTCTGCATTTAAAATATATGTCATAGACAACTAGGTAGGTACTTTATTTTCAGCTTCACGCGGTATCCCGCACACAGCAGGGTAGGCAGTCTGCGTCTAGTGTTAAGACACTCCGTTCACCACTTTCCACCGAATTCTGGAGGAGTTGCGTATTGAGCGGCAGAAACATTTAATCTGCCTCGAGTGGGAATCGGACCCACAACCAGTTGCTTTTACAGTCACACTTTGAGCTCCTGCGCTACAACTGGCCTCGTGACTTACTATCATCTATTTCTACAATATCGGTATTGAAAACATATTTTTTATTATATTACAATTATTAGAGAGCTCCCAAAATAATTTAGTCCAGGCCCTACAATTCACCCCACTATCCCTGATTATATTATCATTGAAAAACAAAACCTACCTAAAAGGTTTCTGCCCAGTGTGAGTCCGAACATGGGCTGTAAGATTGGCTGCTTGAGAGAAACTTTTATTACAATCCCCACATCTATAAGGTCTTTCCCCTGAATGCGTGCGCAGGTGCGTCTTCAGCGTGCTCGGTCTTGCGTATGTTTTACCACATATACGGCAGAGATTCGGTTTCTGTTCATCGTCTTCTGAACAACCGCTTAGTGCTCCTACCTGATTTGAATGATTCAGTTAAATTTGTGTAATTATAGGTACTTATTTGATATTAATTTTAAATGTAAATAAATAGGTAAGTATGTATAATTTTTTAGAGTTAAAACTAAAAGTTTCATTTATACTTAAACTTACTAATATTTTAACCAAAAGTTTACTTGGCTTTAAATAACTATAGGAAATAAATAACAATCATATTTCAAAACTCCACTAAGGCTTAACAATTTTTTCCCTTTGTTCGTAAATTGTATAATATTCATTCTAGAGATAATGAAAGCAGCAAATAGTTTATTTTTAACTTTATATTGTTTAGCATCGCTGTATCGGGATACATAGCGGGGTAGGCAGAGGAGACCTGAGAACCTAGTGTAAAGGTACTTCGTTCCTTATGAAGATTGTTCAAATTTACCGTCGAATTTTTGAGACATTAAGTGTTGAGTGGCGGTATACAACACCGCGCTTTGCCTCACTACCTTCAGTTATCTATTTAAAAGATCTAAGATTATCATTTCCACCAACCTGTACTTTCCCCGACGCATTAACACACGTGGTGTACCCAAAATCTTGCATTTGACCTTGACTCAATAAATATCCATTCTGCATCTGATCTTTCTGATTCTCTTCCATATACATTTTCGATGGCGACCGCTTCAATACTGGATTTAAATTCTTTTGATTTGTAAAATTAGGTTTTTGTTGAAATAAATAATTTGAAGGTGGCTTCTGATTTTGTAATTGAAGTGGTTTGAACGTAGAAGTTGCTGTTATTAGGGGGTCTGATTGGTTTGGTGTTCTGAAGTCTGCTGTGAAGGAGTATGTGGCGGAGGGGTACGTCGTGGGTATTACGTTTTGAGTTTGCGGGTACACTACGTTCACTGATGGCGATGCTGCGTTCTGGTTCCATTGTACCTGTCAATTTATTATTGTTTAAGAACTAAATAGGAGAAAGATATCTTAACTTTGGCTTAAATTATTGGTTATCAAGCATTTAATATATTAGGTATACGTAATTTAAGTAGGTAGGTACAACAAGAACTAGGGAACAAATGTTTAAATACTCATCCCACGTGATAAGTAGGTATATCGAAAATATGTAAAGACAAAAATATGAACAGAATTGGTTAAAAACAAACAACTTTTGAACCAAAAAAGCAAAATAATAAAAATTGTTGAAGAAAATTTGGAATTTTAACGATTCAAGCAACTAGGTAATATAAAAATGTTAAGAACTTTTCCTCTAAAAAAGAAGTAAGAGGCCAGTCAATGCTTCCAAAAATCCGGAAAGTGAGGAACGGAAGGAATGTCTTAACACTTGGTTCCCTCTGTCTATCCTGCTGTGAAGCTGATTTAATTTGATTTAAATTTTAAAAACAAACAAACTCCTTACTTGCGAACACAGCTGGTCCGGCGGACAGCCGTGCATGGTCATGTTCATGGAGACGTTGACGCTCATGGTGGGGAACAGCGGCGCGCTGCCGTAGTGCTCGTAGTACGGGTACCCGCCGCCGCCGTTCACCATCATCTGTTTCAGAAAATATATAGGTATTTTATGTAGGCCAGTCGTGGCTCAGGGACACGAGCGTGTGACTGTAAACGCGACGGGTTATGGGCTCGATTTCCACTTGAGGAAACGAAATATTTAATGTTTTCATTCTCGTTCTGGTAACGCGTCAGTAGCGTCAGTAGAAACCGCACAGTAGTGGAGTGCCACATATCCAGGTGGTATGGATGATATTTAAGCTTGTGACGTAGGTACCTACGGTTAGAAAATTCAGCGACAGGTGACAGGTCAAACAGTTCTTCAGAATACCACCCATGATAAATGCGGTAGAGAACGCACAGCGAGGAGATATCTCTACGTAAAGCCAAAGTAAAAGGCTTGAGCCTTTCACACATCATTGAGTCCCCAATGATTCAAATGGCTCTACGATGTATGCGATAAGATGGTTCAAGCTTTTACTGGGATGCACCAACCCAGAGCTGAGAACAATAGGAGTGCATATGAGGCCGAACCTGGGCCCTATAGGGAACATCGGTGTTCAATTCAATTCAATTCAAAATATTCTTTATTCAAATAAACTTAAAATAAGCACTTTTGAATCGTCGATGAACATATGAACAAAAAGCTACCACCGGTTCGGAAGGCAGTTCTGCTGAGAAGAGCCGGCAAGAAACTCAACAGTTGCTCTTTTCAAAATCAATGGTACAATCACAATCTGTTACATTAGTTGGCAGCTATCCTGCATTACATTCAATAGACATTAATTCCATACATGTTTGTCTTCTAAGTATTCTTGAACAGTGTAATACGCTTTACTTGTCAGAACTTTTTTTACTGATATTTTAAATTTTGGAAGTGGCAAATCTAGAATACACTGTGGAATTTTATTATATACACGTATGCTCAGACCCATAAAAGATTTATTAACTTTTTGGAGGCGAAAACTTGGAGTAACTTGGTGTTTTGGCGTGAAGTACCGTCTCGCTCTGCTGATGACCTTCTGGTCAGGCATCAACTTACTGAGCTTTAAAAGCTTACTAAAGATAGTTAACTAGAAATTGGACTTCGGTTTAAATTCAATTGTGGTGTTGATAAAAAACGAAAATAAATTTGAATAAATAAGTAAGTTAGGTACCTAATGGCGCAGAAAATATAAATTTGAAGTAGAGTAGGTTCAAAGGTCTTTGGCCATAATACCTAATAAAGATATTCCCTACTTACAAAAGTAATGTTAACTTTAACACAATAGAAATAATTAAGAGTAACTAAACTCATGCAAAATCTACTGAGATGATTTAATTCCACATCCCCTCAATCAGCCGTATAAATCACATCCAAGAAACCATTCAAAATAACATCACCACATTGCAATATAAATCTACGTCCTAACAAAATAACGTCCAAAATAGAACAACCAATGCAATTCTAATCATAGAAACACGCCAAATAAGTATTCCTATAGAATTATTAATCCCTATATTAATTACGACAATTTCATAACCGCCCCTTGCCTATTCACCCCAAATACAAGACGTAACGAAGTTAATATATTTGTCTCGCTCGCACATATTGGTGTATTGTATGGGTGTGAGGGAGATACCTGCGGGTGTACTGCGTCTGTCGGGCAGTCGCCATGGACGACGGCGTGCTTCAGAGAGAGGAGGACGTCCGCCGCCTCGCCTCCCCCCCGCTCCCGACACTCCCCACCGTTGTTCCTGCTGGTTTGGAGGTTTATTAAAAACGAACTATTATATTTTTGTATATTTTGTAAGTCATTTGCAATATTAATTATTTAAAGTAGTAAACTAAAATTTTCATAACCACAAGTGATAAGATGAAAAAATGATGTGTTTTATAAATATTTTTACAAATCAACAAATATTCATAAATCAAAGTTAAAAAATAATAACAATAAAAAAAAGAAACTCGTACCACATAGATGATTTTTTAGATTCGAATGAGTTTTTTTTTTTCAAATTCTCGCCGTTGTTTAAATACGTAGAATGTTCGAATTAGGAAATGCACTTTGTCTTACCAGATTGATGAAGTACCTAATTCACATTCAAATCCAAAATTCGTGTTCACTTCGCTATACTTAATAAATTTATCGTTCCGTTATATTGATGATAAGTATAACGGAATGTCGTTGTAATCACGATTTTTTTTCTTTTTTTACTTCTAGGTCATTTCGCTTTGACTTTTAATAAATCGAACCTAAGAATAAAATATTAAGAAATAAATATGTGAAGCTGCACCATGCACCACCATCATAGTACAAAAGGTTTGTTGTTAAAAAGCAGAATAAACGGTTTAGGCAAGTCAGGCAAGCGATGCTCCGCGCTTGGCGGCCGACGTCATAAAGCTCAGCCTAGACCTTGCAGACCTTCAATATTTTTTAGATTAAATATAATATTAAGATTCTTATTTAATTTAATATAATAATAATAAAAATCTTTATTGCACACTTAAAAAGATACAATACAATAAATTCTTAAAACAAAATGCACAAAGGCAGAGACAAATGTTATTTACATTAACGTACGGTACGTACGAAGGTATACAATTAAAAATATATGTTTTTCCTGGGCCTAGCCAAAATCGCAATATTAAATGGTAGTAAATAAGTATCTCGAAATCAAAAAAATATATATTTACATAGTGTCTTTAAAAAAACATAAATTAAAAATTATAATATATGTAAGTATATAGAATTTTCCAAATAAAAGCAGAAGTGTCTGAGCTTTTAGTTCGGACCAATTTACTTTTTTTTAACTGGCCTCAGTACCTACTAATAAATAGAAATTGTGCCGTGTGCACATACAGAAATCTATAGAAATCTTCTCTTTAAATTTATTTGACATGAGACTTCATCACAAAGCTAGTAAACTACAAAGTATAAAAAAAACTCACTTATAACCAGAACAGGGCGAGAACGGGAACAGCGACGGCAGCGGGTCCAGCTCCAGAGGTGGTAGCGAGAAGGAGCCCATGTCCTCAGCGGGCCAATTCGGCTCGCTCACATCGCCAAGGCCGACGTCGCAGGGCGCGATGGAGTCGGACAACGCGTTTAGATCGTCCCCATTATCTGGACAGCAGTTTTCTGTTTCTTGCTGGAGTTTTATGAAAAATTAGTAGGTAATTATATTTTTACCGCATATAAAGGGACAATGCACAGAGATCCTAGTATTAAGGCACTCCGTTCCGCACTTTCCGCGGAATTCTGGAAGCATTTACTGTTGAGTGGCGGAAGTCAACGCCGCGCTTTTCCTCAGCAGTTATAAACCTTCTTTATAATGTTAATTTACTATTTCACAAAAAAAAAACAACAAATTAAGTAGATAGGTAATTACAAGGAGGTAATTTACCGATAATAAGCGAATTCTCTTTAAACAAAAGTACCGATATTTATGTTCCACTAAATTAAAAGTGAACAAGTGTTCAGTTTCAATGAAGACAGTGGCTCTTCTTACCGCATTTGTGGTCAAAGTATTTTATAGTAATCATTAAACTGTGTATTCACTTTTACGCTCTGTCTCTTATTATTTTTTATTATTTCCTCGCTCTGGTAAGAAGACAGCGCTTCCGCTTCATCATCATTATCCGCTTGCGCTGGGATTTTCTTCGAATTTATTTTTGCTAACTTAGTTTTGTTTATTATAATTCTATTATATATATATTTGTTTCCTATGCAAATTCTTAAAAGTTCCGTGAGAACAAAAAAGATTGCGGCAAGCGTTGCCAAATCAAAGAAGCAGAGGACGAAGAGAGGGAAAGAGTTTATTAAAATGTAATTTTCTATATTTTCTTAATTAATAAATAAAATATCCGCAATAATTGTTACCCTTCATTAAAATTTAAAATTCAAATTCAAAATCTTCTTTATTCTTATCTTCTATATACCTATAGAAAAGGACTTGTCCTCACTGACTGAGGTAAGACGCACGCACAGCCGTAACCGCTGTGCGTAGAAACGTGGAATTTGGACAGATGTTCACTTTCGTGATCTGGACATCCACTAAGGGATTTTGAAAAATTATAACACTAAAGGGGTGAAATAGGGGTTCAAAGTTTGTATGGAAACAAATTTAAATCTGCACCGATTTTTATGAAATTTGAAATTCAGACTTAAAAATATTTCATTGAACATGTGTTTCATCATTTTTTCGAAATCACCCCCTAAGGGTGCAAATAAGGGGTGGAAAGTTTGTATAGAAAAATCTTTAAACGGCCACCGACTTATATAAAATTTAAAATTTGGACTCTTAAAAATATATCATTGAACACGTGTTTCATGGTTTATTTAAATTCACCCCTAAGAAATAACCAGGCGAAGCTGCGCGCGTCCGCTAGTAAACTATAAAAGCACTTTTGAATCGTCGAATGAACATAGACGGCCTTCCTAGACGTCGCGAAGGCCTTCGACCGCGTATGGCACTCAGGATTGCTGTACAAGGTCCTTCAAGCTGGCGTCCCCCACCATCTCGTACGAATCCTGGCCGAATTTCTCCACGGCAGAAGCTTCTGCGTGAGGGTCGATGATGCCATCTCCAGTAGACATCCAAGCCTCGCCGGGGTCCCCCAGGGCAGCATACTGTCACCAACGCTGTACACGACATACACTGACGACATCCCAGTGGGCCAAGACGCAATGTTGGCCCTCTACGCGGACGACATCGCGCTCCTGACCAAGTCACTAAACCCAAGGCACGCCGCTAAGAAACTTCAGCGCTCTCTGGACCTTCTACCGGAATGGCTGGCGGAGTGGAGGCTGGCTCTTAATGTGACGAAGACTCAAGCACTCGTGTTTGGGAGTCACCGAAGAAACCCTCCTCCGCTGACAATACTTGGAACGGAGGTCCCGTGGAAGAAGAACGCAACTTATCTGGGCGTAGTCAGTGACAGGCAACTGACAATGACCGCCCAGGTGAAAAAAGCTAGGAATGCAGCTAGAGCCGCTCTGAATATGTTGCGGCCAGTATTCAGATCTCGCCTCCCACTGCGCACAAAGTTGGCCATATATAAAACTTACGTCAGGCCATATCTGACGTACGCTGCTCCGGCCTGGCTTGCCCTTGCCAGCCCGCGCCAACGCCTGATGCTGCAACAAGTGCAGAACGTTGCCCTGAGGCGTGTCGTCAAGGTACCTTGGTACGTGAGGAACGCTACAATCAAGCGGGACCTCCGTGCCGAGGACATCGACGAGCACGTCCTCTCCATCGCCGCCAGGATGTACCGCCGAGCTGACACCTCGGTGCACCCCCACATTCGCAACATCGCCCCGTGGCACACACGCCCACCAGACGCGGCCAGAAGACGTCTCCCTAGAGACATCCTCCTCCCCAAACTCGACTCTTGAGCTGTTGCCGTGGTCGCTGGTCGCCTAAGCTGGGCCTCCCCTGGGGCAACCAGGGGTCTCACCCGGCTGGGTTGACCGCCCCGGCAGCACGTAGCTCATCCCCCCACCTCGCCTTCCCACCCCTGTCTTTAATAAGACAACTGCTCAGGCTCACTAAAGCCAACACAACGCCACGTCCATATTAATGGACGGAGCTTGATCCCATGGCCGGAGGGACATTTACCCAGAAGCCGTCTCCCCTCTCCCCCTCGGGGGCTGAGAGATGATTACATGCCTGAATGAACATGTCAACAAAAAGCTACCACCGGTTCGCAAGGCAGTTCTGCTGAGAAGAGCCGGCAAGGAACTCAACAGTTGCTCTTTATTATATTAAGTAAACATGATGTAATTAATATCTTATAGTAGATCAATATTTGTAAATATTTATTTAATAAGATAATTGAGTCGTTTTAAAATGGAAATATAAATAAATGTCAGTATTTAGAAAACAGATTTAGCAAAGACTCGACATTATGGATTCATTATTTTACATCAAAAATAAGGATGATTTAAAAAAGGAGGATTTTTTTGATCTTTAAATAGTTTTCTGTATATACTTAATATGATTAAAATAATCATTTAACAGGTGAACAATTAAAATAAACATTCATTTTAAGATTGACCTTCTATTATATAATATTTTACTTTAAAACATAAGGCAGACCGCGAATTTCATCGTCTATTCTCATAGTCAAACTGAACCGGAATAAAATATTTCAAACGATGGCAACCCCTGTTTGCGGCAGTTATTTTTCAGGCAACCATATGTTATAGTATTCAGAAAAAAATAAGCTTTAATGTGATATATAATTTATTAAAAAAGCATATGAGTGCAAATTATTAACATTAAGTGACCTGTTTAAACCAGGCAACCCTGGACTTGCGGCAGACTGAGATCTGGCAACCCTTAATTTTTCAATTCCTTATGTGATTTTCTTTCAAATGATGTGCGATTCATAAAAACATATGAGTGCAATTTTCTCCAAAAACGAGTTAAGAAAAAATTTAATTAAAGCTGATTGCGGCAGGTTTCTTCTAGGCAACCCAAGTGTAATCTGTTCTACTAATCATGAATAATTCATTTCTGCAGATTTGAACGATGGGATCTGAGTAATAAGATATTTTCGTCTCCCCGCTTTGGTAAGGTAAAGCGCGGCATTAAGTTTCGCTAGTTGTAATATAGATGGCGTTGAACGAAGTTAGATCGCGCTATCGTTACGTTCATATCGAATGCATATTATTCGTGGATTTTCTTTGTTTCGTTGCTTTGTCTTACTTAAAGAGCGAAGAAATGAAAATATTTATTTTTGAATTGACAGCTATCGTCATAGATATGCTGTAAATATTCTGAATCAATAAATCAACGGTATCAAAGAGCAAACCGCTATCTTCAAAATCACTAGTTTTCAGGAGAGCGTTTTTAAGCCAAAAATGTAATAACTTTTAGCTGTTTTAATGAAGCTATCTGTTTCAAATTTGGAATAGATATTATTATAAAGTTATATAGTTTTTACTATTTACCTATTTAGTATAGGCAATAATTCAATATGTTTATTATTATTCAAAATACGGTAGATGTCTTTTTCTAGCCCGCTCGAAATGACTAACAAACTGAGTCAACTGCCATATATTCGCTTCTACTTGGGACACGGTAATTACTTATCCTTAAACAATAAGATCCTGTGACGTGGATGGTGAAATCATGTTTCAATAATTCATGACAACACTTTGTATATTAATAAAATACTTACATATATTGTAATAAATGCACAAATAATTACATTATTCATACTTAGGTAACACTAAAAGGTAATTAAACAATGCAAGTATAGTGAGATAACTGCATCATCATTGATCATCAAGCAAAGTAGAAACGAATAAGCGCCAGATACCTTTGTTTATAACAAGTCAACGCGCCAAGTCACCCCACGTACACATGGACGATTGTATATATCCGAATGTACTTCGGCAATTCTTAAAAAAAATGTGTATATGTCTTTATGTACGTGAGAAAATCGAGGTAAAAACCAACATTTTTAGCGAAAAAAATTTATTACAAGATAAAACAAAGAATTCTGAGATGAATTATGTAAAAAAAAGATTTAGGCAAAAATGCAGTTGTCTTCATGTTCTTTGCTGCCGTCGAAATAATGGATGTCTTTAATCACGAACGTCTCTTTGAGGGAGTGAACTTATTAAGAGATGCCCGATTTTAGAAAATCATCGATATTCGATAAAATTCGAAAGAAAAACATCGATTTTTTTGCACATATCGTCATCACTCATCAATAAACAAAAAAAACCGAGACCAGCGAGTTGGCGTTAGACTTTTTTAAATTGGTGTGATAAGTTTTGGCGCTGCGCGGCGTCGCCCGTTACTTTTTATTTTATTTTATTGAAGTGTGTTTAGGAAAGAATAGCTGGTTATCTATTCTGTTGTTATACACTTAAGAAATCGTAATTTTAATCTTTTTGGACTTTATTGAATTATTGAATTCAATACAGAAACATATTTAGTTATTTAATGTAACGCGCACGGAAAGCATGTAAAAACGTTTTTCCCGAGTAAATCTTTATCCAAAAAGTTGCAGGATTTCTTTCAGCAAACTCATTTATTTCACACTAGAAAGACAGCAAAACTAACAAGAAATGCATTTTGCAACAGAGACAAAAAAGTAGCCGTACCCAAAAGTCGATAATCTTAAGACTATAACAAATCAAAGCGTTACTTAAATTTAAAATAACATCATCGGAGCTTCTCAACTCATTTCGACACACAGGCACAGCTAAGCCAATATTCACCTGGCAACAGTCCTCCGGCAGCTCCCTAAGCTGATCACAGGAGCAGGGCTGCAGGGGGTCGCAGCAGAGCCCGTGGCAGCAGCCCAGGAACTGCGGGTTGTTCGGCACGTAGCAGTCCATCGCGCACGCCGCCGCGCATGGGCGTTACAGCTTCCGACGTTTGCCCATCCCTGTGGGATAGACACACCTCTTGTAAGATAACATATACTTACTTATAGACTATAGTTATATACATATAATGGTAGACTGCAGTTTTGTTAATTTGTGTTTTGGATTATTTATATAATGGTTTATATTTGTTCACGTTGTTGGTAGTTTTAGGAATTGTTATGGATATCGGTGAACGCTAAGTGTTTTCGCTTGCAGTTTAGTGTTTGATAAAATAACCTTCTTTCATAAATAAGTAAGTTAAAATACCTCAATATCTTAAAATGATCTTCTAAATTTTATTTATTGATTTTTGAATTAGTTTGGGTATTTGTGTTATCAAGTTGTAAAACAGAAGAATGAAAAATATTTAGGTACTTAATATGTGTTGATATTATAAAGTGAGCTTGTCTATAAACATAGTATTATAAAATGTTAGTATTGTAAAAAAAAATAATTAAAACTTAAATTAAAGTAGTATGATTATTTATTTTGAAAGCTTCCTAAATGAGCTTTTGTGTTCATTTGAAAATGTAGATTTTTCCTTAATTTGTAAAAATGTACTTAAGTTGTTTTCAGGTATATTACAATTTACTCCTTCAATGACATGTAAGATAAAATAAAATGAAGAAAATTCTTCAATTAAATGTAGAGATAACCCTTCCTTAGTAATCGAGAAAAATAACACTTAAAGAACGCCTTCAATAATAAGTTAAAATTAAATAATCCACAGCCTGAACTATTTATATGCCAGACATTATTATTATTATATCATACGAGTATACCATATGTAGATGTACAATACATACATATTTGTATGGCGTGTAAGCAGGTGCTTATTGCTCGACAAAGAGATTACATAAATTAAATGCAATGAACATGAATTAAAAGAAATACTAGCTGACTACTCGCAAGTAGGGACATACTTTTTCTTGCCTAAGTGTAGAATAACACCTTAAAAATGTAAAAAGAAAAGTACATACTTGTCATTTTATTATTAATTTGTAAGCCAGATGAAAATAAAATATTTTCTTATAGCATCGATGTCCTTATAAGGCGTTACATATTACAGCGTGAATCTGATTTATTTATTTATGTTTTTTCTTAGTTTTTTTAAATTAATTTGTGTTTCTTTATAGATTTGGTTGAATTGTAATACCTACACATATGTACATAGCTACCCCCCAGATACGTAGAGTTACGTACCTACCTAATGTTTAAAACCCATCCTAACACCGTTACAGCGTTAAATCTGTGTCAGTCGGTCTACAAAATCGATACAATCGAACATCTAATTTAGATTGTTTGCACATTAAGAAAAATTAAGTTTCTGAGTTGGTGCCTTCATGGCGCAGTGGCATACAAACGTGACGGCTGTGGGTTGGATTCCAACTCGCGGGAGGGAATTATTATTTATATATTTTTTCTTTTATTTGCTCTGGTAACAAGGCCAAGTGCGGCGTTGAGTTTCGCCACTCAACACGCAATTCCTCCAGAATTCCCCAGAAAAGTGGGGAACGGAAGTCCTTATGGAATCGGAGTGCCTAAACAATAGGTTCCCAGGTTCCATCTGCCTACCATTCTATGTGCGGGATACAGAGTGTCGCTCTACTTCTGTTTTATTATTACTTTTTTAAAAATAAAAACGTTTTTATTTTTAAAAAAGTAATACGTGTGAAAGTAATACGCAAGTCACACGTGTGAATTGATTCCATACGCCGATGTTCAAATTAATTTAAATTTAAACTTTGACAACATACACGCTTTTGCTACGACTGGTCTCTACAGACGTCTGAACAGACGTAGAGTATAGTTTATTTTATACTTCCTTATTTAATTTATTTTTCTAGGTTTCAGATGTATTTAGAAGTTAATCTTTTAACATGGTAATTTTAATATAGATAGAAACAGTGTAGTTTTGTAATAATTGTTATTTAATAAATAATGCATTTTCAGTCTATGGCAAGTTAATTTCATCGTTAGTTATTTCGTTAGGACTCTTAATTTTATTCCTTATGTTAACTCAGCAATAAATTAACTACTTACATACTAAAAATCATAAGTATTGTTCCATAAAAATGAAAAACCTATGATTATCTATTATCTATTGTATGTGACTCTTATGTTTTGAATTTAGCTTTCTTAAACTTTTAGAAACAAATTCCGTTCTTTGAAGTTTTGTTCTATTGATTTTTCCTTCAGAAACTTTTATTATATTCATTATATTTGTGTTTTGTTTGTACGTTCTGCTTTTGGTATATTATAGGTAGGTGCTATTGACAAAAGAAGTTCATTTTACAAATCTTTATTGACGTTAATAAATTTGAAGTTCCTTTAGGAAATCCCTTCCCTTTTATTCGTTACATATCTCCCGTATTTCGAAACTCATGTAGAAAAATAAAAAAATACCTACTGTATTTATTTCGTATAGGCGATTATTGATTTATTCTTTCACTCCATTGTCGTATTACATTATGTAGAGTTGTACGTGTAAAAATACAGCGAACCAGTATTTGCTAATAAAGTTTCATATTTTTGAGGTCATTGGGTTAAGATGTCTACAGTCTATATTCTTGCTACGCTTACCAAATTATCAACTAAGAAATAAATTATAAGCTAATATAACAATATTCTTTATGAAAAAACATCATTCGCAGTGAAAAATTTTAGGTGCAGTGTTTTCATTTCATATTAATGTATTCTATGCTTATAATCAAATCGTAAGAGATCTGTGTTTGTACATGGAGGATCAATATATAAGAAAAAATATTATTGATGACATCCAAACCGTGAGAACCAAAAACCATTATGCATTTGGTCATGATGATCTTAGAAATGGCGTAACCGATTTAGATGCAGTTTTCTCTATCATAATTACAAATTGGCTAATTTCCCTTAACATTTTGGTGTTTGTTTTAATTCAATCGGTTCATGAATAATAAAGTTATGTCAATAGGTATAAAGAATTGCAAGCAATAATATTGCTACAAAATAACTATTTTATTGAATTGGCTAAAACTTTAGTTATCAATGTATAGATATTGTCCTTAAAATGATATTGTTTTTAAAATAATAATCACGAAAGTAATTCAGAAGACTAAATAAATACCTGAGTAGTACATACAGATGAAGCCGAGAGTGGGTCGCTAGTTCATAATAATTTTACTTGTAAGAATATTGTTTTAATGTTATCTTAATGTTTAAGGTAAGCAGGTAAATTAAGTTATAAAACCTTTTCTTATAACTGTAGTGTTCGTATATTCGTACCTACATTCGTATATTTGATAATTTTAGTAGTAGCTCTTAATATTTTTTCTTATTAGCTGCAGATTAGTAATACTATTACATAAAGTACAGTAAATATAAGTGTTATATCATACTTCGTAACACATATTTTAATTTTGTTATTACAAAAGTCTGAACATAAAAATAAAAGTGTGTGATGGTTTCAGCAAATGATTTTTTGACAAGCTAAGGGAACCGCATTAAACCACTCTGTTTCCCACTTTCCACCGAATTCTTACAGTGGTCTTTGAGTGGCGAACCTCAACGCCGCGCTTTGCTTCGTTACCAGAGCAAGAAAATGAAAACATTAAATATTTCATTCCCCGAGTGGGAATTAAACCCACAACAATCGCGTCTACATTCGGACTTCCCCTTTCTGAAGAAGGCCTCAGTGAGCTGAGTAATTTTTCCTAAAATATAAAATCATGAAGTCATATTCTTGTCAATCATTTTGCGCACTATTCATCAGTTTTATTTATATCATCGATTTAGTTTTATTCCGTAATGGAAGAAAACGTAATATTCAATGTCATTTTAGGTATAATATAATATTTTATGGACGTTTTTGACTTTTTAGTTATTAGATTACTTAAATGAACAGGTTTCGATAAAAATTAAACAGACTTTGTTTAGACTTTGTCCTTATCTTTGGAATGGCTGTCATATTTACTGTCACTACCACTATTGATCAATTTCACTTTTTAATCTCTCGTATTTTCCTTATTCCACAACACTTAGATAAATTTGGAATTTTATCTTACTTTTAACTTACCTTTCTAGAAAAACTATCCAAAATTATCCAAGAGTTTTCCACAATAATATTAAAACACATCACAAAATCACTGTATCACAAATAACTGGCCGCACTAATTAAATTAAACGTATCAGTCAAAGCATGCGCCATGACAACTGTCAAATGGTAACTATTCTTTTTTAAATATTACATATACGATAGGACGAACCCTTGCAGGCTAATGTTGGTGACTAAATGACTATCAGTTAAGTGCAGTCGCCCGCCCCTACGTTAATTGGCTGTTTGTATCAAACCATCAACCAACCCCTCTGAAAAAAAAAACATGACATATTGTGCGCGGGAAAGTCGCTGTCAACGCGTATCGGGTTAACGTGGCGTCGGAAGCTATTGTTTTTGTGGTGAACGTTTAGCGCGATCGAATTTAGATAACTAATGATTTGATTAATTTGGTTTCAACTATGAAAATATTATGTTCTACCCTTGTAATTTAATTAGGACATGGTTTTAGTTTAAATGATGTTGAAGCGTGATAGGTTATATTTTATTCGTTTGGCAAAGAAAGTATGGCGTAAATTAATTAGTAAGGTAAAGCATCTAGATGTCTAATTAAAGTGACTAAAATATTAAAAATGAAAGATATTTCTTATTGCAACAAACATGTAGTAGATAAGCATGTTGGAAACTGCAAATTTTTGAATTTGACGACTGATATTATAATTAAGATCTTGGGATCTTAAGCCAATAGTTCAGTTCAGGATATATATGTACACAACATAACATTTGACGATGTAATATAGCAACTTCATAACTAAAGTGAAAAACAATATGAACTTGTTTTATGAGGGTCGTTAGCAATTTTAAAAATAATACATAATAATAATTTTAATAAATACTTAACAGACCCGATATCCTTGACATATCATTTTGACAGAATCGTTTCGGTGAACGGGTATTGTACAAATATCGATTTCGTGATAGGCCACCCAGGTAGCGCAGGCCATGCGGACATCCCACCATATGACGAAAAATCCCATGGGATAATGTTAAACGATCTTCCTAACAGGTTGCCGTAGTCACATATTTTAGCAATTTAGATATGTTAATAGCTGTATTTACCTTAAAAACTAAATGCGCGACTCGCACGCGGCTTTGTCCCCTTACACTAGGTGCTATATATTTTCATTTGAATTACTTCCGTGACCTAATAACATTATGTTTGTAATTAGGTATTCAGCCAATTCCATAAAACACTTATTTTGTAGCAATATTCTCCCATAAAATAATTTATTTTTATTGACATAACGTTTTTTATTTATGAACCTATTTAAGCCGTTTACCATACCGTACCATAATACCAATACAATAAACAAGAAAACTGCATAAAGTGTGTGCCCCTACGCCATAGTTTTTATTTATTGGAAAAATATAGAAAATTTAATATTTGCACAAACTGTTTTTTATCGTACCTTATGCCAGAAAATAAATTTAAAAAATCAACATCCTTTGCACAACAACTGCATATTTTTTATTTAATTGAAGCCTATAAAAATTAAATGTTACGCAAAAACTAAGCGAAAAACAACTAGCATACCTATATATTTAACAAAAAAATTACACACAATTTTTATTTTACAAATATGTATCTTATAAATAAGTATTTAAAGTTGATTTTATTAAAAGATTCAAATAAAAAATGGCAAGAAAGCGTGTGAATTTTGTATTAAGAGAGCGCGCCCGGCGTGCCTCGCGACCACTCGGTTCAATGAGCAGCGATGCCTGGTCAGCCCTGGTGGTCTGCACCTCACACGACGAAGGAAACTGCGAAAAAATGTAGAACAAGTGCGATTAAATTGCAATTTCTATATTGTAAACAATTATCTTAACGCCGACAAAAGCTTTTCTGGATTGTCGAAAGAGTGGAAGATAATTGTTACACGTGATTGTTGTGAGTTTACGCTATAAAAAGATATGATAAGGGAAGAAGTTGAAGAAATCTTCGTTAATAAAGAAAATGAAGATATTTCGTTTATTCGATTTATCACTGCCTCATCTCTCCGAGCTATATTTATTTCCCTAAACATTAACATTTTTGTTTCATTCAGGCTAAAAGAGCCATTAGATAATAGATTTCCACCCAGTTTAAATAAATAATGCTAGTTACCAAGGAAATGAAAATATTTTCTATTTATAAGAATTTCTCGGAGTGGTAATCGATCCTACAACCACGTTGTAGACCCCTCAAACATTTGCTATGCATATACGCCACGATATCGTAGGTAGGTATCTATACCTACTAACAGAAGTTTTTAGGGTCTACCCTATACATATGAACAAGAGGCCGTTGTGGCACAGCGACTGGTTGTAAACGGGACGGTTGGAAGCACTGTTTGCTACAAGCAGAGGTAATGCTTATGCTAAAGCTGATCCCTTTCACATAATTTTCCACATTCTTATCTTATATTCTTTTCTATTCCTATCTTATAGGCTACATCTGAATAGAAAAACAACACTAAATATAGTTACATAAATTTATTTAATATTTTTATACACAACAAATAAAAGAATAATAATCTACCTTCATTGTAAATAGTTTCTAATTTAAATTTCAATCAAATATATAAAATAATAAAATTCCCTCATTAAGCCGGTCTGATGACGTCTCATCCTCTATCCGGTTTCGACACCCGACACTTCCGTTTCCGAACGATCGACTTTCCGACAGGTGACTATCGATCGGGAAGGTTTTAGGGGAAGGCATTGTAGACTTATGCATAAACTGGAATATGTTGTGGGAGAGTTTTTAATTTTTATATAACTGGCTACTAATCTTCATGATTAGCATAATTATAAAAAGCTATTTAATGCAATTTGTTACTTATAAAATTTAAAACTTGTTGGTATGTACATATAAAATAGGGAATTCCCGTTTTAAGGTATAGGCATAGCAGAGGAGGAGAGCGTTCGCTCTGTACTCTGTGTCGACAAAGTACCTAACTGATGCGATATGTCTTCTACGTGTTAAATCAGAAACGTCGTAACTTCATTGCGATGCCGTTGAAGTCTTTAGTAAAAATTCACGCTCAACCCCGCCACAAATTTACAAATTGATTCAATTGAGAAAAATATTTATATAAAAGTATATATAAGTACTTATTTAGTACTTAATTTATAGTTTATTAACACAAAAATACAAACGGACGGACAAATTCTCACGGGTACCACATTCCACACTACTAATTACTAACGCAATAAGATGTTATCTTAACAGAAGTCAATGGAATAAATAAATAGTGTTCCACCACAAATCTCAGCACGAAACTCAAACAGATCAAAAAGCTGAATCTCAAACAGCAACACGTGCTAGTATAAGTAATAAACTATTGTATTTTCACCTGTATTTGCCCGTCGGCTAAACGGTAGGGCGATTGAATAGCGTATAAACAGGTAGAGGGCTTGTTGGGAGATATATTTGCGTAATGGATGAAGCATGGATTCAACATTACTTTGGGGTTAATACAAAATGCAATATATATACATAGTTTTTTTTCGTAATTACCCATCGTTTGGAATAAGTTAAATATAGCGATACATTTTTAATTTCTAGTTATTATTAACATCGCTTGAAGAAACGTCAAGCTTCGCTTTAAATAACCATTCTTGAACTAAGCTTACAATCACCACATATAATCTAAAGAGTACTTATTAAGTAGTAAGAGTAATTATTAAGGCGTTGAGTTCCGTCACTCAACAAGCAGTGCCTCCAAAATTCGGCGGAAAGTCGGGAACAGACGTGTCGTAATGGGAGCAGAGTATCGTAACACTAGGTTCCCAGGTTCCCTCTGCTTATCCTGCTATGTGTGGAATACAGGGTGAAGCTAAAACAATAATAATAAAAGAATGAAGCAAGCCAAAAATTATAATAATAATTAAAGTAAAAGTTTTAACAAGCTCTACATTTCAAGCTTCCATTTGTAAAAATAACGAAACTAATAATTCCCAGAGAAACAATAACATAAATGTTATTGTGGAGATAAATCTCCATGTAAAACGATACGACTCAATCGGAAACGTAAATAAAAGATAATGTGTGTAATTCAATATTTTATTGCGGATCCACCACTTATCTGTCTGATTCTTACGATTGATTTACATTTAATCGGCAAGGGGGGCGCGTGTACGGCGCGTGTCTTGACAGATTGCCGCTACCGCCATGATAGTTTTATTTTTTTAAACCGACGACGTGCGGCTACGGTTATCGCTTAATAATTATTATTTGATATTACATAATCTGGGAAGTGTGCGATTAAGGTATTATCTGTGGGGAAATTATATATTTTTAGTATTTTTGCCATGATGATTATGACTATTTAGATGTATGTACTCATCTAAGTAGTTATTTTCGTGTTACATTTTTAAAATATAGCAGCTACTGGAATAATAAAAATTCCCTTTTATATTTTTTGTAGTTTTTTTAAGGTAAATTTGACAAAAAAATTGGTAAAATAATTATTAATAAAATATTTAAAATATGAAAAAAAAATAAGTGTAATTCTACAGAACTTTAAGTTACACCGTTCTGTATTGAATAAACCTTACTTTTAATGTTAACGCGATACTTTTCTTCCCTCAAACTTCACAAGTAAACTTTAAGAAACCCTACGTAAAAGCGAGATGAACTTGTAATTAATATTGTTAATTATTCCACGAGCTTTGCGCGATGATCTAGCTGTTGTCTATGGCTCTCCTTGAGCTTAAAAGTTAAAAATCAACAATAAATACATTTTATCGTGTTATTCAGCATATCATTCGTTGATTTGTATGTATGTATACCTACATAAACTTTTGTTTGAGTTTCTAAGAACTAAATATTTCCAACTTTACTATCCAAATATGATTTAAATTAATTATTAACCCAGGTTAGGCGCATGTACCTGCTGTAGAAAAAGAGCAAAGATAAAGATACAATTATTGCTCGCTCGCAGCAATCATTAGTTTACAAAAATTGTTCATATATACACCCCTATCAATATAAACATATTGTGTTTTGTATAATACCTACACAAAATATTAATCAAAGTACGGCTCGTACCTAAAACGAGGTATAACTATTGTCATGCGAAAGCTCACAAGAAACAACGTCAGCGAGCTTTCAAAGTGAACTTTCACAAAGCTCACAATACGCTGCGTTTTTAATTTTCCTTCGAACGAAGCCGTAGAAGCCCCACAAATTCGGATCGATTCGAAATGGCTGAATTATTTCGAAGTTGTTTGTGCATTCTATTTTAGTATATTGTAATAATTTCGTCAACTTGTCTCTAAGAAATTATCTAATATCTACAATACCTAATAGTGTTTTTAGGATACCATACAACTTTGCAACGACCGCTTCATGGACAAGTCAGCTGCAGGAGATCCTGGAATGAGGTCTGTTATTTCTTTGGGGTATTGCTTCTTGAGAAGGACTTCGCTGAATGTGCGAAGGAAATTCCTTCCGATTTGCTCATCCGTTAGACCAGAAGGTGGTCTGCTTGGGAAAGCTGTTCGCCTCTTCTTCTGCACCGAGAGTAACACCCGCGCTAGAAGCGTAGTGAGGGGAGGGGGGTCAAGGGGGGAGCATCATGCCCGAGCGGTACTCCAAAAGGAACGCCGAAAGGTCGCTACGCCACTGCCCTTAACTTCGCGACGGATCAAGCCGACTCCCGCCACCGGAATCCGGAAAGCCCTTAGCTCCGGCCATTGGAGCCATTCATGGCGCAGGGGCACAAAGTGTGACTGTCAAACTGACTGGTTGTGATTTCGATCCACACTCGAGGAGATGAAATACTTATTCAAATTTATATTTCCATTCCTTCACTTTGGTGTCGAGGCAAAGTCGGCGTTGATTTCCGCAACTCAACACGCTGTGTCTAGAATTCGGCAGAAAGTGAGAAATAAACTTAATCTTTTTTACAATTTATAATGTTGTGAAAATTCAGAAAAAAAAAATAATAAGCTTCAGATAGGAAATAGCCGTTTATAGGACGTCAAGTTTAATTTGATCAAGATATTTTCAATAGATACGGAAAAAAATTAACTTTAACGTTAGGGATTGTTACTCCCATAACTATCTTACTGTAAAGGTTAAAGGCAACAAAAATTATCTGTTGCTATTTCAAATAATTCCAACTGAATTGTTCCCGTTAACTTATAATATTATAAATTTTATACGGAACCTTGACGGACGAGTCCAATTCATATTTGACCTCTTTTTTTATTTTGAAAAACATTAAAATAATACGATTGTATCTTATATTATAGCTTTGAAAATTAATGTTAATTCAATTTTAAACAATAACTTGCTATGCTTTTTTGTTATAAAAAACCTGTTTTATTATTTAGTGACGATATCAAATTTGGTTTATGGTTAACATTTATTTAATTTTATTATTTATGACATTGTCCAGCGGAATGGCAACACCAGAACGCTCTATTTTTTTTTATTTTGACAACACCAAATTTTCAAACGTCAAATTTTATTGTCGCAAAAATTTCAGTCATATTTTCGAAAAATATTACGTGATTTCAAAACAGTCGATGAAAAAGCAAAATCTATCGAGAGTCTCCAAGGTGGTCGCCGTTAAATACGGCCGTCATTAGCGGACTGTGTGTGCTCTAAGGTTTGCATAAATGAATGATGTCGTTGAGGTCGAAGGCCCTAGCGCTGGTGGAGGTGTTACTAAGAGTTCCACCGTTATTTGTGGTGGATGAGTTCTTAAAGATCAGCCTGGGGTTGCCAGTGTCGACGGGCGAGGAGGTCTCCGTGCTGTCGAGTGTGACGGTCGACCACGTCGATATAAACGATTCAGATACGAATTACTACGACGCTAACTTCTACAATGCTTTCTTTCTAACTCTCCTCAAATTCTTCGTTTGTTGCTTAGGTATGTATTTTTTATTTACTTATACTCAATTTTGCAATGCAGTTACCAGTGTTACTTTCTCAATTGCTGTTTCGCAATTGTTTGGCTAAGCTAATGTCACAATATTCATTTAAACATTTAAGTGAGTTTATCAACACTAAGAGTACAAGTTTATTTTGCTTTCAGTGTTGGTAAACTTAATAAGAAATAAATTCTCCATTTTAAAATTTAATTTATTGCTCATGTTTATTTATTAAAATATATGCTTAAAATATGTAAATAGTAAATATTTGTATTGTATTGTAAATTTTATTTTCAAATCAAATCTTAATTTTAGTAATTATGTCTCTGTACTGAAAATTAAAATCATGAATTTTTGTTAATAAGCAAACTCATGATATTGACAGCATTTATGAGATTATCATTATATTATCAAATATGATAAGAAATATTATCAAAAATATTAAATATTGGCCAAAATTATTAAGATCAAGGATCATTGCTTCAATATTGCTAATATATTAAAAACATTAATATTACACATTATAATCTGAAATCAATTTTTATTTTCTATAGTTTCATGCTGTAACTCACATATAGCCGAACTCACATACAAAGAGAACCTGTGGTGTGTGTATACTCTAAACCCATTTTCTTTTTTAAAAAAAACTTATGCCTAATATATTGTTTATTAGTTAATCTAGTGTCTTGAATTACTTAACCTAATATTTACTACTACTATTAATAATTAATATCTTGGAAATGGGGTGAAAAGGGAAACAATTTTTTAAAGCTAGGTTTTCTTATTAGTGATATAAAGCAATAACTTAAAAAAATGTTCCCATTAATATTTAAGTTTTATATAGGTCATTTGAAAATGTTGGTGCATAATAGTTGTTAGTTTGATTCCCACTAGTGGCAATGAAATATTTTATATTTTCGTTCCTTCACACTAGTAACAAAGAAAAGCACTGCATTAACTTATACCACTAAAAACCAATTTGGTGGGAACTGGGAAGCAAACTCTTCTGTTCCTGCTTTTTCTTAATGGGGATGGAGTGTCTTAACACTAGGTTACCAATTCTCTAAGACTGCTATGAGTGGGTATCCTGTACAGCAAGAAGTTAATTAAATTTTTAGGTAATAAGTAGAAATTGATCATTATTCTAATAACAAATATGAATATTGGAAAACCTTAAACTAAATCATTATGGGATTTATAGATATGTAAATATTATTTGATCATACCAATAATACATACCAATAATACATACCAAACATTTATGTATTCCTCCAAATCCTTTTATTTAGATTTTTTTAGCTGTATCCTTTTATATAACAGATAGGAGATAGAGGATGATTATAGCAGGGTAGGCAAGAGAAACCTAGTGTAAAACACTCAATACCCACCCTATTTTTGTGACATTCGATGTTGAATGTGGGAACTCAATGTTGCGCTGTGTCTTCTTACCAGAGCTTAGAATTAAAAATAATTCATTCCCCCGATTGGAAGTTGTGGGTTCGACTCCAAATCGGCGCTTTTTATAGTGTGTTGCTTCGCCCTGACGGCCTCGAATTACTTTGTAAATTATAATTTAAATTAATTGAATTTTATCTTTCCATGCACTTAATAATATAACCTTAACATATCAAGGCAACATATTATACTGAATGTCAGAATAAATTTTGGCAGTGCATATATAAATACATTTAATTTTGGTAACTATTTTTTGTATTTCCTGCTAAAGTGTATTGTTCTGGAAACAGTATAGATGTATTATGCAAAATTTTAAAATATATTTAATTTATAATAAAATTATATTTAATTATAGTAGTATTATATTTAATTATAGCATCTTTGTAGGGAGATCTTTACAAATTTCTGCTAACCAAAGATAACTACTTAGAATTACCGTTTTGGCAAGAGAGAATATTATTTTTCCTATATTTCCTATAATGTGAAGAACGCGTAGATAATGTATAAAATATTATTTATTTTATAAACATCTGTCATAAATTTACGTCTCTACGCACAGCGGTTACGGTTGTGCGTGCGTCTTACCTCAGTCAACGAGGACAAGTCCTTTTATATATATAGATTAACAATACATTATATTTTGTTATGATAAATTAAGACATTTTAAAAGATACTATAACTCATAAATTCATTATTAAATTTGAAAACACTACCTTTTTGCTTAGTCACGCTTTTTGTTTCTGTCTCGTACCTAACGGTTATTAGCACGAACGCAAAAAGTTCATCTACATCTTACCGAGTTACTTTTGTTTAATCGTAATTTTTATAAATTTTTCATTAAAAGTAGTTTTATATATTTTTTAAAAGCTGACTATAGTCATATTTTTATATTAAACTTAAATGATTACTTAGGTCTTATAAGTTAGGACTAGGGTGATGCCTAAGCGAGTTTTTACTGATGGTGTCGGAAAAGGCGACTACAGTACTTATGGGGAAGTCACTTCGCCAAACTTACCAAACTAATATATTCGACTAATTAATACTTTTTCTTAAATAACTGAGTTAACATTGTAGATGCAATTAGAAAATAACGGATGAAATAAATTTAAGTAGCTAATTTATAACCAAATTAACTTATTATAAATTTTAAACTTTAATATATTACTGTTGAATGAGGTTTAATACGTTAAGTTAAAGAAGTTGTCTAATGGTTTGTTTACGCTAATCTCAGAAACTGCGTGCCCGCTATAATTGTTTTTTTTTTTCTTTACCACTAATTTAATTTAACAATGTTGTATCCTACATATAGGAGGGCAAGCAAAGAAAAATTAGGGGTGAGACATCCCACACCTTACTTTCCGCCTAATTTTGCGTGCGATTTGCGCGTGAAGGAAATCAACGCCTCGTTTTGTCTTGTTACCAGAACGAAGGAATGAAAATGATTCATTCCCTTCAGTGGGAATATAACCCACAACCCTTGCGCCCTCGGTCACGATGACCTTTATAGTTTTTTTAAATTTAATTTAGACCTAATTTAGTGAGCTTACAACATAGGCAAAACAATTTGTATTGTATTCTAACCTTGCTTCGAGGCTACAAACTTGTTTGAATCTTGACATTGCTAACTTTTAACCTTCGGTCACGAAATTTTTAATGAGCAATGACTGACTACATTACTGTTTTACATTAAAATTATTTTAAACTTATTTCACATGTATAGAAATACAAACAGTGTGTCTAGTGCGTTTTAGCTGTTCAATGACTCGACCTACTTCAATTATTATTTAGATGATATATTATTACAATTATTCAAAATGTCAAGAATTTACCGTGAGCTTGGAAAACCTCACTCATATATTACAAATTATTCTTTTAAAACAAAGTAAATGTAATATATCGAAGTAAAAGAAACAAATTATAAAATATTTAAGTAATGTTATATAAAATGAAAAAAAATAATAATAATATAATTATTCACGCATATTTGACACACTTACAAAGCAAATTAACTGTGGTTACTATAATATTAAATACATCTGTTTAAAAACATATACACAAGTATATGTTTTTAAACAGATTATACTCTCGATATTTCTCTTATTCTTCTGCCCGCTTTAAAGCACACAGTACCTATGTACACACACACATATAAAATATGTATATTATTCATCGCAGTATAAAATCTAGAAATTCATAATGAATTCATATTTAATACCAAATATGTTTCTTTTTCAGGATGCACCTCAGCGTTATGCATATTCGTGTTGTACACGAAGCATCTGATCATCGTGTATCTATACCTGACCTCGTTAGGCATAGTGTTCGTGTCGTACTGGACAAATGTCTCCGCCATCAAGCAGATACAGTCGCTGACACTGACCGTCTCGTCGCACCCGTCGACGAGCATTTTAGAAGATATATTAAATCTAAATGTAAAGAATTTACTTGATCTCGAAGGGCCAGGAATATTGGTCATACAAAACTTCGCTATACAATATATACTAGCGGTTCTCTTCAGGAATGTGCACCTTGGACCGCGAAATCAGACTATACAAAAGCTTTTACCCTTGAGCTTCATGGCTCCATCATTTCTGGCCATGTTACCAGTTCCACCAAATCTCCTGCATCACTCTCCAGTATTTTCATCACTTTTGCCGTTGTGTCTCGTCAAGTACGTGCTGTGGTCGTCAGGATACGACGTGGTGCAAGTCATTTACGCCGGATACCAGCACGGGAGGCTATTTGTCAGCCACAACGGTCTATCAGCTCTAGTCGAAACAGAGTGGATGCGACTTAACGTGCCTTGTGTACTACGAGTATTTTGGGTGGTGCGAGTCGCTGAACATGCAATATTACTACTTATGGACAATTACGATGAAGATGCTGATGAAGGACTAAAAGTTTCTACCCTGATTGCAGTGCAGTCGGTGGCTTCGATGGCCAAATCATTGCTGGTAACCGGCTGTGAGACCATAACGGCCGTTCTTGGAATGACTTCTATTATATCATTCTTCTGTCACTACATCGGCAATTTCTTCCAATGGATTCTTTTGACAGACGAAGAAGAAGACAAGAGTATAGGAACGGTGTCAGCGATACTATTCTATATACTAGCGTTGCAAACTGGCTTGACGTCTCTCAACCCAGAGAAAAGATTTGTTCGATTGTGTAGAAACTTTTGCTTGCTATTTACGGCTCTTCTGCATTTTCTGCATAATATCGTGAATCCAATGTTGATGTCATTGAGCGCGTCGCACAACCCAAGCACCCACAGACACGTCCGCGCACTCGGCGTCTGCGCTTTTCTCATAATATTCCCAATATCTCTTCTGGTTTATCTCTGGTCCCAACATTCTATATCCACTTGGCTTCTTGCTGTCAGCGCGTTCAGCATAGAAGTCATCGTCAAAGTTATAGTCAGTCTTATGATTTACTCCCTATTTCTATTCGATGCATACAGAAGCACGTTTTGGGAACAATTGGACGATTATGTGTATTACATTAGAGCATTTGGAAATACTATAGAGTTCTGTTTCGGTATTTTCTTATTCTTTAACGGGGCGTGGATACTGTTGTTTGAGTCTGGCGGCGCCATACGAGCTGTCATGATGTGTATACACGCATACTTCAATATCTGGTGCGAGGCCAGAGCGGGGTGGTCGGTGTTCATGAAACGGCGGACTGCCGTCAACAAAATCAACTCTTTGAGAGAGGCTTCAGCAGAGCAGCTGCATCGCTTAGACGACGTATGCGCTATTTGCTACCAAGAGATGCACTCAGCTAAAATAACACGTTGCAATCACTTTTTCCACGGCGTGTGCCTGAGAAAGTGGTTGTACGTACAGGACAGGTGTCCTTTATGTCACGATATACTGTATAAGATAGATAACGATCCAACTAAGGATAGCTCAGAGGCTGCTAACGAGGAAAACAGCAATAACCAAAACCTGCTTCTCGAGGAGGAGCCCGACTTGCTCCTCAACGAGGGCGTGAGGTGACTGACTGATCAAGACTTACAAATTATAGATTAAAACCAAGTTTATAGTTCGATTTCTCAGTGTTTTTTTTTATTATTTTGTATAGTAAGTTATTGTTTTTAATATATTTGGATCAGTTTGATACTGTGATTTAAGGTTTAAATTATGTCTCGCGATGAATGGTCTCATAGTTCAGTGTGACTTGTGTGAGTAACGCTTGGGTTGTCGATGTGTCGTTACTATTACCCGTTTTCATAATGTTTCCCCACAAATCTTGAAATCGCTAGTGAAACTAACACAAAAAAAAACAATAACATTATGAGAAATCAAAGACGTGAAGCTATTTGTAAATAGATAAGGTATTTAGAAATAGCTTTTAAACATAAAAAGTAAATAAAAATAGTAATTTTTCTCATTAAAATGTAAATAAAACTAATTTTAGTGTACTGCCTATTTTATTTAAATCTTTTTCAGAGTGGTATTTCGGGTAAAGAAATTAAAAACAAAAAAGGCTTTTATATATTTATTTGAAATCATGGTATGTTTGCAATACCTGTAAAATATTCTTTAAATGATAACTTTCCAAAAGTTAATAACAAATTATACTCAAATATGTGATAAATTGGTATAATGAAAATTGTGCATCACTTAAGTACCTATAATGTATTAAAATACAATTATATGGTAAGTACATACAGATTTATGTATAATTGCGATCGATTCAAGTTGGCGAAGCCGCGAGAGCGTCGCTAGTATATATATATTTTTTTCTTAACTCAGGCTCATACATCATATTTTGATAAATATAAAGAACATTAGTTCATAAAATTTATAAAATATCTATATTTTATATTTGGTTTATATTATTTTTAGTTTATGATATAATACTTTTGTGCTATATTGTACAAAAAAATCATAATAACGTTTTTCTTGTAATTTAAAGTACCTACCTAACCTTTTATTTTTTAGTTTGCTGGAATTCTCTTTTTTTTTACTAGAAGGCATCATAGGCCTCATCTATTATAGAGATCCAAATGATCAGATTCATCTATGCTACTGTACTGTAAGTGAAAAATGAATTATTTTACGCTAACTTCTCCGTAGACGACACAAAAACGCGGAAAATATGCGATACAAAATAAATATAATTAAATCATCATCAACTATTATATAATTTTTCAATAAAAACCAGATTCCCACACAACAAAAACACAAACATTCTTATCTAACGTATATCTAATTAAATATAAGATCTTTATAATTTGACAGCAAATAGTAGTTGGAGACCCTGCAGTTGGTGGACGTCCTCACGACGGTGGTGCGGTCCGCTCTCTCGAAGTTAGCTTTCACTATCTCGTAGTAACGTCCGTCACTGCGTGAAAAAAAGATTTATTTTATTGTAAGCAACAAAGTACTTGTTTAGAGATTGTTATATATAATTACGGTAACAGATTCAAACCTAAATCAGATTAAATATATTTTGTGGTGGCTGATGGCACAGGAGCACAACTGTGTGACTGTAACCGCGATAGGTTGCGGGTTCGATTCACTAATATATTTATTTCTACGCTCTGATGTCGAGGCAAAGCGCGGCGTTGAGTTCCGCCACAACACGCAATATCTAGGCGGAAAGTGAAGGACGACAATATCTTAATGCTATTGTAGTGTTACACTAGGTTCCCAGGTTTAAAACTCTGTTCTGTGCTACGTGCGAAAAAAGCGTGAAAAAAAATAAAACCAAAGATCTCACCTCAAAACAAGACATTTCATCTTCACACACTTTACTCGAAGAATATCGATTGCCTTCTGACTTTTATCACTAAATCTCAAGTTCTCGGGGTCCCAGCGCAGTTCTAGGCGCTCGAGGTTGGGACAGCTGTTGGCGATGCCGTCCATTAACTGAAAATAAAACACAAATAACTTAGATTCTTAGGAGCAGTGTGAATACGTATACCCAGACGTATTGGGGAGCGCGGGGTTTATAATGCCACGGGTAAGGCAAAGGGTATAGTTTAATTCTGCCAGTGGCACGAATCGAGTAGCAGTCACATAGGGGTCACATGGTGTCTGCATGTAGAAGATACATATAAGAAAACGTGAAGTAACGCAATATTTTTATAATTTTTACCCCGTTTGCCTGTACAGTTATTTAAGCTAATCTCAGAATTGGCTTAACTGATTTAATTGCAATTTACACACTATTGTAATCTGGCAAGGTTCCATTAACATTTATTTTGTTTTCGTTTCAATCGGCTTATAAGTATATAAAATAAAAAAAGAAAGAAAAAGAAGGTAGGTATTAATAGGTACCTGATCTACGTGGATGTTGACACCGAGACGTTCTTGCGTCCCCATGATAAGGATTCTGAAATTTAAAATTTACATTTGAAGTTCTTCGCAATCTGAATTTAAGGGAATACAATTTTTTGGAACTTGTGATAATCTAGTGTTTCATTTTGAAGAAAATTTGCGATGGTTGTGGGTTCGATTACCACTCGAGAGAATAATAAATGAATATTTTTATTTTATTCTGATAACAAGACAATCTCTTAAAAATTTGGCTTCAAGTGAGAAGCCCCTTTACCAACTACATATTATTCAAATACAAACACCAACTTGGCATTGGTGAGCAGCTGCAGCACGCTCTGCCACAGCTGGTCGGTGATATGCGGCATCCCGCTGAGCACGAGCCCCCACAGCTGGCCGCCATGCCGCGACAGGAAGCGGTGCAGCGCCTCATCCGACAGATTGTCCGACGACGATACGTCCAGCCCCACCAGGTTCCTGGGGGACAGCTGTGGTCAGTAACTAATAGTAGGGGAAGTCAACTCTTGGCAAGAAGCCGAGAAAGGGACTTTGCCGAAATTTCTTCTCGTGTTGCTGGATCCGAAGCTTTACTGATTTATTTTTTAAAATAAATGATGAATTCTAACAAAATAAACTACTTTATTTTAGGATCTAAAGTAATATTGTATGTGTTATAAGCATCTAAAGTAATATTGTAAGTTATGTAATTTAGTCTAAATAAAACCTCACCTGGCCGTACCGGCTTCCATCCAGGCCTTCACAACAGAATCATTAAATCCATTAATTTGTCCGGCACTCAAAAATCTCAAATTTTGTATTCTCGTCAACATATCTATGAGGCACTCTGTAGACAGGTCTGTGGCGGTGACGTCTAGTTCTTGTATAGAAGACTTTTCCCATTCCACTTGCATTACGTATTCTGATTGTAGACCTGGAGATATATATTTTTGTTTTAAGATTTTTGCCTGTGATTTTATTTAATAAAATATTATAAATAAGAAAGAAGAAAAGTATAGTGAACGCAATCTCAATGAAAATATAAATTTCAATTTTGTTCAAAAGAATATTTTGAACCTTTATATCGATACGAGTAGGTACCTTTAAACTTTGGTTTTAAAAGAAATAAAAGTTATAAGTATTTTTATGTATAAAAAGTAAATAGTATCTAATTTGTAGTAAATAATTTTCTTACTCTCATATCAAATCCAAGGCCGCACAAGAATAAAAACCATTAAACAACGTAAGATAATCACCAAAATTTATAACGTGAAAAGTGCAAAAAAATAGAGTAAGATTATTCAGTGGCACCATTACCTCACTCTACTCCTATTGAAGTATACTTATCTATACAGATAAATAAAATTGAAGGGACTGTTTATGATTTCAAAATAACCATGTTATTTCATATACCTAGTTATTTACGATACGATACCAAAACACAAATAAACATGTTTTTAACTGACTTCAAAAAGAAGGAGATTATCAATTCAACTGTTTTTTTTATATGTACATATGTTTGGCTAATCACAGGAATAGCTGTACCGAATTTTATGGTGCTAGCACTGAAAGATAGACGGGGTTGTAGAACAACATATAGGCTACTTATTTTCGATCAGGTGCAATCAATAATATTATTAAAATATACTCACTACATCCATTCATTAGCAAGCAAGTGAGCCTTCTCGAACGCTGGAAAAGCGTCTTCATGGTAGAGCCTGTTACTTTATTACAATAGTTTACTGCTAGACATTCCAACTGAAATGAATAAATATACTAAATTAAATACAGAACTTTTAGGTAAAAAGATATTTTTCTTGTTCAAGAAGCATGTAAACATTTTTAAAAACTTTCGTTAAATATTCTAGTCGAAAAGTTTAATATTGTAAATCGAACGTAATTAGGTGATTTTGTAATAGATCTGCTGATTTCAAAATGAAAATATAAGTCGAAGCATTTTGTATGAAATAATTAATATTTTCCTTTTCATAATCATAAGAACAAAAATTATTATTTTATTAATTATTGAGGTAAACGCAGTCTTAGGTACATCATTATAACAGAAGACAAAAATAAATCATCAAACCAACATAATTAATTATTGTTAACGATTTTTTGCTTGAGGTTAATGAATTATTGCAAAAGGTTAAAGAACTTTCAATAATAGTAAATGTTTTTTTTTATAAGAGGTGTTGAATACAATACATTAAACCTATTATATTATAAACAGACAAACACTTAGCTCGATCAGACGCGCGGTAACCGCCCGGTTACACAAACATGCTGTTAAGAACTGCTAAATTGTATAATTTATTCACACAGCTGCGGTTAATAATCTCATTGTTGTATCGCTCAGAGAGAACTTCTGTCTGATACAACATCACAACTATAAGATGCATTCAGGCTTTATAGCATTAAAAAAACTCGAGCGTTCGTTTATTTTCGTATTTCGAATGAGCTGTATGCTGTTGGCCCCTAATGACCTCTACAGTGTCATCGGTTTTAGAGAGGCCGAGCTAGAAAAGGACTAAAGCACGGTCGCCGCAGATTTCTATTTTTTAGCGGTTAATACGCGCTACCCGTGCGGTTTGCTAATCGCGCGATTACGTTGGAACGATTAAAACAATGGCCATATAAATAAGACCGCGATTCCCACACGATTTTAAAACACGAGGTTCCCACCGTGTCTGAATGTAGGCTTAAGTATACTACAATACTTGGTTGAGGTACCTACTTCTCAAATAACATAACCTCTCACAACATTAAAATATGCTTCTATAAATATATTTTTTCATACCTGTATACAATTTGAACTGAAGGCGTCGATGTGTGAGTCATCTACGAAGTTAATCCCGTACAAGTTAATGACGCGGAGATTAGGAGTGGCAGACTTGAGCTTATGAACGTTTATTACTTCATAAATTTCCTCTTCCTCTTCTTCTATTTTCTCATATGTTCCTGTAAATACATAGTTAAGTTTAACATTTTCTGCCTATTTTAGAGACGCTGTGTGATGAGCTGGTATGTCGGAAGTCAACGCCGCTGTTTGTCTTATCAGACTGGGAAATTTCTCAAGCAAAATCGAACCCTCAACCATCTCTTATACAGTCAAACTGCATCAAAATTGTGATACAGGATAAAATGTGAAATTGAAAAATAAATTGTAATTCCAGCGAAACATTATTTTAAACTCAAGTGGGTATTACCTATAAGATGTAAAATTTCTAAGCCATTAATAAAGTTGTAAATTTTCCTCATGAAACCTTCCATGAAGATAACCTCTGACAAGCAGATACACAAGTAACGGAGCTTCGTCGGGAACGCCTGCATCTCTGAGAAATCGTGAAGTTGCATAGCTGAAACAAAACAAAATATAAAATATTATTATATTACTATATTTTTTATACTTTTAATTATATTTTTGACTTAAAACTAACGTATTCTTATTAGATGAAATTCTTATTAGATACATTAGACTTGTACTAATAGATATTGAGCTAAAATAAAAAAATATACGACGTGAGTATCTATGAGATATTATTGTTTTCTGAAATAAAAACCCTAAAAAGCAATTAGGTACAGTTTAAAATCGGCTAAATACAATACAAATTTTATAAAAATTTTCGGGACATGTTTTATTTTTATTTATTAGGTCTCAGGTTCTTATTCATAATCCTTTTTTATGTAGGTAGGTACTTTTAGGATTTTGAGTGACCAGTCAAAAAATTTAACGTTTTCTACAATTTCCAAATTGTACTCATTTTGATTAAGAAAAATGCATATAAAAAAATATCTTAACAACATAAAATACCTTTCTAGCATAAGCTTTCTAGCTGTATATTTCAAAATCTTTATTACAATTACCTGTACTGAAATCCAGTAACATGTGGGTCAGGTTAGGACATTTGGCCGCCAGCTCGTGGAGTACAGTGTGCGTGATGAGTTCTATGGGCAGTTCAATGTACCGCAGCGAGGGGCCAAATCTTATCGATATTAATGCCAACAGCGATTCGAGTGAGCCTAAAAATAAATATCATCGTATTATTAGATAGTAACAATAAAAGACTATCGGGAAATAAAGATGATTGTCCCAAATACAAATATGTTTTTTGTATTTCAAAAGAAAATGCACCTCTTTTGCATTTTATATCACAGTTTAAGAGGTTCTTACAAAAAATAACTCTGATATTGAGTTTCCCATATTTTTCACAATGCTATACACACACCAGTTTAGTCTGTTACCAAATGCGCCTTAACGAAATAAATAGCTATTTTTAAATCATGTAAATTAAGATTAATTATTAAATTTCCGATTTAAAATATATATTTCTTATTTTTATAAAGCATACTACTGGATATCTAATGTTTCCAGAATAAAAATTCCAATTAAAGTTAGTATTAAAGTTAAACAAAGAAGCTTATTAACGCCATCTATCTTCCACTCTTGCAATTTATCGTCTTTTATTAAGGAGATTGAGTTCGTACGGTCCCAATACATAGTTTTAAAATTAAAATTACAACATTAAATTTTTCAGATTTTTCTTAAATTGATAAAATAATATCAATTAAAAATATTTCGTCTTCTAAGTAGGTAATTCTTGTTTTATAAAAGGTTTCTTTCAATACTTGTATTTCTATTTCGTGTTGCAATGTCACAACCTGACCATAAAGGTTATAGGTGCGACCACTAATCGGGATAGATAATTATTTTAAAACTATTTTCATTTCTCCGCGCGGCGTTGAGTTCCGTCAGTCACCGTGAAATAAAGTTTAGCACTAGTCTGTGTCTATCCTGCTCCTCCCGCGTGAAGCTCCCATAAAATTAGTATTTATTTCTATTACATACCTACATGTAATCCGGATATTTCAGGTCTCAAGCTGACATGGGTCCATAGCTTGGTGTCGTAAGCGACCATACGCCATCGCTTGCACACTGTGGCCATGCGGCATATCTCGCGGTGGGTCAGGTACGAAAATATGTTTAGAAGAACTTTATCTGGCAGTTTTTCTATAGTCTGAAATGTTATATTTTAAAATTTTATTTATTATATAAAGTTTAATATCATATTTTTTGTTGATTTTTTTTTTTTGTTTTTTTTCTATTGAATTTTTTTTTCTAACACGAATAATTCTCGTTTTTAGAAGGCAGTGAAACTTAATAGAAAGTGCGTTTCTTTCTCTCTGCTCATCTTAAAATCTAGGTACCTTTCCTACATAAAACTGTTCTGTGAAATTACGCAAATTTATCGAATACTCTCCAAGGAACTCTTGAGGTTCTTATGGAAACTTATGGGGTAGCACTAAGAGGGAAATTCCCCAAAAGTACAATGTCAACTAGAAGCGGAATTTTACGTTTTAACTACGTCAAAAAAAGTTACGAAAACGAAGTTACGGGCGGAAACTAATAGACTATATTATAAATATTTGTTTATAGTTTTTAAAATATATAATTATTTAATGAATAACAGTCAAATAAAAAATACAGTAAAACAAAAATTAAAAGACTTGTTTTCATCACCAAAATTACATTACCGTATTGGCAAACGGACTTCTTATTTGACCTCCTTCAGTCAAATAAACTTGACTGGCCTCTAAAGCTAATTGACCCCACACATCAGTCGGTATGTCCATTTTGAAAAAATAACAATCTCACGGGAAAAAACACTACAAAATCATAGAAAACTCGAAATGTTTTCACTGTATAACAATTTTACTCTATACGTGAAAAGATCACTCGAGCTAAGAATACGAGACGCTGTGGTTAATTTTGGAATCATCTGGGCGGCTAAGGAATAGTACAAAAAAACTAAGATTCTAATCAAATTTTGTACTTTTTTATCAAAAAAATATTTATTATACATGTAAATAAGTAAGGAAATAATAATTCAAGTAGTATATTTACTTTAACGATAGCTAAGCTCAAACAGGATAGCATATGTTTGCACTCTATTCGATAACATCCGATGTTACACGTTTAGCGGGAAGTTTAAAATCTATAGAAATCCGACCCTTTTGGACACCACCTTATTATGCTTAAGTGATTACTTCTAAACACTATCATAGCTCAGTTGTGATTTAGCGATAAGTCAAATCAATACGAAGTGAAGGTTCTAATCTAAACATACATTACTGGATTTAGAAAGTTAAATGGCATGTGTGCATGTAGTTTGACATGTAGGTAGGTTGGGGAGTGAAAAAAAGAAATAAGAGAAGATTCCATGAAATTGCTAAAGGAACAGGAAGAAACGGGATTTTCCATTTTAGGTTTTAAGGCCACGCAAAAAAAGATGCGGTTGCATGTAGCAAGTCCAAGATTTAGATTCAATTTGGCGTCGATCATTTATAATCTCGATTAAAATGGTGGTTTATTATAATTGAAAATCCCTTAAAAAATGGGATAGTTATCCATACGTTTCGTGATGATAATTATAAAGTGTTTGAAAAAAAATATTACGTAAAAAAAACATTAATCCCATTTCATAAAACTAAAAACCAACAAGCCAAGTTCATTAGGATTAAAAGTCCAGACCCATTTAAATTTTATGGGGCTCGAAGAATTATAATTATTTGAGAAAATATTTTTCATTTCGTAAAGTATTTTTTCAACTTAAGTCTCTGAGTTAATGAGGTGTTTGATTTTGGCAATGTTCATTTGCTTCATTTGTTTTTCAGCTTAGCGCTGCGTCAGAGGGATTAAAACACTCCGCTCTCCACTTACCGCCGGATTCTGAACGTATTGAGTGGAGAAACTCAATGCTGCACTTTACGTCAACACCGGGGCGATGACATGAACATATTTAATATTAAATTTTCTCGAACACACCGTAAACAAACATGTGACACTTAAAGTCACACGATTGTGCCTCTGGGTCGCGGCTGGCCTCATTATCACTCGATCCTCTCTGAATAGTATGTGAGTATTATGCAGGAAAGAGCGTGAAGCTTTTACTATATCAATTCAATATGTTACTTTCAAAGGAGCAATCAGACACAGGTATAAGTAATCACAAAGGAGAAATAGAGTGCATTTAATGACTTACGATAAAACAAATTGAACATCTATAGGTACATCAAAGCGGTTTCGTTCCATAAAACCATAAATATCCACATCTTAGATACAAAATGACACTCGAAGAGTTATCTAAAACATATGCTCTGGCAACGTCCATTGGTATGCAAAGAAAACAATAAAATCACGTTATATGTAATATTTTGTTACAGGAGTTTAATATATACCTATTGGAAACGATAAGAGCCATTAAGAGCTAGATTAGCGTAAATGGTTTGTGTATAAATAATCTGTCTCGTCTGCGATTTGATTCGGTATGCATTGGCAAGGAAAAAGGTATTTCCTGGGCCAGTGACTCATCAGCTTGGATTTGGCATTTCTAGAGCGATTTTTTTAAATTTTAATATTTTCTAATAAGTGAATGTCTATTTCAACTTTTGAATGATACGATAGGTCTGTAATTAATTTGAATACACGTTCGTAATACATAAGAAATCGGCAAACAGCAACACTCTGTTTCCTCTTTCCGCTGAATTTTCGATACTCGTTGACTAATTGAGTGTCGGAATTCATTCCCCCGGACGGGGAACGCACCCACAACCATCGCATATACTGTCTCGCTTATATGCTATCTCACTGCGTTACGTCGGCCTCGGATTGTCGGTGGGTGGTATGAAAAACTAGGAAATACATTGTCAAAATTTGTCTTGTTAATAGAGAAAATTGGACCTAAATTACTTTTCCACGTAGATTTATCTTAAGCGCCGTATTGTGTGTTTAAATAATATTTTCTTAAAAAATGACTTAATATTTTTATTAGTAATATTTGTTTTTATACCTGAGAACCTAGAGTAAACATAGTCCGCCGCCATTAAGACACTTGCGTTCCCCATTTTTTAATTCAAAATAATTATTTATTGGTATTTACACTGACAATATCACACACGACATACACGTTCGATGAGGCACCTGTCAAACTACGACTTCAAGGAAATTCCAGCATATTAGTAGAGCACTTTAACAGACATTATGCATGTGGCTTTAAGAACATAAATAGCTCGATGTTATAAAGCATCTCATTACAGACTTGTTGATTGGCATTTGTTCTGGCAAAATATTCTTTGTATAACTTTTCTAAACTTTAAATTGATTAATTAGATTGAAGTTTTGTGACTGAAGCCACCATCAAGGCGCTGTGGCAGAGTTCGATTTCCACTCGGGTAATTAAATATTTATTTCTTAGCTGTGGTCTGGTTGAGTGCCGCTATTCAACTCGCAATGTCTCCAAAATTCGGCGGAAAATGGAAAACAGAGTGTTTCAGGTTTAACTCGGTTAAGTTCTGCAAACTGTGAACTGCGTAGCGTGAAGCTAAAATGACAGATTAAAGTTGCTTTACCGAAATTACAGTCATCTCGTATATTCTAACAATTTACACTAGTCATCAATATTGTTTAATAATTACCTATGTACATAATACATATTCTAAATAAATTATTTACTTTATTTTCATTTTATAATTAAAAGGAACACCCGCCACAAGAAACGAAGCGACGTTTGTGTTTTCTATGTATATCTACTAATTGGACATGGACAGCACGTCCATCAGATTCAAAAGAATCTTGGAATTTTCTAGAACCTACTGCTTTTTTTCAATATCATCCAAATAACAATTTTCTGTTACCTAATTACTATAAAATCGATATAAAAAGATTGAGAGCGAGGCTAAAATATTTTTAAAATATTGGAAGCATATTAGATTTTTTAAATTACAAAAGATTTTGAGGCAATGAGGTGATGGAGAAAAATATAATTTTATATTTTTCTCCATCATATATTTTCGAATCCCATTCGATGGAATTCAATATTTTATATTTCATTTCTCGCTCTGGTAACGGCTCAAGGGCGGCGTGAGTTCCACCACTCAAAACAAAGCTTGAAAAGCTACGTGAAGCTAAAAAAATCTGCAAGAATATTTGTGTATGTCATCGTCGCTGAATGTAAGTATGATCATATCTATATACAGTTGACAAAATTAAAAAGTTGCCTGTTAATATTTAATACATTACGCTGGAAAAATTCCTTATCAAAATAGATACACATCGTTATCGTGGGTAGAAGTTAATTTAGAATTTTGTCACGCACATCTGTTTTACATCCGAATATTATATTTTGTCTATTAGTTTTTATAAAATACTGGCATTGCGAAACATGACGTAGAACTTTAAAGATTTAAAGCCGGAATGAGAGAACTGATTATATTTTTCTATTAATATTTTTCTTTCGATCAAAGATTGACAACATTTGCCAGTCCGAATCTAATTACATTTTAAATTAAATAAAAAATATATGGGACATCTAATTAAATAAGAAAATGTATTCATATCTAAAAAGTTAAAACATTGCGTCTCTGATAACTTACAATCAAAATATAAATCACATGTTATGACAATTAATGTTTAAACATTTTAGGTATTAACAACAATTTGACTAAGGTATTAATAGTTTTTTTTTATTTAGGCATGCCACAAAGCTTTTCTCATGTAATAATTAAAAATAAATAATAATTTTCTGATTTCGCCAAAAAAAAAATATTTCTTAGAAATACGAAACGCTCTAAACTCTAAAGGATTGTTGGAAACAGATGAATGGAGAAAGGTACGCTCTCCGTAAAATGAATGGAACCCATCGACAGTTGTGGGTTCGATACCACTCGAAGGAATGACTTCCTTGCTATGGTAACAAGACAAGATTACATGTAATGTCTTTATCTCAATTTTTCAAGAATTATATACAAAATGAATTATTTTTTATTGCCTCTATTTGTTCGACAATTTAAAGATGTTTTATTATGTTCCTTTGACTTTACATATTCATTAAATATAATTATTTAAAAAAATCATACCATCACTTCTTTCCGGCGGAAACTGGCATGCGTATCATCACGTGATATAGCCGCGGCTGCAGTGTCCACATTCAAGATGCCCCACGAATCCATGTTTAACTTTCCAAATGAGGTTTTCAATTAACACTTAAAATATTTGGCTTGATTCACAAATTTTCTGCGTTCCTCACGACGCTACCGAATCGTCACTTCGGCGCGAAAAACAACAAAATTGAACAAAATTACGGACGCGCCTGCACAGACGGTGTTACCGCGCAGCTAACACTGTCCGTTCGGTACATGTATGTAAAATGTAGGTATATGTTGTCAGATATTTAAATTGACTGGCCAAAATAAGTCCGACATTTTGCTCCAACTGGGCTGTCCAACGCGGCTGCCAAGAACACTCGTATTGCATTTTGTGTCACGGTAACGTTTGCACACATTAGTTATCGTCATACGTTATAGATAGATACGTTTAGATTCGATCATAATTGATTTCTTTCTAGTTTCTAGCTTCATGAATGTTGTTGTTGTGTATAAATGAAATAAGAAATTTTTCTACTGTAAAAATGTTAAGCAATAAAGTTTAAGAATATATTTATACTATTTTATAGTAACAAAATATAAACATACTATTGCTTTAAATAATATACAATAAAGTATTATTAAAACAAGATTTGAACCCAAACGCACGAACTCATTCACCAAAGAGCTGTCAACAAAATTGAAAATATTGCGCGCGTTGGTGATTGTCAAATGTTACCAAAGAAAAAATGTAACTTCGGTTTATTTTACAATTAATTACTTAAATATATATTAAGAATATAAAATTAAAATAAAAAAATAATAAAAATTTAATTTAGAAATCTAAATTGTTATTCTGCTTATTGAATTCATTTATTTTCTCCATTTTATGACGTTTCTAAGCTTTACGAGCTTTATAGCCTGTGGCCTTCACTCGCCGAGTCGCAACTCGCAGCTAACTTCATTCCCTTCTCGATTTCATTCAATGTAAGCAAAACAAAACATTGAACAAGGAAAGGAATTTGCTATTCATCAAATTGCGTTGTAGTGGGTGTATTGTCTCGTAGACGGTTGCGTAGTAAATAAAGTGGCAAAAATGAAATAACGAAATTCATCGTCACTTACAAAATTACAAAACTTTCGCGGTAAATAGATTAACAATCGAATCTGTGTAGATAAGGACGGACGTACTCAATCTCAGTGTGGGTTAGTTCGTCTCTGCGGCCGAATCTTTGGAAAACTATGGAATAATAGTATTCATAAAAAATATTGTGATACAACGTAAATAACTAGCGGTGTGCGGTGTTTTTTTGAGAATAATTTTTTGCTTAACGAAAGGAAATAACCATAAATTTAAAGTTAAAATGGAGAGTACCGTAGCGGGATTTTTTCCGGAATATTTTTATACTTTTGTGGAAGAGTTGGATGAACATCCTTGGCTGTTTTCTGCCCTTGCCTCAGTATTGGTCGGCCTAAGTGGAATCCTACCATTGCTGATAATTCCAATCGATGAAACTGCATCCTTTAAAGACGGAGGTAAGTTGTGTCAATTTTAAAATTTGTCAAACTATTTTTAATTTTCTTGTGTCATCAATTCGACAATGATATGGGACAAAGAACTATCACGCGTTCTTTTGTTTGATGTTGATAATATTTAACCTATTTATTAATGCATCTTGCTACCAATTTTTTTATTACTTTCAATTAAAATTGATTTTACAATAAATGATAGCTTAGTAGTTGTGTTAATTAAAATATATCTTGTTAAGGACATAAAAATGTTATATAAAAATATTTGCTTATGGCATATTTTATTAAAATGTGTCAATACATGTTATTGTATTTTTATGTTCAATGTGTTATTTGAGTTTCAATTTTCTCTTAAAATATTTTATTGTGGAAAAAGTTCTAATTAAAATTTTCATTATAACATCAAAGTAATCTTACATATTAACTGATTGGCAAACTGAACACCGAGCTTTGTGTTGCCAAAGAGAGAAATTTAAAATAATTCATTCCCAAAAGTGGGAGTTGAACCTACAACCATAGCATTTACAGTCAGATGTCCCACTGCATTTTAATGACCTTTTCATCATGAAATTGTATTGCTACTCTGCTTGCATACATAAATTCTTGTCTTAAATTATTTTATATAACTCTTTCAATTTGATGACAATATTATTTTTAAGTAAGTATTGAAGTAAGTTGAATTTAATTGTAAGTAAGTATTGAAAATGTTAAGTCCACAACATTTCAGGAAATGGTTTTACTAATCACTTACAATTAAATTTTTAATTAATTTGTAGATTTTGTCTAGGACCTATCATCTATAATCTAGGTAACAATATTTATAGAAAACAAAAATTTTAAACATAGCAGAACTTGAATGCACATCTTTAGAAAACCATCCAAGAGGTGTGAGTTTGAGTCCCGCTACATTTAAATCTTTATGGATTTTTAAAAGAATATTTTTCTGCCATTAGTTAATGTGGAATAACAGTTCAAAAAGTTACAAATATTAGCCAAATGTTTGTTTCTAATACACAGTGTAAGTTTAAAACTACAGTCATAATCATAAATAGTACTAGTAACTGGGTTTTATGGTACAAAGGAAGTTGCATTTATTTGGCTATATAATTTATTAACATATTTTAAAATTGAAGTAAATACAGACACAATTTAAAGTAAAAGTACAGAATAGAATTTATGATATAAAATGTATACTATGTTTTATGAATCTTTAAATCAAATTAAATTTACATAAATACCTAAATGTCTTTAACATTTATTCATATTTTGCTTATTATTCACAATATAATATTCAGTTGAATTAGAACAGATGATCAAAAATAAATTATTATTATTATTATCAATAATAATTTTAATTTTCCGTTAACAGAGCATTTGGGTTTCTTTTTTCTAATTATGATGTGCGATCAGCCTTAGTAGCTACAAGCAGATGGGTTATTGGTACTCCTGATGGAGGTGGTGGAGTACACCCTTTAATTTATGCATTCAATCTTTATGCTATTCTTATATTAATTCTTCTTCTATAAAGAAATTCCTTTAATGACTAATTGCATATCAAGATGTTAATGAAGCTCAGGTGTTTTAATGAACCATTGGTGTCTTTAAATATGATTTTGCGTGTTTTGCATTGTCACTAATAGACCAACTTGAATATTGATTCTTTACAAATTCATTTCAAATCCTACATTCTTTGTGTACAGTGGTGTAGAGCTGATTTCGCAAATGCTTCCGCCTTATTTTGTTCGTTTTTAACCCATTCACTGGCACTGGTATCTTCTGGATCTATCTGATGGGTAATGGTCGATCAAAATTTCCTCATACTTTATGCAGTGAATAGTTTGTAGCTTTAATTGTGGCCTTCAAGAGAAGGTCTAACAGCAACAAAAACTACGAAATATTCAGAGATTAGTAAGATGTACCACATCACAAACAGTGTTTTTAAAATAAATACAGAGAAAAAGAGGAGAACAAAGTATCTTCACACTGCCAACTGTGTTGCCTCTGGAAACCCAATTGTTTGAGGATGCCGTGTACAGCTGAAAAAAATAATCGTACAGTCGATGAGTATTTCGTTTAAGCTCTATTAATGTCGTTAACGCTTGAAATCGCAACGGTGACAACTTGAGAAACAGTTGGGCAACGAACGTCTGTATTGATAAAAAATTAGATATCTGATCTCAACTACGAGATAAGCGATGTACTTACACCTGAATGGAAAATATATATTTTTAGGAAGTTTTGGAAAATACATTAGAATTTTCATTTTCATTAAATTTTAGAAAAAAGTTTTTTTATCAGAAACTAAGCATCAGACTTTTACTTATCGTAATTAGGTATTACTCTTTTTTTTCATATTCCCGTTATATACCTAAAAATTGTCGTTAATGTACCATAAGTAGTTAAAACTTACAATCGGAAGTGTCTTAATGGGAACGGACCGTCTTTATATTACTAGATTCCCTCTGCCTACCCTGTTATGTGCGGGATACACCGTGAAGCTGGCTAGACAGATGGAGGAATGTAGATATATTATGCCTTTAAGATGGAAATTATAGTTTAATAAGCACAAACGCTCAATATGGTAAACTAGTTCCAATGTGGTCATACAGTAATTGTGCCTCCCATTAATGAATGTATGATTGTACGTATATGTGTTATGTATGGTGGAAACATTCTCGTTTCTACTGACAAGATATGATGGTAAATACTGTTGATGGTAATGTTACGTTTAATTAATTATCCCATATTATTTGGGATAATTTCTTTAACAGTTTAACTTTTCGTTTTTAGATTCAAATTTGTTTCAAAGTTTTTTTATTTCTTGTATTTATTTTTGATCACGTTTGTTATCGTAAGCTGATAAGTGGCCATTGTGTATTCTATTAAAGCTGGTTATTTACTTATTATTGTATTTTTTGGATATTTCGTGTCTGACCTATTATTTTGAATCAGTTTATGGCGATACCAAAGATCATTTTTATACGAGTCTTTTTATTATAATATATTTCGAAAGAAGAACATCTTCTGACTTAGTGATTCAAGGGTTCCACGCGCAGTACTAAGATCCACCACTTTTTGCCGAATTCTTAAGACTCACAGCTGCGTTTTGTCTCATTATCAGTGCGAGAAAGAAAATATTAAATATTTCATTTCCCCGCATGGTAATCGAACCCACAACCGCGCTTCCTCTGTCACCGTCGCGCTTTCAGTCGCACGCCGGCAACGCAGTGGCAACGACGGCCTCTAACTAATCTAGTTCTACATCAAGTTTTTAATTAATTCATAGTAAAATGTTGCCATAAAAGAGAAAAAAACCTCATTATATTATATAAGTTTACTTCGATAAGAATTGAAGATTAACTTGTACGTTTCAATAAACACCTATTGTTTCGACTATGTTACGCGAATGAATTATTCAAAAAATAAAATGTCAATGTCGTATCAGTAACAACTAACAATGAAGGCTGAATTATGATGAACATTTTGGGACATGTTCGACTGCACGCGATGTTTCGATCCCACAAAGTTTGCAAAATAGCAACAAATATCAATAAAATAGCTTCCGGTTTTTCCCGGATAATACAGAAAATTAACAGAGAAAGCAGTGTCAGGACACTCCGTTACTTGCTTTCGACTTGAGACCACTGTCTATTCAATAACGGTACGGTGGCAACTCAACCCTTGTCCCTTGCCTTATTAGAGCGTGAAAATGAGAATAGTTCAGTCAAAATCAGTCATGGATTTAAATAGTTATTGTCATATTATTATGACAATAACTATTTAAATCCATGAATTTATGAACAGCCATAAAATGTAATTGTACCTATATATACTACTACTATACTACTTCCTAAATATTTATAATTAATAGCCTACATAATGTAAACATAAAAATTATTATTATTATATAGCTAGTTCTATTATAAGTTTTGTTTGTTTTATGCAAGCTGAAGAAAAGTAAATCAAAATATAAAAAAATACATCATTTTATTTTCGTTTATTATAGAGCGAGCGGGAACAAGAGGCAAAGTCTAATAGTAATGTTGTTGAATGTGAATCATAGTTATTTACATTATCTGATTGTACACACTTTTTTACAATAACTTGTATAAAATTCGAACTCACGACCCATGCACGTGCAGTGACGTTTGATGATTGATCACAGATTGTATTTATATCTCTCATCAAAAATATCTTCAATCACTCGTTTTTTTTATAAAGATAAAATAAATTTTATTGTCTTATGAAAGTATTTTAATAAAGATATTTCTATATACATATTACATATGTATTTCTTTAAAACTTAATATTGAAATTGAGAATTGAACCCGGGCCACATAGTTGCATTGTGAATAAGCTAGAGTTAATCTATAAGATCGACTACTTTAAGAAAGTTGAGACAGCATCTGGATGTTAACATGACGGTGGTCCGTGGTGTGTTCGATTCTCACTCAGGGGATTGAATTCGGTCTGACAATGAGACAAACTGCGCCGTAGAGTTCCGCCACTCAACACGCAATGTCTCAAAATTGGAGTGTTACTGCTGACTCTGTTAAATGGGGGGGGGGACATCGTAAAGTGAAAAAATTGAATATATTTATCAATATTCTGTGTAAGAAGAAAATAAACAGAACGTCTAATTATAAATAAATAACTGATATATGTATATTATAATCATTATAGCTATAGATAAACTAAGGAACTTCATGATCAACAAGTAACCTTCCGACCTTATTGTTGTTTTGCTTTTATAAATAATTCTTTGAAATGAGTATAGAAGAATGTACTTTTTATTGCATTCCATCGGCACGGGATTAAACAGGACTCGGTGTTTTAATCTAAATTACTTTAAACATTTTTCTTTTATATTAGACTACCTTTTTCGGGGCTTCGCCCGCGTGTTCAAATATAAATAACTAAGAGTGACACAGTAAGTGTAGGAGGTAACTCTGCTACGCGAATCAAACTGCTACGAAAATCTGAAACGCGTTGTTATTATATAACAATTAATGTGATTATATATAATATAGCTTCCCTCAACAAAACAAACTTTAGATTTATAATATTAGTATAAAAGAATAGATATTATATTATTATTATAATCATTAGAAACCTTAGTATATTTTTGCACTCTGTTCACTGCGCCTACTCCATTATTGATTGGATCCTACAAAGATTCATTTGTAGTGTTTTATTTATTATTGCCATATTTTAGCTTCCAATAATATCAACATAAATTTATACAAAGAACAAAGTATGCTATATTTTTTAATTTATATATTTAAATTGACAAAATATATATAGGTCGTTATGCCAAGGTAGGACAGCGACTGACTAGTTAACATGACAGTTACTTATATGCGGGATACAGCTTGAATAATTACATTTGTAATTTAACACATTAAAAGAGTTGCAAGTGCTAATATTCAAAACAGATTTTGTTTAACCGCTACAGTAACCACAATATACAGGGTGGAAGAGGCAGCGCTTCTTTTACTGAAACTGCATATAGGGTAAAATAATTCTAACCCAGAATTAAAAAAAAATAATCAAGGTACCTCAACGGTTTGGACGTAGGATTTTTTTTTCATTTCACGATTTTTATCCATACCTGTATTTCGTGTCACGCACACATACGTAAGCGACGTTGCCGCGCCGACAGGTAAGTGTGTGCGTGCCTATGTTATACTTTACAAATGGCGTTTTATTTTAAAACGACAATTTTATTATTTATTTTGTTTGAAAAAAAAAACTTTTTTATTTTTGAGAATTATTTTTTTTCCGAATTATATTAGGCTTTTATAGAGTAGTTAAAACTGTGGTTTCATTTAAAGTGGCGCTGACAATTACACTGTATAGGTCAAAAATGTAATAATTGAATATATTCTTTGCTAAACACAGTAGTTCCCATAATAAAGTATTTGTTATCAGCACGTTTGTCACCTTATCATTACGTGAGGAGCGCTCAATATGAGATAACGGAGAGATCACTCTACAGGAATAGCGTGACAGCTGACCGATTGTTTTATATGAACTTTAGGTTTATTGCACCACTGATCTCTAGGTACATATAATAATAATGTACACGGTGTATGAGAAAATATATTATTTATCAATGAAATTGAATCCTAAATAACGATTTTTTTGGTTGTCTGTACGTTTGTGCTCGCTAATCTCAGAAACGGCTTAACCGATTTAAATGCATATTCCACTATTATATCTTGTTAAACTTCCCTTAAAATTTAGTGTTTCGTTTATTTCAATTGGATCATAAATAAAACAATTGTATCACTTAATTTTCCCGAGCAGATGACGACGCAGGCTTAGGTAGTTCAAAAAGATCATATTTTTTGTATTCTAAGGGAATAATTTCCTATAAATTTTACTCTTATGTAGGTATGATGAAGATTTTTATCATTATTGTTACTCTTGAATAACAAAATGTCAAATGTATGACTGTTCGATAAATCTTACTTTTAAAATGGTTGACTTTCAATAATCTGAATTATATTTAGTTTTGAATACAAAGTTTTTTTATTATCTTATTATACTGCAGGATGGAGTTTATCGCCATTATTTGTTATATCGAGCAATAACGTTGTGGGTGGTGCAATACAATACTGCACTGTCTATCCAGACGGGGGAATAACACACATTTGCTGTTTGCAATATAGGTGCTGCCCATATACCTACTTTATTTTGTATAGAATGTTATAGTAGTCATAGAATAGATATAAATGTTTAATTATTTCAAACGATATTCACTATCGTTTGAAATAATTGAAAAACGATGTAGAAAGGAGAGAATAGAGAAAAGTAGCTTATTTGCGCCACGACTCAGTCAGTAGTCAGTATTTAGGGTACAATAAATAATAGTAAATAATATTTGAGATTATATTGTTTTCACCAAGCTTGTAATTTAATAATTCCCAGCTAAGTTGTAGCACTTATAGACAAAAAAAAATCATGTTAAGATATCTATATACCGAAACGGCATAACTAATTGATGTCAAACGAATAATTAAATAACTTAATTACTGTAAATATGTACATAGTATATTATGTTCAACCTTTTACTGTTTCGATGGGTCACGTGGTCCCTTGCTAACTACCAAATGTTTTGTAACGTATTCTCATTTATTTTTAACAAAACTTTTTGCGTGCCATTCATTCGCATTTCAAATTCCCTTGAATGTCTAAATAGGGATTTCTTAGATTCGTTTTAATTGATTGAATTAATAAAAAAGTGATTGAAATGTAAGGTTTAATACATTATATTTATAATGTTATAGATATCATCATTATATTATCTGTTACATTATATTTATTTGCAGTAAATCTATATTAATATTAGTACAATTCTTTTTATTTTGTTAAACCGTCTAATTTGAGATATCAATTTGGAGTAACTAAATTTTATTTATTAATATTATTAACAAACACATGTAAATATTTACTAAGTGGCCAGATAAGAAAACTTTTAATTGTAGAATCAATAATGATAACGGCAATAGTGTTATCAAAATCACTGTAACTACTCAAATCTGAAGGGTTTATCGCTAATACATCATAGTTCCGAGCGACTTGTTTGTAATAACGTACTTACTTATTATAATTTTAGATTTCAAGTAATATGAAATCACACTTTTAATCTATTCCAGAGAGAACCCAATCTCCCGACACTCTGTTAACTGCAAATATAGGGTACTGGCATAATTGACATATAAAAGAAATTGAAATTAATCAATAATATAGCCTAAATAATCATGAATGGACGATCTAAGTAATCCTATGTGCTTAATTTATAGATGTCTTCTGGATTTCACGTTGCAATTCGTTTTCGATTTTCTGCCAATTTAGACATTGAATGTTGGATAGATATATTTACTGTAGGTATTTGAGTGTCCATTTCCCATTCGAAAGAATGAAATATTTAATATTTTCATTTCTTCGCACTGATAACGAGACGTGGTGTTAAAATCGTCTGCTAATAATTCGGTGGAAAATTTGGAACGGAAGTAGCTTAATAGGAACGGAGTATGTTGACAACAGGTTCTCTAAGCTATTGTGCTTCATACAGCGTAAAGATTAAACCATATACTAAAATGCCAATCCTACATTGTTACAGCTGGTGCAGCTACACTAAGGATACTCTTGAGTTTTGCCGTGGGAGGTCTTCTAGGGGACGTGTTCTTACATTTGCTGCCGGAAGCATGGCAACACGACCTCGCTGCCACCAAAGGTAAATACATAATAATATATTTTGAGGAAAATCAACTGATAAACATTTATTTAGGTTTGATCAAAGGTCAATTTTTTAAAAAATAGAGTTTATATAATAGCAATTGCAAATTGTTATTGCAACTAATTAAAAAAAAATATCGATAAAGAAATTTAATAATGCTTACCATAAGTCAGATGTGTTCGTAATTTAACGGTTAAGTCAGACATTAGTTCAAGTTAAAGTTAAAAGGCACAAGTCGCAAATATTAAATAATTCTTTAACTGTACATAAATATCGAAATAATCAAATATTTTAACTACTTTCTATAAAACATTTGACAAAGGAAAATGTACGATAAAATGTAATATGAAGTAAACGTGACATTGGCAGTGATAAGAAGTAACAAAAGCTATTGTATTATGTTCCGTTAAATAAATTAATGATTATTGTTTAAATAATACGTAATTAACCTATTCTAACTTTGTACTTTTAATATATTATATTGGAAAGTTTAATTCATAATTTATATATCAATATATTCGCTTATTGAATTGAATAAAATTTTAATGATAAGAGATTAAAATAAGAAGCGGCGATTACACCACGTGTAGGCATTATTTAGCCTTAGGTTTAGATTAAACAATTAAAATGTTAAATGTATAAAAAAATGGTCAGAAAGGGTCAGATTTCAAATAAAAGAAATGTCATCAAATCTAAACTTTTTCTACAGTAAATATACGAATAGCTTCGATTTATCATAATATACATATATTCATACTAATATATATATATATTTAATAGTAATATCGTGAACATACATGTAGGTATATTATTGCATAGCGTTTCTGATAATAACGTAAACAGTTAAGTTCCCCTGGCCCTGCATACATGGACTATGGAGGTTTTGTGTCGCGAGACGCGCTTTGCAGCTGAGACTATTTAGCATAGTTAAAATACAATCTTATTACCAAGCAATTAAGTTGATAATTGCTTACGTTCAATGATAGGTTGAGGTGTAGTGTTCCAAATTGATGGGCGAAAAATTGTAAACAAACGTGTGTGATATGAATCATAGAGGTGCTTGATAAGTTACAAGTCGTTTGAGGAAAGGTCGCGTTTTTTAAATTAATTTTATTTACTATTCTTACTTGGTATAATGATGTTTGTATAGTAAAATTATAGTAAATTAGGTCACAGATTGTTTACTTAAATTAATAATATTTTTCTTATTTATTTTATATTGACCTTATAACCTCATTATTTATACTGTCTATCTTTAGAAATATTATAAAGCTGAACAGATACTTTGGTTGGGCGTGCTAATCTCAGGAACTACTGATTGGATCGAATTAATAAAAATATATTTGTGTTGGATAGTCCATTTACCGAGGAAAACATATGTTTCAATATAACTGTACATGCGATCAGAGCTACCTCGTGCACTTAGAATGTGTCGTTTCTCATGCTCAACTCTTGGTTGATTCTATTTGGACATGCGGGCGAAGCCGCAGGTAAAATCTAGTATACTTATACATAATAAAGTATATTGTATATACTAAATTGTATTGTACTCACAGTTCCGGAACTAATCTTAATTAATATGCTCTTTTTCTTTAAACATATTCAAAAAATATCTAATAAATATTTATTTTTCGTCCTTATTTTATGAAATTTCTAATTTTGATAAAAATAACTTTTTTCTCAATAACAACACACATGACACCTATAAATTCTTTCAACGAGCTAAGTCTTTAACCATATCAGTAAACGGTTAATAACCTCACAGTCGCGATCAATGCCTTAAAAGACCATAATATTTACTTTAGTATATATTTACTGTTATCATTTTCAGAATAAGAATTAACATATTATACACAACAATAGTTACTTTCAACAACTAGGTACAAATCGAACTGTTCGAGACAGTATGACGAATTGGAAATGCGCTCAAAAATCACAAAACGTAAAAAAACCGACTTTAACCGGATCCCATAATCAGAATCTAACCAAACTCTTCTAACTACCCTTAAAGTGTATCCTTTCCAATAAAAAAAGAATTATCGAAATCGATTAGCGTGATATTGCGTTATTCATCCATTTTTCGTTACCAGAGCGTGGACAATAAAAAAATTAAACATTTCATTTCCTCGAATGAGAATTGAACCTACAACCTGTCGCGTTTACAGGCTCCCGCTCCCTACACTGGTACATGCGGGATACAGTGCGAAGCTAAAAAAAAAGAAAAAGAATAAATAAAATAATATTAAAATACTTTTAATTGAATGAATGTAAATTGCATTAACTGAGGATAACCTATCAATAACTCGATTAATAGTTTCCCCTTGATTGTCATTAACGACCACTTATACGATTCATCGTAACTACTAGCTACTCATTATGATTCTATAAACTAATTATATTTTTATTTTTTTTAAGAATATTAAGATAAGATGATATTTAAAATCAGCCTTTTCTTTAATTATTTAAATTCTTATTATTATTTAAACTGAGCTCCGCGACTTAACACGTAATGCCTCAAAAAGTAATTTGGCGAAAAGAGAGAAACGGAATGTCTTAACACTATGTTCCCTTTGCTTACCCTGCTGTATGCGGGATATAGCGTGAAGGTGATTTATTTAAAACCTCATGTACCTACATAAACTGGTCAATGGAAGTAGAATAGTGTTGTCGGTTAACCTTATCTTGTTTAAACGTTGTTCAAAGAACACATTGACACATATTATGCTCACTTCCAATGCTCCTTTTATTTGAGTAAAGCAAATAATATAAATGATAAATGCTACTAATACAACACTACTGTTTTGAAATTCAATCTTATTGATATACGAGTGCTTGTATACTTGTATTAACTCGTATATTTGATATTATTCCTCTTCTTATCGTCGTGAGATGCCATGGTGAATTGCGGCGTCTGACTTTTTAAGGAGATGATTATGAGATTAATCTCTCCCTCGGAAATAAAGTCTCCCGTCTTGGCAAAACAAGGTGCAGCGTTGAGTTCCGCCGCTCAATGTAGCATTTCGAAATAAAGCGGAATATGGAGAACGATATCTCTTGACATTGGTTGTTTCGGTCTACTTTAAATTGAAAAAATGTTATAATTTAATGTGAAGTAGAAGTTTAAGTGAATAGAAGGAGTCAAAAAACCGTCATTATATTTTATTTCTTTTCATTACAGAAGGCGAGCATGTGTCGATGAAATGCGGTCTTTGGTGTCTATTCGGTATGCTTGTATTCATCGTAGTGGAGAAACTATTCGCTGGAGCTGAAGAAGAAAGTGAAGAAGAACCCAAACAGAACGGTTCTGTCAATCATATTGAGATCGAAGAAATAGAGAAGCTCCTAGAAGTTGAAAGAAAGAATAGGGGAAAGTCTAAGGGTGAAGGAATTTGTGGTGGAAACGGAACTGTCACGGCTAAGGAGATTTATGATACGTGCATCTTTAATAACAACACTAAAGGTAATTAATAAAAAATATATTTAACATGTTTTGAAGTCTACTTAGGCAAAGGTGCAACTAAGTACAGTACGACGACTCGTGGCTGCTCTGAAGTTAGGCTTGCTGAACTTTTGCACAATAATTCTAAAATTGATTTTATATCAACGATAATAAAATCAAGTCTCTGCAGACATCTACAGCTAACTTCAAGGCGTCCATGGCTCTAAATCTATAAATAATCTAGGCAGATCTAGGTTATATTAAAATAACGTCCCCAGGTGAAGGCACGTGTTGCAGCACAATAGTGACTACCACGAACGGCGCAGTCAAGTGCAAGGGCAACCGGTGGATGGGGAGGTGTCTGCTGCGGGAGGCGCGGGAGAAGACCCTTCAAGCTACCAAGGACAAGAAGAGCGAGAAGAAAGATGTGAGTTCGTTGTTGTTCTTTTATGTTTAAATTTTATAATACGATTAATTTATTTGTTGTTTATATGTTTATGTAAACTAATCGAAACATTATTAATATTTTATACATAAACCAATTAAAATAAAACACACATTATTAAAGGAAGTTTACCAACAACAAAAAAGATTGCATCGGTGAAAACTGCATCGGTTGAGCCGTTTGTTTCTAAATTTTAAAAACCGTCGTTTTAAGTTCTATCAGTTCTATTTTATAGATAAATACCTCCTCTAATAATAGATTATATTATGTATCTTCCATAGACAGACAGTGACCAGTTACGATTCTATTATATGTATTAAGATTTACCCCACTATATAAATTAAATATAATATTCAATTATGCCGTCGATGTTTATGTTAGAAAAAAAATGACAAAGTTGGCTGGAGCTAGTTGGAGTAAAGCTTGCTTAATATTGGATGGAATAAATTATAATTTGGGGCCGTCGAAACATAGAGGCATAAGCGTGCGACTGTACACGCGACGGTTGTGGGTTCGATTCCCACTCTGGGGAATGAAATATTACATATAGGTTCCCCTGTCTACCTTCCTATGTGCAGGATAGTGTGATGCTAAAAGAATATTTAATTTCAGGTAGCAGGCTATTTAAACTTAATGGCCAATTCAATAGATAATTTCACACACGGCCTTGCTGTTGGCGGTTCTTTCCTGGTGGGCTTCAGAGTGGGACTACTTACAACTTTTGCTATATTGGGTAAGTAATTGTTTTTTAATCCACATATGACAGAGTTCAACCAACTGCTTTATTCTCCAACTATTTTAATTTCTTTTTTTGTAGACAGAAGAAGCCTGGGAGCTTATTGTTAAGCCAATTTAGTAGATATTGAACTAGATTATTGCCAGATTAGACGAGATTATTACAAGATTTCTGTATTTATAAAGATACAAGTTTCAGGAATTCTATGTAAAAAAATATATTTTAAGGTGTTATATATTTAATTAACATTTTTATACATAACTTTTCATAATAATTTCAATATTTTTAACATAATATATTATGCTTGAAGTAAAATAAGCAATATTTTATTTGCAGTTCACGAAATCCCGCATGAAGTAGGTGATTTTGCAATTCTACTCAAAAGTGGTTTTTCAAGATGGGAGGCGGCTAAAGCTCAATTGGTAAGTGACATTTGGTTTTTCTTATTTCTCGCATCAATAACAGATGATAAATCGTAATTTTTTAACTTGTTATACATTATTGTACATTATAATCTATAATTTCATGAACTATAATGAAAGAACTTAAAAAGACTAAGTTTTTTTCATAATTAGACAAATTAATTGAAATATACGTGTTAAATTTTAATATGTACCAACTTTTACCGGCGGCTTAGGAATATAAAAAAAATATAAATATCCACATATTTATTTAATGTCTATTTGTTCCAGGCGACAGCTTCGGCGGGTCTGATCGGTGCCATGACAGCTGTTATATTTAGTGGAGCTAGGAATGCTATAGGTAATAAATTTATAATATTATATTATGCCGTTGTGGTACATCGGCGCAGTGTTTAACTGTAAGCGCAACGGTTGTGGGTTCGATTCCGACTCCTTAGAATATATAATTATCAGGAAATGTCCTCGAGGCGTTGATTTCCGCCAATCTACTCGAATTGCTTCGAAAATAGAGGAAAAGTGGGAAATTAAGTCTTTAAACGGACTTTCTTCTGCCTATCCCACTATATGAGGAGCCTGAAGACATAATTAATTATTTTTTTCTATATCTATTCTAGAAGCAAAAACTTCTTGGATAGTTCCCTTCACAGCGGGCGGGTTTCTCCATATTGCGTTAGTGACAGTGTTGCCAGACTTACTACGAGAGGAAGATAAAATGGAGTCTTTGAAACATTTAGCGGCGTTAATATCCGGTATAGTTGTAATGGCCTTCATGACGCAGTATTTTGGTTAACTATTTTAGAGTAAGGAGAGTTTTTTTATTGGTATGTGATTTATTTAAGAAAATATTAGTTATTTGAATAATTGTTGCCAATTTTTTTAAATCAATGTAATTTTGAGAATTTTCGACAAAAATGTGAATAATTGTTTGGTATGGTCGTTATGTTTTAATATTGAAAAATAATGTGCTTTTTTTTGTTTTTTATTGTGTAATAAAATAAAGTGAAATCAAGGAAACAATTTGCATGATTATACTAATGATTGATCCATTCTTAATTATGATTGATTTATGTCCAATATTTCAAACAAAAATTTCTAAAGTAAGAAAATATTTTATTTGATTTATTATTTATATGGTGTTCTTAATATTACCACATTGTTTACAAGATGATATTTTATTAACATTTTTTTTGTGAATGTAGATTGTGAATTAATTACTCATTAAAAACTAAGCGCTACCAAATAAAACAGGCCAGTCGTGGCTCAGGGGCATAAGTGTATGACTGTAAACGCGACTGGTTGTGTGTCCACTCGAGGAAATTAAATGTTTAATACTTTAATTTCTTGACTCTAGTGTCGAGGCAAAGTGCGACGTTGAGTTCCGTCACTGGAAAAGCGATGCCTCTATAATTCTGTGGAAAATGGGGAACGAGGTGTTCACACACACTAGGTTCCCTCTGCCTACCCTGTTTGTGTGGAAACCAACATAAAGCTATCTAATGACTTCATTATATTTTACAACTTGCAATTTAGAAGTGTAATTGTGGAGAATTAACAATGTATTTTTAAAAGTAAACTTTGAATTATGGTAACGTTTGAAATAAGATTTCAAAATTAATATAAATTATTATAAACCAGTAAAGGTAAATGGTACTGGTATTAAAGAAATTTATTTTTACTATTTTTGATATTCATTATAAAAGTCCGCTAAGGGCACTGAGTATTATAATTAACAAAAAATATAAGTTTAGATATAAGTCCGCTTGTATGTTTCTTGGAAACGAACTAAATACTCGATTAACGTTTATTGTAATTATTTAACCTATATAGCGTATAAAAACACACAAAAAAAACATAATGGGAATTGATTAAAGTATGATTTTCTTTCGATAATATACATTTCTTCACTAGTTTATTATTTGTATATAACTTGTATAATATCACTTAAAATTATAACTTTAAAAACAGCTTAACTCTATTTGCATACAGACAGTCTACAATTATTAATATAAATAGTATATATTTATATTAATAATTCTATAAATTTCTATAAATTAATTTTTTACAACTTTTTTCCTATTCATATACTTTACTTTTAAAAAAGTCATTAATAATCATTTTTGTTTCTAGTTTTGTTTTTATATTTCATATAAAATATTTTTATTAAATATTTATTACCACCCAAGATTTTATATATTTTTATACAAGTAAATGAAAACAAATTGACAAATCAGTAAGAATTTTTTCATGTATAATGAAATAAGGATGTGTAAAGTAAAAAAAATATATTGTTTCATCTATATTATTTTATTCTACTATTGTTATTCTATAAGTGCTGTTATTATAATCTGTTATTCTTCCACAAATAATAAAGTTATTTTAGCAAATAACTTAATTAATATCAAACTATTGCATTGTACTAAACTTTAAAAGAAATCAAACATAAGCCAATGCCATAACATTGTATATAAAAAATGTAAATAAGACTAGTTGTTAGTACAAACTCCACTTCGATGTGATAGATTTAGTTTAGTTAGGAACAGTCATTATTATATTCCGCAATACAATTTATCTGCAATTAAAATGTTTTTTAGTAATATAAGTTTATAAGTAAATATCCATTGATTTTATATTTTTTAAATTGCTAATTTCTTTTATAGTGGAAAAAGCAGTCGGGGAGCCGCGGCATATTAATGCGACAGTTATGGTTTCGATTCCCACTAGGGGAATTAATTGTTTACATTTCCTTGCTAGGGTATCAAGACAAAGCCCGACGTCGAGCCATTTAACACGCAATGTCTCGAAATTAGGTGTGCGGGGAACGAAATGTCTTATTATTAGATTCCCTTTGCTGACTGCTATATGCGAGATACAGCGTGTAACTAAAAAAGGCGTCATGAGGGCCTCATTATTTTCTTTAGTACAAGATAATATGTTGGCTCTACATCTATGTAGTATTGATGAATACTTAATAGAGATTAGCAATTGATTTTTCTTTAAGCAAATATAATTACTAATATACATTATTGTTTTGTATTTAATAACCTTTTGAATATATTACAATAATTGTGTATTTTTCTTTATAAATATAAAAAGCAATAGATTTGCATTTTAGTTTTATATACAAGTGTGATAGAACGCCATTTTTAAGTATTGTATCTTCTATATTTTATGAGGAAATGTTAGTTCAAATAAAAAAATAACTAAATATTTTTGTTTTTTTTATACATTTTTGACGATTATGTTTTGAATTTTGAGAAAAGAATAATTATGACTTAATATTTAATTAGTTGAAAATATATGCAAGACAGTTTTCAAGTTCACCAAAGACGATTATATAAAATTAATAAACTAAGACATAAGAGAACTTTCATACAGCGGTCTTTAAATTCAATGAGGTTGCAAAAATACAGTGCCTGAAATAAATAAATAAAAAATACGAAACCTTGCCACTGCACTGGATAAAGGTCTAAGGAAATAAATAACATACAAGATCGTACGAGTACATAGTATATATTTAAAAGATTACATAGGATCGTGAATCCACACATTGTATCCTTTTAATGTAAGATACCGATGATACCAAAATACCAAGTTCATGCAAAACATTTAAGAAGCACTTAAATAATGAAAGGATACATTCAACTTTTTACAATTAATAAATAGTTAATAAATCCATATAGAAAAGTATGGCATCATGACTGTATATAATTATAATTTTTTTCTATATCTTTTAAAATTTTCTTTATTAAACCATTTTTTTACAAGCATATTATAAAAGTGAATATTTCAAACTGAAAATTTTGTTGAACCATCAAGCTGTACTTCAAACCTCAGTAAATAAGTTTATTTTTAAATGCAAAGTCTTACAATTTAAGTATTAATATTAATACGGACAGGCTTTATGCGGCAAAAATAAAATAACATGTTTATAAAAACGTATAAGAAATATGTAACTGAGTGGAGAGTGAATTACCTTATTTTTGAGGCAAATTTTATCTCATAATTATTTATTCTGATAGATAGACAATTAAAAGGCCTAAGCTAATAAAAAACAAACTCCACTTAAGATAAAAAAGAGATTTAGATAAACATAACTTTATTATAAAAATATATGTTTATATATTTTTATATATTTATGTCATATAATCTCATGAGATCGACGTTTCACAATATATAGACAAACGTTCAATTTTCTTTTACATTTTTTATGTTATACACACACCAAAATAATATATAAAAACTGAATAACACAAAGTATTTTTTTGTATATTATTAGATAATTAATACGAATTTTGTGTTTTTTTGTTATTCTGACTGCTTAGCATTACAGTTTATCAATATTGTAAACATAAATGTACACTATTTTATAATTAATTTAACAATTAACACTTTTTTATAAAACAATATATTAGCAATTAAAATTGCAAATAAATATATTTTTTTAGTTTCACGCAGCATCCCACATATAGCAGTGTAAAAAGAAGAAACCAAGCGTTAACATTTTGTTTCTCATTTCCAATTTTCAAAGCGTGTAGAGAAGGCCGAGGCCGTCATGGCGCAGCGTCACAAGGGTGTGACTGTAACGTGACGGTTGTGGGTTCGATCCCCACTCGAGGAAGTGAAATATTTATTTACGTTTATATTTCCATTTCTTCGCTCTGGTGTTAAGGCGAAGCGCGCCGTTGAGTTCTGCCACTCAACACTCAATGCCTTCAGAACTAGGTTCCCTCTGCCTGCCCTGCCGTGTGCGGGATACAGCGTGAAGCCGATACAACGTGAACCTGTGTAGAAAAGCGGCATTCGATGCCGCATCTTGTCTTATTACCAAAGCGAGAAAATGAAATAAAATAATTTCCTCCAATGGGAATAGAACCCATAACCGTCGCGTTTACAGTCGTCCGCTAAATCGCTGCAACACGACGGCCTAAATCTCATATTAAATTATTTGCAAGTTATAAAAATGGGGGTGGAGTTACATAAAAGTATTAAACTAAGAGTAAACAATCACATAACCTTACATTATGTTATATATTTAGTATAATGTTTACATAACATACACTTTTTCAACACGATCCATACTGAAAACTTCTTTTGTTTTTGGACAAATGATTGATCCATGTTCTTTTACCATTTCTTTTAGAGCCTGGAATAAATAAAATAACTTATTATAATATTAATTATTATGTATATAGAAGAAAGGTTAATTACTTTTTTAATCAATCGATTTGTTATTTAATATTTAGAATTTTTTTAAAAAAACAAATTCTATTAAAAATTTGATATTAAAAATTTTGAAAAAATACATATTAAAAATTTGGTTAACCATTTACTGTCTTTGGGAATTTTTATAATGTACACAAAATGTCCCAAATTATACTAAGTAGTGAGGACTAAATACTACTTATGCCTGTGTATGTATTGTGCAGGCTTTTGCAAAAGTAGGGATGTTTATACGAGGATTTATCTATACTCATATAATAAAGTAAAAGAGTTTGTTTGTTTGTTAAAACGCTAAAATCTCTGGATCTACTGGTCAGCTGTACTTCTTTTAGTTTTGTATGAATGCTACATACTTCTGGCATGCTATAACATTGGAGTGTAAGTCTTAGTTAGCTTTAAAAAAACGGACAACAGTCACAATAAAGGACATCGAAAAGAGTCGAGGGGGAGCCCTCGGTTGATCTTCGAAAGCACTGGAAAGATACTGGAGGTAGGTCACGTAAAAAGCATGAAGATCCCCCAGAGGGCATGTATGAAGAGGTTGATGACAGTGGACGAGACAAAAGAGGTACGTACAGACCGTGCCGTTTGGCTCTCCACAAGTATGTGTGCATAGTAACTCACCTTCTCCCCGTACACCTGTCCATTGGGCAGCACCATGGGCTGGTTGTGCTCGTTAAGTGGCAAGCGCGATATCCGGCACAGCAGGCGCGAGTGCGAGCAGTGCGCGTGCGGCAGCGTCTTGGCGAGCGCGTGCAGGGGCGGCGCGCAAGCAGGGCACGCCGGGCACGTGCCGCCGCCGCCGCCGGGCGCACACTGCGGCGTGTGCAGCGCGGCCAGGCCCAGCTGCAGGGCAACGGGGAGGGGGGGCAGGCGCGCGGGGTGCAGCAGGCGCGAGTGCGAGGAGCGGAACTGCTCCACGAGCGAGCGCCAGCGCGACTCCGAGAGGAGAGAGCGGTAGGGCTCCACGTCTGGAATGGAACTTTATTACATTAATATAAGCCGTCGTGGCTCACTCTGGTAAAAAAACCAAGAGTGGTGTTTGTACCTACGGCTTCATGTAAGTGTCAATTAGAAATAGCTAAGAGTTATGTTTGACAAATGAGTCATGAGGACACATTCTAATTACCTTATTGATTTATTATTTTGACGTAACAGTGAGCTCCATCAAAATAACAAAACAGTAAGGTGTAAACCTGTATTTAGCCTTCCTCGATAAATGTACTTACTTTCTAACACAACAAAAATATTTTTTCAAATAGCTCCAATACGTGCTGAAATAAGATTGTTCAACCAAACAAATTCTTCAGCTTTTCAATATTATTATAGATAAAAAAAAAACAATTACCAGTATCTTTAGGAAAAGCGAGCATCCCCATACAATGTTGTATGTCTTGAAGCTGGCCTTCTTCATACGAAGAGAAATGCTTTTTAGCATAACGCACAGCATCCAGACGTTTATCTTCACGGACTAATTCTATGAATTCCTGGAAAATAATAAGAAATAAATAAAAATTATATTGATAAAATAATTATCTTTTAATGTATGTTTCTTCCCTTTTTTTCAGCTTCATAGTGTATCCAGCATATAGCAAGATAGGCAGAGGGAACCCAGTGTTAAGAAACTCCGTTCTCAACTTCCTGCCGCTTGAAGTTTTGCGTATTGAGTGACAGAACTCAACGCCGCGCTTTTTCTACCAGCGAGGGAATAAAAATAAATATAATAATTCCCTCAATCAGGGATTGAACCCACAACCAAAACGGTACTGCTCACCAAAGATGTCGAACCAGTTGCATAATTGAATGGGTAGTAAGTACAACTTATAACACTGGATAAACTTAAAGTTGCTACACCCGTATGCACTTATGTTGTTTGAAATTAACTACACATATAAGTTTGTAATGGTTTATTTTTATGTTTTACTAGCGGCCCGCTCGCGGTTTCACCCGCGTGAACTATGTTATGGCTACGTCCTAGTGACGTCTATGCAAAATTTGACACTCCTGGCATTTGTAGTAACGAAGTTTCATACAAACTTTCGACCCCAAAAACAACCCCTTAGAAGTAGAATATTGCAAATTCCCGTCTTAGCGAGCACCTACGTCCTATAAATAACCCCTATGCAAAATTTGAGATTCCTAGCACATGTAGTTTCTGAGATTTCGTGATGAGTGAGTGACCTTTCGATTTTATATATATAGATTAGTGAAAAGATATTACTACCAAATTAAATTTATAATCATACATATTCCTATTGTTCATTTTCATTACAATCCTAAAAATAAAAATAATCACAATATACCTGTATACGTATATTAAACTCCATGGTAGAATTCAATTTCCTCAGTTTAGAGCGATTGTCGGCGCACCATTGTAAACAACGCGCGGTGCGACGCGCTACCAATTCTCTTTCCACTTCAGCTGCTGATACATAAATATCTGGAAAATGAAGGAATATTTCATTAATATTATTATTAATAAAGGAACAGCATCTGAATGTAAACGTAACGGTTGTGGTTGTTGTCGATTCCCACTCGGTCGAATTAGTTATTTTTATTTCATCGCTCTCGTAGAGCAATAAAGAGCGACGTTGAATTTCGTCACTATCCAAGCGCTCTGACCACTAAGCTATACGCTTCTATCGCGCTCCTTCGATATTCTTATATGAGCTCACAGCGTTATGTATGTTGTTAGCATCTCTGTTAAGATATTTACAAATTTTCGCTACACTAAGATTATTGCTAAGAATGACCATTTGGCAAGAGAGAATGCGACAACGTGAGATATAATATTTTTGTTGATTAGAAATCTTTAATAATGGTCACTTCATTGATCTTCTTATATCTTATTTCATAACTGTTAATAAAAATAATAAAACAGTCAAAAACTCACCGACATTAGTCAAATCTCTTAGATTACGAGCATCTGCCAACTTATTGGCAGAATCATAATAGCCGTTGCGGAGGAAGTAATCCACGAGCATCCTATCCAACCTGACTTTACGCCACTGGTTCATTTGCGTCTGGAAATTATCAAGAGATTTTTTTTACAATGTAGGTAAGCAGAGGAACCTAGGCGCCCTGGGATGTTAATCTATAAGAAAATGTTGAAGCAGTGGCGTAGTGATGGGGGGCAAGGGGGTCATAATGCCGCGGGCGCCGCTCGTAAAGGGGCGCCAAATAGTCCGCAAAACTATTTAAACATACATATGAATATTATATTGTATTGTGTTCGCCTGGGGGTGCTGCAATAATTAAATTTTATAGATTTACTTTTCGATGTTTTAATCCAGAGCAATATGCGATTCAATAAACAAATTGTTGGCGGTATTTTGATAATAGAATAATCTTATAGTTGTGTCAACTAACAGATGGACTTACTCAGTCTACCTGTGACAACGGACTACTGTGAAATGTTCAAAACGCCAGGTTTCCAAAACTGTTAAATACTACATATATGCGATTAATACAGTTAAAGAATTTTATTTTAAACGTGTAATAATCACGATAACCTAACATCTTATTAACAGGAATTTCTAATTCAGCAATGTCCTACATAAATACCTTTGATTGAGGTGCATTTGCATCAGCAAGAGCACCAGCTTGTTCTTTCAGATGTTCCAAACGTTTCTTACAGACAAAAGCAGCTTGAACTTCCTCTGTTATTGCTTCTGATGCTTTGCGTTTCATTGTAGTCAGCTTTTCTACCTATAGAAGATAAAATTAAGTTTAAATAATCTTAGAAAAACATTGTTTGTTATATTATTTTGACACTTAGCACACATTTTGATAATCTCCAATATAATAAGAGTATATTTTAGAATGATGGTGCAATCTATTCACATTATATGTGACATGTGTCTGATCAATTTACTTAAAACATATATATTTTTTTTAATTTGCCTATATTAAATTATTCTCATTTCCTTGCTATGGTAGACACAGCTCAGTGTTGAGTTACTCCATTCAATATGCATGGTTTACATACAGATTTCTATATAGCTGACAACACGACCTTGTTTATGATGCATTAGATTGAAATATATTTAAATCAATTGACGGGTGGTTCTCACCAGAGAGGATTGGCATCCAACTTAAACTTTGTAACTAACTCAACAAGCTTTACTTGCTAATAGTGTGGTTTATATCAACTCTATACAAGACATACACTATAAGACCTGAAAATTATTTGGATAGTGCGGAATAAGGTGTTTTAAATGTAGTTTCTCTATGTCTAACATTCTAACTATGCAAGATCTTTTTTTACCGCATAATACTTACCATGTTCAAAATCAAAATATTCCATCCAAATAGACTTTTGCAAGCACTTTTGTATTGCTAAATCAACAAAGGTAGAGGTAAGGCTGGCATGAAACTGAACTTGCATTTTTAAACAGTATAATAGGTTTTGAACGCCATAATCAAAGAACCTATAATAATAGCTAATAGGTTTACCCTGCTAGTATTGGTTTTACAGCTACTTAAAAATTATAAATATTTATTTATCTAATTCTTACCACTCCACCAAGAAAATTATCAATTTCAGTAGCAGTAGCACCTTTCTTAGTAGCAGAGTCAATATCACTTACAGCAGAAGCCACTTGCCTAGCTTCAACGTCTAAGACCCTCTGAGCATTTCTGTACCTCTTATTAAATATTTCATATGGCACCTACAATGGTAGTAAAAAATATATGTTATTTTTCTTTCAGATTTATACATAAAAAAATTTGAAAAAATATATATATATAAGGCAACTCAAATTATTACTTTCGTCGCTTATTTATTAATTATTAGATTAAGAATAGGGCAATAAAAAGAACAAAATCATTTAATGACGTGATTAACAATAATAAACAATATGGCTAACGTTATTGTGTTATACAGAAACGTATTAAATTTTTAAATTTAATACATTTACTAAAGATAAAAGAATATATAAATAAGAATATTTTTTAGAATTATAAGTAAGTTGCTAATTAAGTGATAAAGAAATAATGTAAAGTGTTTTCCGCAATAAAATGAAAATATATATTAGCAATTTATACAAGAAACATTTTTGAGTCTTACCTTCAAAGTAGCGTGTTCTAGAGATTTTATTTCGTTCATTGCAGGTATTTTTAGTCAGGTCTCAGAATAAAAATGGGTACACGCCTTGAACACGAACACCTTTAATAATGAAAACAAAACTCAGCTGATTGGGTGTTGCTCTAGACTACGTCTACAAATTACGATATAAGAACCATAACAAAAAACTGACAATATTTGTAGAACTTTTTGTTAAATATGCAACACGGTAGTCGATAAAAATTTTAGTTCCTTTAGAAAAAAGGAGAAATATCTAAAACTAAGCAAAGAACTCAGTTTTCAGACCCGATTTCCGTCAAGAAATTTAAGAATACGTGGGTCATTCGATTATAATTATCTGTATAAATTATAAATATAATTTAAACTTATAATTTAAAATATATTTGTTGATATTCTGGATTATTTCTAAATAAATAATATTAAATAAGACATATATCGGATGTGAAAAGTTTTAGCATTTATAAGCCAATACTTCATCAAATTTTCTAATTAACATATTACTATGATAAATTATTTAATTATTTGTCATTCACTTATTTAACACATATTATTAATTATATATTTATTTTAATAAAGTAAATATTTTGAACTTGGATAAATTTCAGAACCATAGATATACAAGCTTTTTATTGTCTATGAGTTGTCGGCGCGTCACCGCGTCACTTTCGTTACGCGAATCCGCCATTTTGTACGTAGCTGGCGGTGATTCAGGGTTTGCTTTCCCGGCTAAGTGTTTATCGCGTGAAAAAACTGGAAAACTTCGTTAAATTCATAATCTAAACTGACTACAGGCGAAACAGATCATTATAGTGTTATAATTTTGCTACTGTACCTAGTGCTTTCGTGATTTGTGAGTGCACAGTAATTGGAGCGCGTGGCTGGTTACTCTTTGTTGTTGGATTCGGCGTATACCAGGTAAGTTTTTACTTATTTGTAAGAAAAATATATGCTTTCAGTCATTAAAAATGTATCGTTACAAGATTATGAAAAAGTTTGTTATGGTATCAAACTTATGATATTCTGATAGCGTCATTGAAGTGGTAATAGTATGACGCAGTGTCTCCTTTACCAAACGGTTAAAATGCGGTGCATAACATCTCATAATAAGTTACATTATACAAAACTGATACGTAATTAAGTATTTCAATCTTCCAAAAATCTAGTGGAAATGAATGATAGTATCCACGCGGCTTTTAACTGATTGACGTTGGGACGCTGACCTACTTGTAGTAGAAAGTTGATACATTACAATTAAGCTTTTAGTTAAAACTTATCTTTCTATATATAAATATTGTGTAAAATACAATTAACTAAATTCTTATAAACCTAATTCATGTGAGTTAGTGAATATTATTCTAAAATAACCTAATATTCCTTATAAATTAGGATAATTATATTATACACATATATTTCTATTGGTTTTCACATATATGCATGATGCTTTTTACATACATAATTTTTTTTTTTAACTATTTGCTTAATTCTAATAGAATTATTTTGGTTGGAATACTTATACATAATTCTTGTTATAAAAATTCCACTATAAAAATATTCATTGTATTGAATGAGCTGTATAAAAACTACCCAGATAACCTTTTATTGATAAATAGATTATACACACAAGTGTATGAAAGATAAATGCTGTGTTGATTGCTAACTAAATTGAGGAAAATTGTATAATAATTAAGTTATAAATAAAGTTCTGCACAATCATTTCAAACCTTGTCACACAGCATACATATATCTTAGCTAAATAGAAAAGTGCCATATTTTTTGAAAATCAAGATATTACCTCCAATTAATCTAAGTATCATCATTATTTTATGTTGATGAAATAATAATTTCAATAGTGTACTAGATACAGGAGTAATTTTGAAATTTTGTACATAATATGTTTGTTACCTCTGAACTTTTGACTCGGTGAACCAATTTTGATGATCTTTTTTTGTTTGATAGCTGGTGTGTCCCATTTTAATTTGATTCACTTCTGACAATGTTATTAATGATCACATAAGTCTAAAATTTGCATTAAGTATGTCCATCACAAATACATGTATATAACTCAATATCACAACAATTGAACTATTTTTTTGTTAAACTTAATGTTAAATGTATGATGATCCAAAGGGATTAAACTAGTAAATACTTTCTTAGTACTAATATTGTTTCTCATGTCTCTTACAAAAGTTAAATTAGTAGAAACTCACAACTAACTTTGTATTGGGTAAAAACTTTGAATGAGATTTCATTTGAAAGTTTTGCTTTTCATTATTTACCTATTTAGCTTTTGTATTTGTTTTGAGTTGTGAGGCTTTGCTTTGGAATTCTTTTCAGCTTTCATTAATTTCTTGATTGAAATTTCTTTTGGGGTAGGAACTTGCTTTTGGGTTCTTAGAGTGAATAAGTTTGCTTTTGAAGATAATTTATTTGCCAAAACTTAGAGTTTTGAAGTTTATTGTTTCATTTGTTTTAATTGGAAATTTATTTCATGACAATTTATAATTGCATATAAATATATATTTGTTACACATGGTAGTTTGTTACAAACATATAGATTAAGTATGAGTTGTACATAAGTACATCTCATACTCATCCTCAAAGGATAAGCATTGAGGACTATATCAATTTCATAATTGTAAGTTAATAATAAGTCATACTTTCGACTTCAATTTACTGTGTGCTTCCATTGTATGTACTGATTATGTATGAATTTAACTACAAAATATATAAGTTTATCTTTGTAATTTCTTGTGCTATGCTAATAAATTACCAATTTCTAGGTAATTTTAATTATTTGTATTGTAAGCTCTCACTTATTAAATTTCATAATTAAAATATGAAAAATACTTTATGGGTTATGATTATGTTGCAAATGTCATACATACCTCCAAAACATTCCTGAGAAAAAGTGATTCCACAAAGTTTCTCTGCTTTATCTTTTGAGGAACAGAAGTATAAAAATATTCAATTCGTGTTGATATGAGTGTCTGAGTCATTATCCCAAACCTAAAAGAATTCAAATTCAATTCAAAATTCAAAATATTCTTTATTCAAATAGACTGTTATAAGCACTTTTGAATCGTCGAATGAACATATGAACAAAAAGCTACCACTAAGATTATTTTATTCTAATGGAATGTAAAAGAATCAAAAACATATCAACACTGCGATATACACCACATATCTATACTCTAGACAGTGCATTCGTGATAGAACTAGAAATATTGGAAATTCTAATAATATCATATCAGTATACTAATTTAGTTTAGGTTGTCTGGAAGGAACCACTTTTAATGATAAAGCTGCCTTTTCATTTTGTTTGTAATTATTTGTTAATTGTGTTGATAAACTGAATCCAATTTCATATAATCATTAAAAAACATAATTTAAATACTGATTGATGTATATGATTAACAGGCAGTTGAATGAGTTTATGCAATTATTTATAAGATATGAACAGATCTCAAAATACAAGTACATGATGTCACATCTATTCTTCACTGTTCTGAGTGCACTATGCAGTATGTTCGCGGCTAGCTACGTCGTAAACAAAGACGCGGCTCGCCTCGACCTATCTCCCTGCTCGCTAGGCGCTAGTCGCTATACTATAGCGACAGAAGAACCAACTCGCACCGTCTATAGTCTATATACCTAGCGATATATTACGTAGAAACTTGTTCTGTTACTTATGTACCATAAATAGGGTTGACGATACTTCAATTTCTACAAATACTAAAAATAATTATCTTATAAGCGAATGCTCATTATCGTTATTAACTCAAATTATGATACGTATATGGCCTGTTTTATTAAGTGGACAGTTCTTAGAAACGATAATGCTGTAATTACATATTCCACAGATAGAATAATATTTAAAGTGGTTAAAGAATATAAAAAACTATAGGAATTAATATCTATTTGAATACTGTAAATGTTACTTGTTCACACCAAGTTGGTCATGCCTCTATTAGCACGTTCGATTATGCAAAATTAACATAAAAAAGTAGATAAAACATGTATTTATTAATGTATTTCTTTAATAAAATAGCAAGCATTTTCGTTATGTTTAAACGACCGTGACCGCGATAGACATGCGTCAAAGCTATAAATAATCATACTCCGTATAATGTTATTCAAAAGAATATTTGCACAGTCTACGTCTTCGCCATTGTGGAATAGTTTTGATGACTCCAACAGATAATTGGGTATGGAATTCGAATACTGCCGAGCCATCGCCAAGTACGTTCTTGTACGTTCTTGGGGAAATATTAATTATGCATGTACATTATAATTCACACAACTTGCACATAAATTAACATTTGCTTAGTATTTTTTGTTATTGTATTATGTTTCTTGTTAAACTTCGCGAACATGAAAAGTGTTGAATTATGTATTAATAAAGTTTTACCTCTTTAATAGGTTTAATTCGAGTTTGTTGAGATCTTGGGGTAGTAACACATGAATCTAATAACATTTAAATTATTTTCATTTCCTCGCATTGGTGTTGCATGGCGTTTAGTTCCGCCACTCAACACGCAACGTTGCGAATATTGAACGGAAAATGGCCGGAGTGTCGTTAACACTAGGCGCTAAAGCTTTTTTAAATAAATAATAGCTACAATGCAAATAATAAAGAGTATATTCTTAGATCATAGAAAAATGTTTGACTTGAAACCGTCACGATTTCACACGCATGGCCGCCTCGGTGAATAGTGTGCATGTGTGTGTGCGTGTGTGTACGTACGACACGACATCCGTTTACGCACACACTGTTGCGAACCGGCTCAACCGCTTGATTGACTATCGATTACCTTTACTTTGATTTATATATTTTCTAATAGACGCTGTGGTTGGTTGGAATTATATGTTCAGCGTATAGTAAAAGTCTTCTAATTACAAAAGAAAACATTTTTTTATAATAAATATATTTTTTATATTAAAGGAATTATTTATTACAAAACAAGATTACACGGTACATAAGATTGACTTGTGTATTTTTTTCTCTTATACTGTGAATATATTGTGTGATATAAAATGTTAATGAAACAGAATTTGTATCTAAAAGTATAAAAGCGCTTAAATCTCATATCACATAGGGCATACGTTATCATATTAGGGGCCGTCGTGTCGCAAAGGAACAGCGTGTGACTGTAAACGCGATGGATGTCCCACTCGATTTCCACTCGGGGGATGAACTATTTTCATTTCCTCACTATGTAACAATACAAAGCAAGCGAGAAGTTCCTAAAATTGGGCGGAACCCTCTACCCTGCATACGCGGCATACAGCACGAAGCTATAAAAAATATTATAATACATTACTGCATCAAAACTGTGAGTAATTATCTGATGTGAGGAGCAGCTGCATTCTCTAATACGTAATGCATTGAAGATTGATTAAGGCCACGTGACATGCTGTAGTCTGATATCTGACACTTTGGTAAAGTGGTTTCTTTTTGTCTTGTTTATTAAATCTCATACCTTTTGTTATTATTAATTCGAATGTAATGCCAATAATATTATTTAACTGAGTATTTTCAGTTATGGCGTTTTGACCTTGCCATCATTATATAAATATAAAGTAAATTCCGTCCTTATAATCTCCAAGTGTTTATTTGAAAAATGTTTACTAATGATATAACGTCACCCCACGTTGGTCGATAGCTCTCTTCAAATAGTATGAGCTACGAGCGCGGACACCACATCCGCACGCACCCACACCCACTAACCAACCGGCTCTGCTTGATCGTATATCGATTGCATGCTGCTCTTTAGATACGGGCGTCGATTTGTTACATGTCGTCGGCGGTTTTTACTTTTTACTTACATTTTACATTTGTTTGGTTATAGTTGTAGATATTTTAAACCACTAATAGAATAGTAGTGGTTTGAGGATGGACAGAATAAAACTGACAGCTTCACATATAACTATAATCAATATCATTTATTAAGTTACACTCATTTGAGCTACTTTATTTGTTAAATTTGGATAATATCTTAAGTAACTATATAATATTTACACTGTAATGTTTACATTATTCACGACTGTCAAATTACAGTGTAAATAATAATAATTATTAAATGGTTAAAAACATACTCGTTTATTGTATTAAAATAAAAGTTACATACGATAGGAAATAGTATAAATAGTTCTCAAGAACAATTTTCAATTCATTAGTATTTCACCGACGGTCTCGGGGCCCAATCAGGTATTCGATTAATTACCGATCCTTTGAAGCATCTTTTTTATGAGGAAACCTTTAAAAGCACCTAATTGGATTTTAAACGCCCGTCTTTTTGTATAAGTCTTGACCCGTTTTCGACAGGGCTTCGGTATCAAAGTGGAAGGGAAGGGGTTCGAAAAGTTTTAATCGCCCAACTCAGTAGAAACAAGTTAGGGCAGAGTTCGGCGCAAAAATTAATACTTTGGGAAGCTGTAGAAAAGTTTTATGGTATAGCTCTTTTATGTTTCGCGTGAACACTAAAGTTATTTAATAGTCTAGGAGCCCCCCCAACTTAAATAGCTATCCGCGTTCTAATAATAACGCCTTTTATTACTCGAACATTACGAGATTAAGTAGTTAATTTTTTCTTCGAGCTGCCCATCTCAAGAATTTGTCGCTAACGAAGCTTTAAAATGTCTGTACAGTACAATCAACAAGTTCACTATACCTAGATGGCTGCGCAGATTGTATTTTAGGTCATTTTCTTACTTTTGATTACTTTCTTCCCGAGTGAACGATGCGCAAAAGTTCAGAAAACCTAACTACAGGGCGGACACGACTTGTTGACCGTACTGTACATAGTTATCGTCGAGTGGCCCGGTCTGTTCGACTTCCTCTTGCAACAAAAACACTAGTCGCAACAGCCAAATCATTAGAATCATTCAAGTAGCTTGAATTGGGCTTCATATTTTAAAATGCAATGTCATTGGGCGTTCCGCTTGCACGGTTAACTGATAGCTTATTTTTAAATTTGTAATGTATTTTTCCTCGTTGTATATCTAATGTTTATTGCGTTTTTTTAGATTTTTAAATACTTTATAATGGCGTTCGATTAATAATTACAATATATAATTTAATAAAGGAATGATAATTTCTACATGGAAATATTTACCTACGTTAGACGTTGGCTGTAAATTTATCTGTTTAGTTTTCAAAGGAACTAATACTAAGGGATAATGTCATGCTTCACTTTATACACTTTGTTTTTAAATATTATTTTTGTTTTAACAATTAACGCAATTAAATATGCGTATACATATAAGTTTGCACCCATATGCATGAAGACACTATATTAGACAATGTTCGTAAATTATTAATAGACACAAATTAATTTTATTTATCATGCACCTTACATAGAGGCTGTTGTGGCGCAGTGACTGAACCCGACGGTTGTGGATTCAATTCCTACTCGGGAAAATTAATTATTATTTATTAATATTTCAATTTCCCCCCCTGATAATAACAAGGAAAAGCGCGAAACTAACACTAGGTTCCCTCTGCGTATCCTGCTACATACGTACTCCGAATGTAATTCCAAAGCATATATCTAAAAACTTTCTTTGTCACGCGTTAATGTAAACTGTCGCGCAGTAATATATGCGCATACAATTGGTAGCCAAGAGACATCGTCGTTCATTTTTTTCGACAGCGGACTCGTTCAAAGCAAATTGGTCTCGTCTGTCACAACGAGGGTTTTCCCTCGATGCCCCTACACATTGACTTTTTATGCTATTGCTACATCACCCATGTTTTTTGGTTACATGTACTCCTTATAATAGGGTAAAAAGTTTATATTACAGAAGTAGTTTGTATAAACTATTAACATACTACCCTTTCCAAAGTGAAGGAATGTTTCTTAATGTATTTCAACAAACACAAATACTAAGTTAAATTGAACGAGCACAGAATCACGCTCAAGTACGGTCGTTCAATAACATTATTGACAGCTATATAATTCGAGTTACGTAAAGATCTATTGTACATCGGGACCACCCTCACCCCTACCCCCCTACCCCCACCCCCCAGGCGCGGGCGGACCTCTCACTGACCGACCTATTAAAATTGTAATTACCAAACGGCTTTGTGTATTATTACCGAAATGATGTCATATTGATTTTCCCAGATTGCTGTCTGTTAAATATTTATGGGCTTATTAAAAGAAATTGGCCGCATCCTTTCAATGAATATTGATAATGTTTTTTTATATCTGTCATGCGATATAAAGTAAATATATAACTTTATAAGTCTTCAACTATAAGTTTTTATTTCGTATCCTATTATAAAAAATGTGCGGTCGTCAAAAGTTTAAGACGTTACAAGTTCGGTTTTATGATCTTTAAGATAAAAGTTCGCTTAATTGCAAATCTTAACGATCGCGTTATATTTTTACGGATACTTTCTTGCAATTTTGTAATTACTTGCTTCAATTATATTATCTAAACTTTTCTTTACAAGGATATTGGTTACTTCGGTGGTATATCGATATGGTAGTTGCGGTATTGGATCAAACGGACAATCGCTCATCAAACTGCTACATACCGAGATAGAGAGATGCGGAGAAAGTTATTAAATGACGTTATTCACCGCGGCACGTAAGTATGTCAACTTAATTGACATCATTTGTAACATCGAGACGAATAGCTCCGATTCGGCTGTTATTTATTGTCCCCCGCTGTGTATGGTCCAATTTCCATTGTTCGAATTTTATTCACGAGGTATCATTGTTAATTTTTTGGTATATATGCATGTTAGGTTGGTTTTATAATAGTTTTTTTTTGTGTAATCTATATTTGTATGTACGTATATTATCAATTTAAATGTAAGTTTAAACCGTTTTAATAATCTAAACCGAAAAAAAAATAATTACATTTTAAAATATAAGCTGAGAGATTTTTGACTAGACTCAGGGGAAACAGTCAGAAATCCAATATGAAATGGCGACAAAATTGCGTTGTAAAATACAAGTGTTATTGCTCGGCGTTCCAGACGTCTGAAATATATAAAAATCAATGCCGACGTTTCAAAGATCATCAATATCGTCATACCATTGGTTCATTCGTTATCTAACTCGTAAGCATGGAAAGTTCTAACTGGAAATAAAATTAACCATCGACTAACTATTAATATATTGCTTTTATTTGATAAATGAATTGTTATCAATATTACTAACGTTGAAAATAGTAATAAAAAAATCTTAAAGCTTATAAAAACAACTAAAATTAATTGTAATTTTTTATACAAAATATTACTAACATCAGCAATAATTTATTCAACATAACATTTATAGCATTTATATATGTTCATAAGCGAGCTTAAGTGTTACAACACGTGAGCATAGTTCGGAAATATAATAACCTGCATGTACATTCATATATTACGAAGTACAAGGAGACGAACAATGGCAAATGTGATTTGAGCACAAAGGATGTTTGAAAGGGAGAAGAGCGGGTCCCTCGAGGAGCGCTGACAGTGGAACACCTTCCTCAAGATCCGAGATAGCGACCTTGTTTTGTCCCCTTCGCTAACTCGCTTATTGCGGGGTGGGGACTGTACGCTTAGTTTGATTTATTGTCGTGTTCGACTTTATACAAATATGTGGGAGGTTTGTTTTTTTTTGTCATTGATTTATATTGATAAGAGTGTAAACAGTTGTAACGAAAAATATTTGATTGTCTTAATTTTTACTTTCTTTACTCTCATTTCTTTCCAACACAGTTAAATGCAGCGTTTCCTTTGCTGGAAATAAATGAGTAGGTACTATAATTATTACTAGACTTCAATGTAGATACGTTGATGTTCTTATATTATCTTACGTAATTAATAATAAACGCAATAAGGCAATAAATAATAACGCTTTAGGTTAGTAGTATACAAACTTTATCTCCAAGACGATTTAATAATAACATGGTATCAAAATACCACCGGGTTATATTCAGCTGTCTCAATTCACAGATCGTGGGGGCGTCGAGTACTGCAATATTTAAGGTTGCCTAAAAATATACCTCGCGTTGGTTTTTCATACACATACCTAATGATTTTTTGCGAGCGATTCCAACTTGGAATCTTTTTTGAAGAACTTTGCGAGGAAATTGTCACTATTTTTATAATAAAAGATTCATATTTTATTTTACGTTTATGTCAATTTACATTTTGTTCAAGTTCTGTCTTTAAGAACTAACTGATTCTACCTTTACTAAGTGCTCAGTGCGACGATGACACTCTGTTTGCAGTCGGTACAAACAATACGACTACCGTTCGATGCAACATAAACAAGCGCATTATACATTCGGGCGTGATCGTTCCGTTCCGTTGTTTATTATGGCGGACGGTCGAGTAACGATAGACAATTTATGACTCAATTTTCCAAAGCTCCATGTTTTATCTTCTCTAATGCATCATCGATAACTGTGGCACTTATCTAATTTTATTGTAAAACCACTTGTTTTAATGCGCGCTGCCTAATCGGTCCGCTGTGCAATTACAGATAGTTTCAAACAATTTATGTACAAACACGTTAGTGTGGTTGGTACATTCGATAAAATATTATATTGATGTAGAAGAAATTAAACTACAATTAGGTGAATCGACTCTACTATCATTTGTCTATTAATGATCTATAAAGAAAACGGGGAAAAATACTGTTGTTGCCAGTTGGTTCGTGGGTACTTAAGGGACGTTAAATTCTTAATCATTACGCTTAATTAAAATGTATTTTAAGCACACTCATTACAAACTAGCCGCCTAGCGCTATAGCGTGAGAGTCTACTGGTATATCCAGTTGGCAACAACTTTGACCATAGACGAGTACGAGTAGGTACGAGTTTTATAGCGTTGTTGGTGTAATTAATCACATTTTATACTCGGAGGTCGTTTGGTATTTAATGGACGTCGTCTTCGCCCGCTCGCGGTCCGTCCTCCCGGTGAGGTATTTTACGGTTTCCGCTTATTCAGGCGGTTAATGAAAGCAGTGGGACGGGATGGCTAATTGGATTTCGTTTTGTATCGGAAACGGCCGGCAATGCCACGTTTTCCTAGTAGGTTGTTCACCTTTCAACATTTTTTTGATACCTACATAAATTGCGAATACGATTGCGGGACTCGGCTGTCGTTTATTTATTTTAAATAGTCGATACTTTGGGTGGGGCGTGATTGGGGTGCTATTATTATTATTATTTCAAAAAGTAATAATTCATTTTAAAAGTTTGCTACTTAGTTCTTAAATTTTACAAGTCGAGTATAACCTTGCTTTCGAACTCTTAAATAGGTCTCGGAACTTGGACGAACTTCGCTCGCTGTATAGTCTTTGCTTGAACTTTTACTGAAGAATAATAAGAAAACTCGCTTGCGTCCTTAAATATATTCTCAGTTGCTCACCTTTATCGTTACCCATAGCGCCATTACAAAATGTTTTATTGGCAGAAAAAACTACTTACAACGAAAAACAAGTCTCCAAAGTCGCACGACGACGTCGAATTTGATATAAAGCTTGGTGCTGAGTCACGTAAGTGGTGGCCATGGGGAGTCGAGTGGGGCGAGAGGGGGGCGGAGTGGGGGGGGGGGGGGGTGTGGCAGAGGAAACCGCTCGGCTCAGCCACCTATTGTAGTATTGTGGAGGCACGTTGTTTTTGCTGAGAGTGGTGTGTCAGCGACACACCAGGACGTGAGCCGACGTGGCACCACTGAACTAGGTTTTTAACGTCACTGCGGAAACTAGATTTATGCACCGACTTGTTATTATACTTGGTTTGTTTCTTTTTCTAATGGATCTTTAAATTGTTAAAAACGTTTGTTACGATGTTTTATTGATGTATCCGTTCGCCGAAACTTCGCTTCAATAACATATTTCTATAATTCCATCTTTAAAATATTCGATAACTTAATTAATGCCTTAACACTAATCATACCAATACTCATGTATTCCTATTTCTACCGACGCGGGTCAAATGACCCGTTTTTAAAAAAATGCATAAATTATTATGACGAGTGAAAAATACATAATTTAGGCCAATTGTATACATAAATAAAATATTTTTTTAAAAAATAATGATGAATAAGTTGAATTAATTAATTTGTTACATAAAAAAACTTAAAAAAAATAAAACAAAAAAATATTGCTTAGAGATTTTTTCGCCGGTGGTTACTTTGTATAAAACCCTTTGTGTTGATTCCAGCCAGATAAAGAATATTGAACATCTGTGCAGCATTCAATTCTCGAAAGGCTTTTTCTGTGCATTTTGTGCATATGCACCATTACATGATTATCAATAACCAGAGAAAATGCCCCTATAATAATAATAAATAATATCTTGTCGTTCATAATATATCGTTTAGTATATGCTACCAGGCCTTCAACCTCCCTAAAACATCATAAACTTGAGTTCATTCAGGTGGTGAGCCTTCTATCAATTTTATTTGCAATTTCTGTATATCAGGCTACCGCGTCATTTTTTACTCTCTGAACTCGACAATAATCTTTTTCTCATTTACATTCAAAATATTCTCGCCTATATTTTACTTACCTGAGAACTCACATTCGTCCGTAGTGTCAAATAAATATTTTTCTATGTAATCCACTTCACTTTTTTATAGTTTTTATTCAAATTTCGAACTACCTTCTAAATTCCAAACACTCTTCATCTATGTTTCTTATAATTTCTAATAATTTCAAATATCTTGAATGTTTCGATATTTTGGGAATAAGAATTATCAGTAAAATTATGAAATAAGAAATCTTGATTCGCAAAACAACACTATAACTTGAAAATTTTATTGTAATTCTTACGCTTACGCTACATACCCATACGCTGGGAGTAGAACCACATTGGCTATTTATCCGGCAGCCAATAACTAAAATTTCACAATGCATATGCACAATATATGGTGCTATAACAAAAATATCCATTACAATGATTTGTATCACAATACATACAAATCGAGATACAGAATCTTCGAGCGGGTCAAATGACCCGCTGCGGTAGTTAAGGCACATTACTTATATATCTCGGTAAAAAAAATTAAAAGAGAAAAGTAAATCTTAAAAAACACATTTGCTGTATTGTCTAATAAAAGTCGTAAAAGCAAATGGCGATTTTTTATTTCAATTTTCAAGAAATTAACACTCAAAGTTTAAAATGGGTCATTTGACCCGCCATGGTACGATTAGTGTTAAGTAACCATTTAATATTAATTAATTGAGCAGAATTTAGGTCGCATCTGTCGGTTTTGGTGTTGGCGTCGTCGTATAAATTACGATCGACACTCAATTTTCTAACTTTCTAAAAACGGTCGTTTTTTATTGGACCGTAGGATGAGTCAGCTCGGAACTTGCTGCGACAAAACTGTAAAAGGCAATTACTTAGTCGACAAAGTTGGGCACGATTCGTCTGGGAGCAGTTGAAACTGTTTGAATTTTTATTTTCATCGTGTACTGTGCGGGCCTCGGGGCTCGCAGTTTGTTCCTTTTGCCTTGTTTCCGACACGAATGGCTGCTGTTTTCGTTTTAACTTCGCCGCACTAGCGAATCGGTTTCAACTTTTTTTTGTTTATAATTGTGCCATTCCTTTTTTTTTTCATAATTCAACACGTATAAACTTCCGACTGACGGTCGACATTAGAATTTGACCGAATTATAAAAAATTCTAACAATTGTTCTCACAATTTTATTGTTGAGATTCAATTTAAAAAATGGCTGTGGTGATTGTGATGTATGTAATACACAAATGTGCTAACAAGTCTAAATAAAAGATACGCTTGTTTTATCGTGAATACACTATGTTAAGTTATGCAATATATTACATTACTGGGCAACGCAAGTATTTTTTATATACAGAAACATTTAAAAATCATAGCTTTTTTTATTATTTGAGTATAAATATGTTAAATTCAATTGTTGTGTTACATGCTTTAATTGCTTTTGCCGGCGGTATTTATTGACATAACGGCATGTCAAAGTTGAAAATTGCTTTTGAACATTTAAAACGAATCGAAATTGGATCGCCTCTGTCCAATTCAATTAAGTTTCATACTGCGGTTATTTACTTTACATTTTTTTCCAATTGCCCTTTGTAAAATATTTTTACTCATTTCACCATTGCGAAAATAAAGCATAACATTTAGACCGTGATGGCACAGTGATACAGCGTCGGACTAAACAGGATGGTAGTGGGTTCGTTTTTCACTTGAGAATAATACAGACAAAGCGCGGAGTTAAATTCCGTCATTCTACACGCGATAGTAAATGTGGAAAATACGGTGAAACCTAAAATATATCTTAAGATGGAAAAATTAATGGTTTGTTAATAAATCCTTTCTGCTTAACCTAGGATTAAAGTATGTTTCAGATACGCGAAGATAAAATAATATGACAATGTGTAAACTTGATATAATATTTCACGTATGGCGTGCCTGATGGCATTTTTAAACTCTTACGTTACTTATATAGTGCATACGTCATTTACCTAAACGATAAGTAGTCACGTGTAACGATTACTTTACACGCTCTGCGATTTTACTCACGTACCAACATTTATAGCCGTATATAAACTTTCTGACAATTACATTAGTATTGAACTCTTTTAGATAAAATATTTTTTGACTTAAATTATAATTGAAGGGCAATGATTTAAAGAAATGTAAAGTAAACATCAATATATATTTATATTTTTTAAATTCCTAACGTAAAAATCTGTAACATCTTTATACGTTTGATAATTACATACAAAGTGTAAGTATGCCCCGGGTGGGCATATGTTAACAGGCCGTTGACAGTGGGTGAAACGAAAAAAAACGACCGTAGCGTCGGCCGCCCCACTTTGTCTGCCTACCTCGATAATATAATATAAAAATATATAACATAAATTGGACCGCATCGCTTACTGATATCACCTCTGCCCTGACAATGCAAAACGTAAATCCCTTTGAAGTGCCGCTAGGTGCTAAGCCGGTCGCATCAGCGACTTTTTGCCAACCCGCACAAAGGCAATGCCGACTCTGTTATTTTTCCGACCATTGCACAAGTTTCGAATTTCTTATATTCTTGGAAACTTTATTCATCATGTGAATATATGGCATAAGTTAATATTGATATTTAACATTACTTTGCTATATTACGCAATTATTCTATTGAATAACATTTTCAATTAATATAAGGTTAACGATGATATATTCGTTAAACTGATGTTAATTTCTTTGTAGCGTTTCTAAATGCTTAAGAAACTTGAAATACCAATAATACAGAGTACTGCAATCGTTTGGAGAACAGGTTTCCGCACCAGGTGGCACCCGACCGGCTTGTCAATGTCAATTAAAAAAGGTATAAAAACGCATCCACCGTCCGGTCCGCGGGCGCAGGCGGCGCGGGCGGCCCGTAATTACCATGTTCTGTGGATCGCGAAAATATGCGATACACGAGTGTTGTTTCATTTCTATTTAAAAATTAACTATGTGTTATAGACAAACAAATAGCATGGTACGCGGAGAAACATGATGGGAAACTTTCTCCACTTTCCGCCTCATTTATTGACATATTGCGTGTTGAGTGGATGCAGACCTAAATGCCGAAGTCGAAATGGGAATTCTTCATTCCCCAGAACGGAGATCGAACCCGTGACCGTCGTGTTTACGGCCGCACTCTGTGTCGTCGTTAGCAATCTTAAACAGTTATTCATATTTTATATTTTTGAGGATTTGTTTTTTTACATTTTCTCATAATTTATACATCATGATGTAACCACGTTGTAATCTAGGCAAATGATTCACAGTGTTAGCTTACGGACGTAATTGATCTAGATAGTATAGTATACGTACGTATATATATACTATCTACTTATATCCAGTTAAACGAAGACAAATATCGCATTGTCACGTCTATGAATATAAAACTAGTATTACTTGGACTTGTATCTATTTTTATTTCAACATACATTATAAAATATATTAAAATCGTTCCTACGTGTTGGCGCAGGCCGTTGTCTGATTGTAGGTTCGATTTCCACTCAATGGAATGAATGATTTTCATTTTCACACTCCACTTCAGTCCACATTCTCGCTAGAGAGAACAGATATATTCCTAGAATTATACACTCGGCTATTGTCTTCAAACCCACCACACCAGAGGGCAATATCCAGCAAGAATCCAGGGCAGTACGCCCTGTCCGTTTGCCAGTTGATATTATAATTATGTCAATAGGCAAACAGATACTACCTCAGTCTTTTATTTATATAAAATTATTTACTACTACTAAAATATATAAAAATCACGAAAATCAAAGATCTTATTATATCCTCAATGAATATGTATCTATAATATGTAATAATTATTTAGTAATAAGAATAATGTGTGTGCTAGAGGTATTGTTGTTCGAATGATAAAAGATCAAAAGTCTTCCAATGAATATACATGCAATTTGTACATTCCTGTCTACATAATTTATGCTTCGCTGGTACTATAGAAAGGAATATTTATTTCTCGATGTAAGAAATTATTCATATTATTCTTACTTATAAGGTGGGTGTAATCAATAAATAATGCTAATACCTAAACGTATATTAATTTTCCTATAAAAGAAATGTAGCTATTTATTCTTATACTATTTTGCACGAATAGAAAATTTTGTACCGTAAACACGTTTACTTTGTAAATATATTAGTAAATGTGAAGAATTCTTTTGTACATAAAGAATTCGAGACACGCTTCGATAGATCGTCGTTCAGTCGGCTCACATCACGAGGGAGGCTGGGGTGGCTGAGCCAAGGTCACAGCTCTGTCTCAACCTAGCTGTCGCCGGGCTTACGCTTTAAGATATATCCACTTTGAAAGAAAATGTAGCACTTTCTAAGAATAGCTAGATTTCATTTCTTATTTTGTGGTAAATATATGAACCTTGTCATTGCTCGTCTTTATTATTTTTTTATATACTAAAGTTTTAATATTTTATTTTGGCTTTATATTTCCGGTAGTTTATTTACATTCACAAAGTAAGTTTTTTTTAACATCTATGAAAAAAATATTCCAATTAATTTCATTAATTCTGAAATGATTTTTGGCAACAATGTGAGCAAAATTGTCACAGGTATAGTCATTCCAGCTAGATAGAGTGAAAACATCGCAAAGTGGTTACGTACGTTTGTTGAGGCAAACGGCTGGATGCCAAGATCGAGCTCAGTAGCATGCCATTGGAGGGGCCTATGCCCAGCAGTGGACGAGAGCAGGCTGACGATGATGATATTCAACTTTACATTAAACGTTTTTCCGCGTTTATAGTTCTTACTATAAAATATAAACTTTTTTCATTAAAAAAATCCAAATTACAAATTCAATAATTTAAAAATCTTGAAATTTATTAATACCTACCTAAATATAAATTTAGTATCGTTTGAGGACTTACGAGTAGAGTGGCAGAGTTCAACGCCACGCTTTGCTTTGTTACCAGAGCCGGGAAATGAAAATATTATATTATTTTTCTGACTGGGAATTGGACCCACAACCGTCGCGTTTATAGTCAGACACTTGTGCCACTACATCATGACTTGTGCTACCTAACTTGCTCATTTTTTAAAGAATTTATTCCATTAAATATAATCGACAACTTAAAAGGCCAATGCGGAGGTATTTAATATTTAGATTTGTACTTTGTACTACGAGTTTATTTCATGACTGTAATATAATGTATATTTTATTTTCAGGTACGGCAATTAGTAGCGTAGCAACTGTGCGTAGGCGGACGGTGAGTCATTTAAGCTTTCACTCTAATGAATTGTGTCCGCCATATTTTTATAAAACTTTGGAAACATACCTATTTAATGATAGCTATAGAGCTGTGTTTTAATTGCTCGTATCGACGTCATTATGCCGTAGTTTCTCAATGATTATGATTGAACGTGGTGTATGGATTTGAATGCTCGTCCTGGTTCTCAATGTTATTGTAGTAAGGGCAGCCATAGATTACCTTCTATATCTGAAGAATTTGTTTGGTGAATCCTAAGAACTATTCATTCTAATAGATTTCTTTGTGTTTGATAATCCATTTATTGAGGGGATATGGACTCCCAAAAAGGATATATCACATGACATGAATCGTTCCAATGTAACAAACTGTACCTGCTGAATGTGGTACGTGTCATGTACAACTCTTTGCTTATATCCAATGAAGTACAGGGGTAATGCAGCCGGTAAATCTAGTGAGATAATAAACCTTAATCGCTTAAAAGCAGATATCTTAAATCATTCCAAGTTTCCCAAATAGAATTCGAATCAGCCATAATAAAAAGGTAACGTAATAGAAGTTTAGGAACATAAAGATTGCATCACGAACGCTCGGCGAAGTTCGATCGGTCGAACGGCACAATGTCGGCGCATCGCCTGCCTCAACTTTGAACTATATTTCACTGCTCATTGCTCCCCACTCGCGCTCCCGTCGCGCCGCTCCCTTTCGCCGACTTCTGCAAACTTACCCACCTAAAGTAACATCTACCAACTTCCCAAGTTCTTGCGAACAATCGATCGCTAAACTTTAGCTTTTGGATAAAAGAGAAAAACTACCTATAGTTTTAGCAATTAATATTAACTTTGTGGCGTACGATCTTTTGTATTACTTATTATATACTGCTAATACTTCGGCATAATAATTTCATTAGAATTCAAAAATTATTAAGAATTTTCAATGTACTTCTATATTTTAACTGAGTATAGAATTTACTCGTTAAGTTTAAACCAAAAAAAAAATTCACTTTACAAAAGAACCGTTTGTTAAATCTATTTGTAGAGTGGCTTAGTCATTCATAAGATTATAATAATATAGCCTTAGCGTAAATGTTATTAAATACGATATAAAAGTTTACAATGGAAACATTTGAGGTGTGTGCAGTAATTTATTTATATGTTATCTGTCGCCGCTAAAACCGTATTAATATTCGAAGCACGATTCCATCGACTCCAATATTTCATTGTAGCGATTTGCATATGATTTTCTTTGGCATTATAATTTAGCGGAGCCGTTCACCTTGTGGCTCGTACGCTCCGAGGCGCGCCACGTGTTACTTCTCCATCACACTCGTCGTGTTGGAGCGCAGGACGACCAGACCGGCGCACGTTATTATTAATAGGTATTATTGCTAGCAGGAAAACGTGTCTCGAAATAGCGCAATTGTGCGGCGACGAGGCGGCCACGTCCCTAGCGCACTAGCCGCGGACGATAGCACGCCATACAATCACTAAATATTTCACAGTTACCTTCCTCATGATGCTATTTGTATGAGAATGTACTTAATTACACAGGGGCTTGCCGCTAATAGTTGTCACAAGTCTATACAAGATGATGGCTGTCGTTGACAGCTGAACTAATGTACACAAGTCGGACCATACTCGCATCAATAGAACTGGCGAGACGTATTCGCTTGTTTTTATTGTTTCGTAGGCGACTTTAGCGAGTCATTATGTTCATATTATTAAATGTCTTCGAAGCAGAAACACCATGTATGGAGATTCCATTGTAAATTAGATACCATATTTATGTGATAAATTAGGACTTTATCGTTGATATAATATTTGGTCAGTGATTTGATATAAAAATATAACTTAAACTTACACGTTATACATATAGAACAGAAATAGTAAATACTGTCAATATTTAATTGGATCGACGCCCACTGGGTGCCCGACCTCTCGTCACCTTCGCCTCGTTCCTCGTTTGTGGCGAACCTAACGCAGTTATCAATACGTTATTGTTGCGCAATTCCCGCCGTTAATAAATAAACACGTGTTATCTGGACGGCATTCGAGAAGGTTCGACGCGTCCGCGTGGCGCTGCGCCCGCGCCGCGCGTTGCCGCCCGCGACCGGTGCATTCACCGCGAGAGCGACGTCACCGCACGTGGCGGTGGACAACTGCGGGTCGGTCTATTGTCGCCATCCATACCCGACAACGAGCAATGCTAGCTAGCCATTGTGAACGAATCACTCGAGCTGCCCGAAGGACTTGTCAGGTACGTTTGTTGAGCAAACTTCGCCAGTATCGTAAACAATAGCTCTCCGCCTGTTCACCCAGCGCCGGCGCGATAAACAGGTGAAGTGTGCGATCATTGCGAGCGACTAGGTATATACGCGTTCAGTGACCTTGTGACGCGACGCCGTGCGCTATCGAGTATCGGCGAGCGAGCTTCACGTGCCGGCGAAATTATGTTTATTTTCTGATTAACCTGATTGTATGGCGACGCTTCATTCGTTCACATTACTTCATGAAAGTAGACTAATATTCGTTTGGATATCTCTCGATATCGATTTGGAATCGCAGTTATAATTTGACCCCCAGTTGTGTGAATGTTGTTAGCTCTCGTTTGTGTTGTCGGGTGAACGTTGAGAGTTATTACACTCCCTGTATTTACTAAACTAAGCGCGGTCAGCGCAACTTTTGAAGTTCTTTGATCAAACTTTTGAAATCGTGCGCGGAAGTTCTCGTTTGAAGTACTCTCTCCAGTACACGGTGTTTCTGTGTTGGCAACTGTAAACATTTCTCATCATATTTATTTATAAGTTTTTATTCGAGACCTACATATATTATTATTATTATGTGTAGTACCGTATTTCTACATTAAACTATCTCTGCTCGTTCAAGTTTGCCCAGAGTTAACAACATTAATTGCGTTTACAATATTAGTACAAGTTTTAGAACTTAGTTTAGTAATTAAGTAGAAATATCTATCATTACTTTTATAGTAAGTAACTTATTATTTATTATCCTAGTGTACTGTACTGGTACTGTAGTGTACTGTATTAACTTTCACCATACGCACTCACAAATTTGTTCGCACTAATTGTGTAACAGCAATACGTGTCTAGGAAGCGTGAATGTGCGGAAATTGCATAATTTAAAAACATCAGACGATTCGTGTGTAAGTTTAATCATGTTCGTGTGCAATAAAATGCTGACGTTCCGAATGTGTTATATGAAATTAGTTTAACGCTTTCCTCTGATTGTGTGATAATGAATAGAAATGCTTTATTATTTAATATATTTTAATTAGTTGTAACGACTTTGTTTTTTGTTAATAATAGCCTTGAATATTGATGATATATTTTAAACGTGTTATAAACATTTAAACTAGTCAAGAGCCACATCTGCGCAGGTTAAAACATTTACCTGTAATTTCAATAATCTCGCCGAGCAATGCAGGTATGACGCGACACTTTATGTGGAGTACGTGGCTGTAATATAAGCAAGTGGAAATGTTTCACTAATGATGTCACATGTCACACTCGTTACATGTTGTTGATAGCGTGTGTAATTTGATTTCGAGCGGGAAACTGCTCGTGTTTTTAGAACAATATGACATTTATAAGCTACATATAGTACTAGATAACTTTTAGTTATACAAATATTTCACGTTAAACGTAAATAATGCACGAGTTCTCATCGGAATTTTCCTATAAAATGTACGCTTCTACAACATTAGTTCCAAGAGGCAAGTTAAAACTATTGTAGCACAGTTTGCGACTTTCCATTCCGGCCGTGTCCGTGCAGCCGAGCATTGTATCGCATTCGACCTACGCCACTACAACTTTCTTTGATCCCTGAGCCGCGTGTTTTCTAGGCTGGTGCCTGTGTGTGCCGCCGCCCGGAGACCGGTTTTAATGTTAACCTGCCCCGGCCATATAAATAACGTCTGGTTACTCGCTAATGGACGTTATGCTGGGCAGTGTTGCTATGCTCTTGTTTGAAAACTACGTTAAATTACATGTACTGCATGTTATAGGTATTTTCTTTGCTATTGTTTTCTAAATTAAAGTATAAGATATTCTAAGTTATTCAGTTTTTGTAATTTTTATACATGTTAAATGAAACTCTAACCGGATTTATATTTAGTATTATATATTTCCGGTGGACTATGGTTAGTCCACCCGACCATATACTACTGTAAAATGCGGTACCACTGTAAAAAGGTCGGGTTTTCAAAAATGTACAATACTAAATATACGCGATTAATTCGGTAAAAGTCTAATTTCATTAAAATATAATTTCTTAGCTGTCTTCATATTATCTGCTATGTTATGGCCTTTTCATTTAGTTGTTTGACTAATCACTATAGTGAGATCAGAGGTCAGTCAGTGGTCATGAGTGATTGTCATGAATGAATATTTAATTTTTATCTGAATGTGAAATTATCTGTTTATGAACGTATGTATATCTATTTTTGTTTGTCATTGCTTTAATTATTATCACTATATTATCAGTTCTATCTGGTATACAATCAGAAGAGCATATTTGAATTGTCCAGTTTAGTTTGTTTATATTAAATATAAACTTACCCAAACTTGAGTGAATCAAGTAAGCGAAGTGTGGTCTGTAGTGTGGTAGCAAGAGTTTATGTAAAATATGAGGTTAGAATATTACAAATCAAATCTGCTTTACATATAATGTCTAAAAATATAAACATATAGAAATACCATTTATTTATGTAAATAAATATAGTTATTACGCACATCAAAATTTTGCTATGTCACAGTCCGTCTAAAAATATTGCACTTGGCACTGAATGGAATGGCGTTAACTCTGAGCCGACGCCAAACTATTCTTTTATACAACCCACCGTACATCACATATTCCTCTTATCACTCATATTTTTACTGACACAAAGATACCATTTGTATGTTACGTACGTTGTTATGTAGGTATGTGTCTTTAGCGTACATTTAATTAAAAATATTTTTTAGTGCGTTGAACTCAAATATTTTAAGAATTTGCCTTGACAATGTTTTGTTAAAATAAACAGTAGGTACTATTGTATTCGCACCACCATATATTCTGTGAATAAAACTATAAACTATAGCTTCAAATTATTCCCCTCGCGGGTTTGGAGAAAACACGTTAACGTTATTGCGCACTCGAACGTTTGAGCAATGGCGGAAGTTTGAACGAACACATATTTTGTAAAATTAGTAAGTACATCGTGACACACGACTCGCACTGTATGTTTATCTATTGCAAATATAACTTCGCTATTGAGATAACTGTTCATTTAACTGAACTATTAGTTAAATAATGTAACAGTTAATTGGATTATTGCTTCTTGTCTGGCTTCAAATACGGATTTCTTAATTTAGTTGGTAGTAGTTTGATGTCACAAGGAGGAATTCATTTAAAGAAATTAAAAGCGGCCATCTTAGTGTTGTGACGTGGCGGGCTGATCCGAGAGTCACTCGACCTCAGCGAAGGCCGAGCCCGGCGTTTATTGATTTTTTATGCGCATTGTCCATTTCGTTCCTACCTACTCGTGCCGACTCACCAACGCCCTCGATATTCGACTCTGTTATTGATGTGGACAAAGGAACAATTTAGACTTTTGCCAGTTTTGCTACTTTTGTTCACACAATCTATTCGGCGGAACACGTTGTGTACGAAATGTATGGCATTAACTTTTATTGTTGCGGTTTTTATTTAATGTCCCAAACTGCTGGTTCATTGCTTTCGAACTTGTGTTTACTGCATAAATTATTAACTGAATTTGCCGTTCCCGTTCCCGCTCCCCCAATCGAAGCCCAGTACGAAATCTGCAATTCCCTTTGAAGTTGCTCCAGTAATCCGCTCTCAAATATAACTTTGCAACTAACTACGTGCAGTATTGTCGGATGAACTTGCCGTACTTGTTGAAATTGTTTTGGCTAATATATGCAGATGTGATGGATTAGCTATTAAGTTGTGTTCTCGGTGGATGCCGTATAAACGTACAGTAGGTAGTTTGTAAGTTATTGTGTTTTACTTTGAAATCTTGTAATATTTGGAAAATTAAGTTTAAACTACACTTTTCTGATACAAAATACACGTTATATGGATTTTTTAAGCTTCACTTAGCAGGGTCAGGCAGAGGAAACAGGGATTTCGGGATCCTAGTCTTATGGCACTCCCTTCCCATTAACATTCGTTCTCCACCGTCCACCGAATTCTAGAGTTACTGCGTGTTGAGTGGTGGAACTTAACGCCACGCTTTGCCTAATTACCAGAGCGAGGAAATGAAAATATTAAATATTTCATTTCCGCGAGTCGGAATCGAACCGACAACCTGTTGCTTTTACCGTCGCTCGACTGGCCTCTACGACAGGTAAAATTTAAAATAAATTTTAGCATGTCTAGCTGTTAGGTACAATACTAAACAAATAAATCCAACGCGTTATTAATAAATGTGACATGCACAAAAAGATTAATAATAATGAATGTACGAGCTCGCGTACATTTGAAACGTAATAAAATATCCTCAACGAACTTTATCACCGTCAAGCTTAGTATAATATTTTAGTCCGTTTTTATGTGTTATTTGTGATATATAGAGTAACCGGGAAACTGTGATGAAAGTATAAATAAATATCGGATTTTTAGGAGATATGATAACTCTTTTATTGATTTCTAAAATATTTACGTTACTTAATATTTTCGTCACTTGTAACCCATCTTTTAGCATATTTGTTCGTTAAACTGTCCCTTTTGAGTGTATAATAAATCTTGCATAATTCGTATTCTTTATAGTTTTATAAGAAGACAAACAACCTTAAAAGTTATTTATTACTTCCGAAAACTTCTTGACGCTATTTCTCTGACATATTTATGTCACATAAATAAATTAATGTTCTTATTTGTTTTAGGTTCAAGTTGGAAGACAGCAATCAGTTTAGACAATAAAGTAAGTTATGTTGTTAAAACTATATTTTTTTCTTTTAGTGAAAATAAGTAGAATGTTAGATACTTTCTATCAGATTATTATGTGGTTGAAATTAGAAAATATTTGTTTTGAACGAGATCTATATCTCGAGTCCTATGACTTCATTCTTAAAATAATCACGCTCATTATGTTCTACTGCGGAGGACGTTGACATGAATCCTACATACGTTTTACCGTCACGTCGTGTCCGACTGTAAGCGCACTGTCTACGTGTCGTTACTCCGTTATTCATCTTTGTTAAAATGAGTTTGTCTCGACAGTCCGCCAGCGGCTAGATGAACGTTAACCGCACTACAAATCATCAGTCAGCCCACTCCGCGAGCCCCCACGCCTCGCAGCACCCCGTCTTCCAACTAATTCCCACCCCTCAAAGGTCACATTATAACTCCCATACACGATCCTCACACTAACACTAATGGACTTAATGCTGGCGTCGTAGTACGATAGCATCAGGCCCTCCGTAAGCGTACACGATCATTAAACGTATATCTGTTAATAATAATTGGGATTGTGTCTGGCCGTGTGTGCGCGACGAGCAGCGCAGACCAGCCCTCCCCCCCGCCGCCGCCTCGCCCCCGCGCGCCGCATCTTGAGACGAGTTGGAATTTTGCTGCAACTAAACAAGTGCCCGTTTCATGTTGTATAAGTGGAGTACAGGGTGATGAGGACCGTGCACCTTGTCTTGAGAAACTGGATCCGCATCAATGTAGGCCGTAGCAAGTTTAAAATCGTTTTGTTTTCTTTGTTGTTCATTCATAGAAAGTACTTTAGGTTTTTCTTCTTCATATAATTTGGCTTTTCAAAGTCGCCTAAGCATATGAGACGCTGATCCTGTATAATAACGGCTATCTGTTAACACAGAGTATAGCACGCCGCCACCGCACAGCTATATTTACGATTGGTACACCAAACATAAAATTGAAATGTGTCCAAAAACGGCAGCTGTAAAATGTAGATAAGCGTTTCCCAGCTTACGGTGCCATAGTAGTTTTTCCGTTAGGTTGCACATTTTTACGACCGCGCCCCACGTACCCGAATGGCGGTAATTTAACACAGGCGGGCGGACAGACTCTCACGAGCGGTCGGTCCCCTACGTGATCTCCGGCGACGCTGGCCGACTCGCTAATGGCAGGCGAATGTAAGGCTTTCAAATACACTTACTGCTCCGTGCCGGTTATTATCATCTGATGTAGTTTCCATGTTTCGTACGGCTGACTGTATGAGAGCTGAAGCTTTTCAATATTTATACGATCTTTAATACATTTTTAAATGCCGACTAATTCTGTATTTTTAAGCAATAAATTAACCCAGAGGACCTTTATTCGACGTGGTTATATATATTTTGTTATGTTTCAACTCGCATTTTTAGTGAGTATGATGATATTGATGGGCGGCCACAATTAATGAATATTGAAAAATTAAATTTTTCGTTCTCGTTTTTCTTTATTTAGTTACTTTTATTAAAAAAATATATTATTATTTACAGTTTTTCTTTTTTTTATACACTTGTATTAAAACTATATTTCTTGTATTCCAATTGCGACTTAGATTGTCGCTAGTTGAATTGACCCGTTTCATTTATTGTGACCGGCGTCCATTAGCACCCTCGCCATCAATCTCGAACAAGTACCTACGCTCCAATTTATGCACGGACTCTAACATCCTTTTATAGACTTGACGGTCAATGTTATTTACTTTTTTAACATGATACTCGAACGCTTCGTTGAATTTCTAGATAAAAAAATTATATCTCATATTTTTTAAAAATAACTGTAGCATGTTGATTATTATTAAAGTTATACTCGTATTATATTATTTATCGATCATTTGTTGTAGCAATGACGAATTTGAAATATTGCAGGAGGCTCAATGATAGAGTAGACGGAAAAAGATTCTACTAATTGCAATAAGTGATACGTATCACTCAACAACTATATTTCACAAGAATTTCCTTCTAATAAAGGCCTTTGCCTAGAAGCAACTGCCCCCGATTGATACAATTCCATTGCTTTAATGGTCTTTTTCAACAATATCTACTCTCTTATACACGAGTTTGCTAACAATGCCATATATAATTGGTTTTTAAAAAGAAACTGCAATTACGTCATTGTTGCACCAAACGTCCGACACGTTCATAGAATTCAATTAGAACACACTTGCTTTAATAGTCTAAATCAAGTCTCCGTATGTGCTAAGTGGTATTCGCAGGATTTCGGAGCCATTGTGAATTGCTGATCAATCTCCGTGGTAACAGACCATACAATCCATTTAGTGAACGCTCCGCAGTCGGCAATCCGGTGTTCCACATAGCACATCCGATGCCATCAATCCGTGAATCGTGAGCCTTATTGCGTATTTCTCTCTCTTTGTATTCAATCCAACACTATGTGATAGAGTAAATAAAACGTTTGGTATGCGTTTACACGTTTTTCGATTTTTTTTGTATATTTCATCATGCGATTACACCACTGAAAGTGCACTATTTCATTTATGCATGTATGTTCTACTTTTATTACACTTTTTTTTATTCCAGCCGTTTAATGGGAGTTTTATTAAAATATTTTTAACGCTTACAACTGTTCGCTTCAAATAAACTTTTTTTTCTCTTTTGCTAATTCTTTGTTTTTATATTTGCTATCTTTATATATTCTTGGCCAAAGTGGGAGAGTTTTCTTCCTTTATACATAACAATTTCCTTTATAATTAACATTTTTGATAGTAATACGTATTAATTCTTAGATTTTATAATGGATGATTGAAAGGCTTTCTCTTAGAAAACCAGTAAACGGATCAGTCAAGGCCTCTTGCCTTGACTGATCCGTTTTATATAATATATATTTCACGTTTTAGTTATATTCTAATTAGTAATTATATTATAATGACCATAACTAATTAAATTATAAATTTTATATTTTTTTAATGTTATTATTTGAGGGATTACATCAAAGTCGTTGAATATTCACGAGTTATAGCACCGCTCTCTGGATGATAAAAAGTTATCATATTCATTATCAATTCACTTTATTTGGAAGCAATAAAATTACCCAACTAATTTGCATTTTAAGTGTATTTTAACGACTTGTCTTTTTACACGAATACATGTTGCCTGCTTATTATACATGTATTTAAAGGCTATTTGTATGTAAAATATATATTTTTAATGAATAGTCTTATGTACGTTAAAGGAAGATATTTGCTTAAAAACATATCCTGTATGTATTCAAACTATTATTTCATATAAGGAAGACTATATTTAAATTTTACATTAGGCCTGTGCTGTTTTTGCTTAATTATTTATAATGCAATTTGAAAGCACTTGCTAACTGACTTGCAATATTGAATTGTTTTATTTAAAGACATTCCCAGCTACTAAAAAACTTAAAGATGTTTACATTATCGCCAGTGTTAGATTTTTGTTGAGTTAATTTATGCATTTACTAGTAAAAAATACATTTTTTTTTGCTGTGGTAAATATTAGTAGAAAATAAATAGGACATTATCTAAGTTGCTTAAACATGATAACCATGTGTGTACCGATGACATCTCTAAGAGAGGTTAAGTGAAAAATGTTTGTCATTTAAAGAATAGTGTGTGGAATGTGAAGATGATATTCCATAGTATTTAATTAAAAGAAATAATAGTAATATCGTAATAAGCAAGCATGGCAAGATAAGACGATCTTCAAATGTGTACAGAGTACGATTACGGATCGAGATGTTTGCTCAAACGTGACGCAAGTTATACCATGTTTGTTGTTCAAAGCATACAGGAAAATTAGTTACAGTGCTTGGCTGTCTCGCACCTGTATATGTGAAGTAACTATGCTAGCTGTGGGTGCCTAATGCTACCTCCATAAATTAATTTACATTAGTAGTTGTAGAATTCTGGGTTTGAACCAATTCTTTAAGAAAAGATTTGGTTGGCATCATGGTTCATGTTTGTTTATGCGTCGTTTATGAAGATCGCTATTTTATACCAGTCGTATTTAGAGAAATCATAATAAATCATATCGATAGATAGCCTGTATTGTGTAAGACAATTGTCAGTGTGAGGGTGTTTTACAGAAAATAAAATAATAATACCCACATAATTATTTATAAAAGAGGAAGGGAACGGCTATAAAAAGTGACGCTTTTGAAGGATTGAGTCAGTACGTCGTTATTCTGCCTGTCGTAAGGTGTAAAATTGTGACAGTGTTCAAGTATTTAAAATCAGTGTCATTGTTGGAACTATGCGTTTTAAAACGTGTATAAGTGTAAAGTGTTATATAGAAACAGTGTTAGAAGTGTGTATATGTAAAAGAGGAACAATAAATTATGGTTATTAAGTATTTTCTTATACTTACCACCTGACATTTCGACAATTGTTATTTAAATATACATTTATGTCTAGTTTGGATGTGGCTTGCAATAATACAAAATATTTGGACTTGGATTCGCTATTATACCTGAATATAATTTCTAAGTTCTAATTTTATCTAATGCTTAGACAAGAACTAGTAACATTATACGTGTAGTTTTTTGTTATGGTAACAAAATACTTGTGCAATAGGCGAGCGTGGTTTTGTCGCCAGTTCACGCCTCGTTTCACACGGTTTTGTATTTCTAACACAGGCACTGGAACTACAATTTTAACTCAATACCTTAGTAAGCTTACTTTATTATTAATTAATTATTAATAATTGTTGTTGTTATATAGTTACTATTATATTACATTATTATAAGAATGATCTTATTTTTTCCATGATTGTCTAATAAAATTTAAAAATATCATTAAATCAAGGCCGGCCTTATTGAAGCTTGATTCATAAAGTTTTTTTGATCGACAACCCTGCGGGCTCTACTAAATCGAGCGACGTGTGATAAACAGGAAAATGCTAGAGGCAACGCCTACAGCGTCCTACCAGTCTCTGTAGAAAAGACGTATTTGGATATGCTTTATTAAACCCTATTTCAAAGGGAAATGTTACGAAATGTATTGGCGTGTGTTGTGTCAATTATCTTTGAAGTATAATGTTTAGTATTATTTCCTCAGGAAATACCTACACATATATTATACTAGCGGACGCGCGCAGCTTCGCTTACGTATTTAGGGGTGGATTCTAATAAACCATGAAACATGTGTTCAATTAAATACTTTTAAGAGTCTGAATTTCAAATTTTATAAGGATCATTGCCTATTTAATTTTTTTTCCATACTAACTTTGAACCCCTATTTCACCCCTTTAGGGTTAAAATTTTTCAAAATCCCTTCTTAGTGGATGTCCAGATTACGAAAGTAAACATCTGTCCAAATTCCACGTTTCTACGCACAGCGGTTACGGCTGTGCGTGCGTCTTACCTCAGTCAGTGAGGACAAGTCCTTTTATATATATAGATTACTTTTTCCCGTTATTATTAAAAAGTTGTTGAGGAGGTTTTCTATGAAATATATAATGCTGCGAAAATCTTATTATATTTTGCGAGGAACTAATACAGTAAATATACAGTTATTTACTTTAATTTAAATACATAATCGCATTTGTTTAAAATTGCTTTTAATAACAATGTAACATTATAATATAAATGTAAATAATATCAGAGTTATTCAATAAAATTTACTGCAAGTCATCATTTCTCAAGAAGGAAATTTCCTAAAATAAATTACGTCCCAGCGAGTTTTAATGTCTGATGGATAGTTCATGAATATTTATTGAATTACTAGTATTATTTCGCAAATTCACGAATTATCTACACAATAATAACTAAAAAACGTTTGATAACATTATAAAAAAAACCAAGTAAAACGGCACTTATAGAATAACATTACTCCAGATACGAAGGTTGAACATACGATACATCATACAAAGCTATGAATATTTTAGTATAATCGAGTCATAAATATCGAAATAAAACTGAGTCTAACACTTACATAATATCCGCTCGAATCTCCGCAGTATTTACAATTCAAATAGACATTTCCCATCGTAGCGGGTGAAACGGACCTGAATGGAAAAAAATCTAGTCTCGATACCTGGATAAATAAAAAAGTCGATCGAAACAAAACAAGCTATATCGAACCGGGCGGAATATTTAATGGTTTAGATCACTTTTCTAACCCCCTGATTAATACTGCAGACGCTGTACACTAGTACGTCACTTGTTTTTGTATAAAAATGTATGTGGCCATCCGTAATCTGATTGGATGCATTGTAAAGGCACTTTTATTGCGATAGCGGCGTAGTTGATAATGCATACATGATCGTGTTCAAGCCTGTTTGATTACAGGGGTGACTGTGGATTCAAGTCCTATTGAGTTGATATTGTGTAGAGACGGTAAATAGGTAAAATATATTTACCATGTCAACTTACTAATAACATTTTTGAATTTCTTCAACCAATGCTAATTAAGTCAACTTTTAAAACTCATTCGTAGATTTTGTCACTATGATAATTTTCATGTTTATTTTATTAAGAGGGTCTTAATAAAATTAAGTTTTAGTAAACTCTCTTCGAGTTGGCTACTACTCTCGAGATAAGATGATACAAAGAATTTTTCAATTCCAACCAGCTGCTGCTCAAATTAGCGCGTTTTACTAAACAAACTCTTCAACTTTACAATATAAGAATAGATAGACTTTATTGTTTTGTAAATTATACTGGGTGACGTACATTGTTGATAATGTGGTTGATGTTAGCCGTTATCAGTTTCATGAAGAATTTTTATTTTTTGTGTTGTCAAGTTGACGTCATTTGTGTCATAAAAATAATGTATGTGTCTAAACTATAATTATTCAAACATACCGTACGTTTACTCTATATTATTACTTTTATTAAACACAATAAAAGTAATAATATAAAGTAAACGTACTATACGTATAAGTCTTTTTGTCATGTAACTGGGTTTTTTTAGTCACCATAACAACATGACATTCGTAGTCTAATTCGTTCCCCCTAATATTTTAAAGGAAGCAAATTATACAAGCTAATTAATAATATGTCTTAAAAAGCACCCTTTCCAAGCGCTAATGGCATTTGTGCACGTAACAATTGTAAATTGTCTGAGCTGCGTGGCTTTTAATCCGGCAGCTATTTTAACTGTGAGTTATTCCACACGTTTTTGTGTTCAGTCTACTTCACATTGTTTTAGAACATTTTATTATATTATATAATTACATTTTTCCTTTTCTCAGCTTTTAGCTGTATCCTAGAGGGGACCTAATGTAAAGACACTCCGTTCCTTACTTTCCGTCGTATTTACGAGGTTTTGTCTGTAATAACATAATTCTTTCCCTCGAGTACGAATCGAAACCACAAACGTTGCGTTTACACTCGCACACTTGTGCCGCCGCGCCACGACGGCCTCTATACTTACACTTAATAATGTATAAGCCGGTTTTTAAAATTACACGAGAATTTATGCTAATGCAGGCAAATACTATGAATCCGATAAAGTATGCGGCTTCTTACTTAAGCGGATATACCTACTATGAAGTCAGTTATAAATATTCATTAACAATTAGTATTTATTCAAATAGTTCGTTTGATTCGTTCGTTGATGTTTTGTAAAATTATAAAATGTAATGTTAATTTTAATATGTGGATATTCAACCATAATTAATAATTACCTTCTACTGATTATTAAATCATATTACGGGAAGCAAATTATTTATAAAACCAACAATTTGATTATTTTTTTGAGGGATATCAAGAAATTATATTTAATTAGGATATAAGTATATTACAAAACAGGTGAAACATTTTCTATGCTCCACATTGACACAGGCAGTAGGTACGAATAATATATGTAGGTGTGAGTGGTTTCCTTTAGCCACGTAACACGACCCTGATAAATATTCAAGGCGCGTCATCGGCGGAATGGCGGGCGGCCACTTTCAGGTGCCGGCTAAATTTCGATCTGGCAATAAAATGCTTAGATAGCTTTTATATTATGTTAAAATGGCTGTTCTAACATTTTTTTATTGTTTTCGAGTGTGCTTTTTTCATGAGTCATTTCCTTGTTAACTGTATAACATATACATACTCTATTAGTACTTTATTTTTATTTCATGAATATCGTATTACATTATAATAATTGTCTTTAATCAAACAAGTCTTGACACCTTACAACCAACCAAGTAAGTTTGTCACTTTACAGTTGTTAGTTCGATTCTCGACAATGAATTGCTTTCATTTCTCACTTTGGGGAAACGAAATGTTTGTATGAAGTTCCGCCGATCAGTCTGTTTCTAATTCGAGAAGAAAGTGATGAACAAAAGTGTCTAGACACTATGTTCCCTCCGTGTAACTTTCTCAGAAGGCATAAAACGTTAAACTGAATAAATTCGTGAATTCACGAATAAAACTTGAATTCACATATCCTTTTAGACCGGAACATAACACATAATGATATCCTTTATGCACTTTAAAACAAACTGGTTTGCAAAATGCACAATTGCATTCCAACAGACGAGGAGTCTATCTTGAGTTTCTGACCCACGTTGACCCGTGACCCGTTTCCCACAATTAGTATGCGTCCGCAACAATGCGCCGATATGTTCGCTCTCAGAGCTGCGCGCCACCATTGAAAAATATTGCATTATTTAACATACAATATTAATTATTCATGTGATAACATTTTCTTTTATGTCTTTTTGTATTGACTACCGATTGAATGACTCTTGTTCATGTGATTTTAGCATTAAATTGCATTTTATTTTCCCATAAGAGTTCTAAAAAGTACTATTAATTAGTTTCATAGAGTTATTGTTATTTATTGTCAATTTCCATTATAATAATAACCTAATTATTCTGTCAAGTGTCTAAATTAAAGGGCTATATTCTTTCACGAATTTATTTCGTTAAATAGATACTAATCTCAGCAACTTGAATTGAAAAAAGTCAACTTATTTATTTGGAAAGCATTTATTTTATTATATAGGCTGTATCAATTGTTTCGATTTCTATTAAAATGTTATACAGTAATTCATAAAACAATATAAATAATGCTTTTTAACTTTTTATTATTTACAAAGAAACATTACTGTAATATAATAATTACCGTGGTTGAAATCACATTGTAGCCAATTATTATCAATTTTATTGACCCGATTCGCCCGCTCGCTCTATTAACATACCTTAATTCGCATTACATTAATTTGCCATTATGGACGTTGGATTGCATTTAAACTCGTTTCTACTATGTACACTAATTAATTAGTTTTCCCTGTGGGCATTAATAACTTATTCTATATGAAACATAGAATTATTAATGCCTATACTAGTTATTATATATAACTGGTTATTATATGAGTGGCTGGTGAGCCCTTATAGCTTCTTGTTTTTGTAAAATGGTCAGTGAGCGGAGAAAAGAGTGACGTGAAAAGAGTGTGAACTTTAAATAAATCTGATAACATATAGTTTTTATACATTTCTACTATAGGTATAGAAAAATATTTTGTGCGGAATGTCAAAACAAAGTGAAAAGAACGTCGTGCAATTTTGACTCTTCATGAATTTATTACATCGCGAGCTACGCCCGCTCATCTGACGGTGTGAAATAATTATCATATCACTTGTGTGCGTGTGTCGTGTATACATACAAGTGCTCTAGTGTGCGCTACCTACAGTAAGGCAGACGAGTCGTGCGTGGCCACCCTGAAGTTCTTGAAATGCTTTCTGAACGGTCGCGTATTTTGCATTCAGGAAGAAAATAGTCAAAACTAAGTAACAGCTAAAAATGAAATCTGCGCCGTCACCAATACTGTATGTGCGTGTCTCATCTGCACACGTGTACGATCCATGTGTGTGTGCGTGACCCGTGCGTTCGAGAATACGACGCGACGCGGACTTTGAACCTTTCCTTCGCAACGTCAACGCGAGATGTGTAAGCGATGAATGGCAAATATTCCTACCTACGTACCTACGCATGTATAGCTTTAACGTGTTATCTTGTGTCCAATTATATATACCTTTTTTATTTATTAATAATATAATAATATAATTATATATCTCTTTTTTTATTTTAAACATGGATTTGGTCGACGTATCAAATATGAAAATTGCAGAGTTAGCGGTTGGTGAAGTGTCTCAACACTTTGGTTACTCATTGTTTTTTACGCAAGGAAAAGAGTAAAGTACTAAGGTATACATTTTTTTAATTTACAAGTCGTGGGATAACATTTTGCCCTGGCAAATTTTACAGTTATGAAATGTCTCATATTTATAATTTATGTTAAAATAAACATATTTTAATTTATCTTGGTCCCAACTCTTGGACCACGCTAACAAAGTTGCTGGCAGAATCTAGCTTCTTATATTATGATGCAAAAAGGCTTTGGCCTGGTACTATAAACAAGCATATTTTGTTAATAAATAACTATGATGAAGTAATAAATAGTTCAAGTACGTAATATAAATAACTGAAAGCGTCTCTCATATTTCTATTGCTTTATCAGATAAAAATCCTTATTCATTCATCAAACTTTAAAATATGACAGTATATTGGTATGTATGTATATAACCAGCAGTAAATTCTTATGTTTTAACAACTGAATGCTTATATATGGCTTTCAATTATTAGTCATATACCATTTAAGTAAATTAAATTGTCACAGTACTGCAGGTATCATTTTAAATTGTGGAAGTAAACTTATATAACGAGGGTTACTCATGCTATTACCATATCACGCGCCCGAGTTGTTAGGACACCTAACAAACTATTTAAAAGTTTAAACCGTGTGTCATATATGAGAAATTTGTAGGAAACTAGCCATCCGGACGCGGCTTCGCCCGCTTGAACTTATTGTTATTTTATACTCAAATTATACAAAATTATAAATTGTAGCTTACGTGTTTTTCAAGAGTATAAGCTATATTACTGTGAAGTTTCATCTAAATCTGTTCAGTAGTTTCTCCCTGATAGTGGACCAAATATCCATCTTCACATAGTTTCACATTTATAACATCAGCAGGATAAGATAGGGTAGGATGTAATTCACATCTAAATCGTGACCTCATAAAGTGAACATTAAAAAGCCACACGCAGCGTTAGCTATTGTTACTCTGAACGCTGGCTCGCTCGGCTATTTTAGATGCGCTGACAAGTGAAATACCATTGTAACAGCTTAGTTCACTGGAAATTTTGCGTCTGCTTATATTTGTTTTGCAATTATTACATTGTTCTGTGAACAATTTTTTTTTTATATGTTACTAAAGTTTTAAATGCAAGAAAATATCATATGTTGGTAGAAAATGTTTTGTGGATTTTTTAGTTACTTATTTACTGGTTATTCAGCTTATGCATCTACAGTACGAACTCGTATTTACGTTAGCCCCTCGTCGTCGAGCGCGCGTGCAGCAGAACAGCAATAATGAAAGCAAACAAGTATTTCTTCCGCATTGTTAGCTTAGAGACGAACAATTGATATGTCAAGTAAGCAATATATTGTAGGTATTTGTGTAACTTAACGTCTCACGAGGGATGACTCAGTGTGATCTCAAAGTCGCGCCGGAACACAGTATTTTAAATAACTCAGTGCTAAATTAATATTTGCGTAGTCATGTAGAGCTAGTTGCATTGGGCTTAGGCTTGTTGAACTTCATAGAAACACGGTAAGTAGGTATTATAATTCATTCAGTCTCGCAAAGTTTTATAACACATCGCGAAATTCAAATAATGTTAAAATATTCGAGTCCGCTACCTTGCATCGGCGAGTTTCACTCGCACGAACCGGTTGGATGCCTCTATCGCCGCGCCGTAACTCGTTCCACCCTTCGCTGAGTAAGCGATTAGGGTGTGGAATGCTAAAGATAACTATTGACGTTTTAAATTATTATAGAGTCGTTCGTTGTAATCGTTGTAAAGAATAGTAGTAATTTAATATTACCAGTTACTGGTCTCTGGTTAAACTGTCACTGGATAAATGAACACCTCTCAAGGTGTTCATTTATTTTTAAATGTGTAGTAACGCAGTCGAGGACACAACATGTATGTTACATACGTGCATAGAAAAGTACTTTTGAAAATATAAGATAGTTCCCTCTCAGTAATGTTATTTGTTCAAGTCGATGATATCGCGAGACACGTTTGTTTAGAAAATAAAGAAAAAGGGAAACGAAATAAAAACTTGTCTTCGCGTAGTTGTCTATTTCACACATGGCTGTTCGAAATGTTTATTATTCTACACGTGCTTACACTGCAATATATATTCTTTAGACAACTCACGACTTCATAAATTGTAATGTTACATTTTTATTTTGGATCTTCAAATTAAAACAGTTATTATTTTTTCCCATAAGACAAAGTGCGTTGCTGTGTTTCACCATTCAAAACACACTCTTGAATTCGAGCGGAAAGTGGACAACGGAGTGTCTTGAGAATAAATTCTACCACTATAAAAATTAAAGCAGTCTTGGTAAAGTAGAGAAATATGAAATAAAAAATTAAAATTCTATTTTAAGTTAGTTCTGATTGTAAATTCATATTCCAACAAGAGGCAATCTCTATTTATTACAAATACGATAAATTAAAAGTCAAAATATAACGAACGTATATTTTGACATTTATATGTATGTATACGTTTTCATAGCAACACAGACGATTACGTATTGGTATGAAAATGCATACATATAAAGAGTTAAAAAAAATCTTTTTGTTCTACATTTAAAGGCAGCGAGAAATTATCAATACACTCGTGACGGTGGCCAACTTTATTATGTGATAACTCACCATTCATTTTCTATTTTCTATTTTTATTTCTTTCAGTTAGTCAATGAATAGATTACATTGTGCATTTTATAACAACCTCTTCATTTGAATAATTTTGTTAAAATATGTAATAATTAAAATACTTTTGTTAATTAAAATATATGTTTTTTTAAATGTAATTTATACTTATTACTAACAAATATAAAAGATCTATTGTTAAATAATATTTACAAGAACAATAATGAAAAGCAGCAATAATTATGAAAAAAGGAAAAGAATTGAGAGAATAAAGAAATATTCATATTGTCGTGTTAATATACTACATTTAACATATAACCCAACAAAGAGAGATTAAATACAAATAAATAAAGCAATAACTTGAATGAAGTATAATAACTTAGTTGTGATATTTTACAACAGTGGCCAAAATTTTGGTAAATGGGTTTGTCTTTCCGATTCGTTCATTGTTCGGAAGCGTCTATGTGGAAACGCTGACAGAGCGTCGTTCCGCGACCGCCGCATCGATGTCTATTTGAGATTTGTTGTTTTAATTTTGTCTTTTCTTTATTAGTTCTTTTTATATAATAGTTTGTTTCTTTTGTCTTTTATTGTATGTGCAATGTATGAATAGTGTCTTCTTTTGAACGCTAAATATGTCTCTTTAATTTAGCTTTTTATGTTACATTAAACTAATATGCGAAATATAAGGAAAAACTAAAATGAAGTGTGAAATGTGATGCACCTCTCAATCTAGTCGAATGTAGGAAACGTATTGATCTGACACACGTCACACGTCACCAGCGGCCATCTTCGGAGAAGCCGCATTTCACAAAGTAACAGGCGCGTTAAACTCTCATTGTTGCCGGGCGACGGACACGGATGGAAACTGACTTTACCGTTATTTTTATTTCTTCTTCGACTCGCGCTCGCTTTAACTCGTACTAAATATAGTTAATCAATGCCTTATCGTGTAAATGTTAGTATCTAACGTAGATAACGCGCACCTTTATACTGATATAGCTGCAGTTCATGGAATAGCTGAATAACTTTTATATGTATTTATTTGGAATAATTAAGTCAATTATCATCTATGTATCCAGTTTGAATGTTAATTGAACATATCCGAGATAGCATTAAGACGCAACTTGAACTGTTTTTATACAACTTCTGACTAGTTTGGAATTGCAAATATATTTTGTACGTTTAAATCATTAAAACCCAGCCACAGTGAAAAGATAACGAGCCCCGTTACGTTATGAAAACATTCGAAACATAGGAAGAGAAATATATAAAAAGAAACATAAGTAAAGTAGTAAGTAAGCAACATGGGTCGCAACTCGCAATTAAAGCCAATCGCAGTCGTCTATGTCGTCGTCGCACCGCCGCCGCTAGCCGCGCTCGCCGGTCCGGCGCGGGTGAACGACCCGAGCGCGTCCCCGCGATCGAACGCCTCTCCGCCCTGCCTGGCCCACTTGCGCGACAGACGTGTGTGATGCTTTATAGTCTGTGGACTCTCTACTCTACTGTATACAGCATACAGTATACACATAGGGATGAGGAAACCAGGGCCATTTTATGAGCTTTGTATAGTCATATTTTTTGTTACTATGTACATATTTCATCGTCACATTAAATATAATAAATCAACTTAATGAATGTTAATGTTTTATACAAACACTACTTGTGAAATGCTTTACAGCATACATTAAAGATACCAAATTACAATATTTTAAAAAGTAATGGCTTGTCTGTTCCCTTTATAGCTTTTCATACTTTTCAATTTTTACATGTTAACATATTTTATAAGATAGACAAAAGAAACTTAAAGATACAACTTGCTGACTGTAATATATTTATTTTCCAAATAGGTAACATTCCGTCCTCCTTTTTTTATTTTGCCATGGTAACCCAACTGCACTAGTTTCTCGACGTCTAGTTTATTTGAATTATGACCTCTATTGCGTACGTCGAAAGGACGCAATATATGCGCCGTAATTCCTCGGTGCACTGTCGACGAAGGTTTTTATTTTTTAATTTTTACGCAGCACTTCTGCACTTGGATGTCGTTCGTTCGTATTTTGTTTTGTAGGTTAAGATGAGTTTCACGTTTGTTCCCATAAAAAAGATGTGCAAGGTAAATAAATGATATTTCTCTTTTATTAGTTTGACACTATTAGTGTAGTTCTTTAAAAAAAATACTGTGTAATAGCAAAATTAAAACACATTTTTTAAAGACATGTAGAATTGTAGACGTTTTATTGTACGTACGTCAATATATATGTCCTTAAATAGAGTCAAGATCGTAATCATTAAAAGCATTTGAAGATATGCCGTGCATATAGTAACACCGTTTTGATTAGATAACGCTATCAAATATGTGTGATTATTTTATATAACATGTTAAGAATATAATATGAAGCCAGTTGTGGCGCTGAGGTACAAGCGTGCTACTGTAAACGCAATAGGTTGTAGGTTCCTTCCCATTTGAGGAAATGAAATATATAGGGTAACTGATGTGTCTTAATGGGAACGAAGTGTTTTGACACTAGGTTCTCAAGTTCCTCTGCTTACCCTGCCATTTGTGAGGTACAGCGTGAAGCTAAAAAAAGAGTAATGAGAATATTAGTAAATGTGTTAAGTTACAAATTAAATTCTAAACAATACATATCAGTTTTCAGGCTTACTGTCGTTAGAGTAGTAATAACTAGTGAACTATTATAATTAACAATTTGTATTGAGTTGAGTTTGACACAAGTTCGCGTTATAGGGACGGAGTTGGTAAAAGTTTGCAGCGCATGTGAGTTGCAGCGAACTTGGTAGTAGTTGCGCGAGTGGGAGCCCCCAACTCCGGCGCTCAACTAATCCGTCAAAAACATACTGAAACTACACGTACTATCTTCAGTTTTAACTAACTTACTTGGAAATTTTCCTCGTTACAACACTCCGGCCGCTTCCTGCTATGTGAAAGTAATCGCCTTTCATATACTTTGCTTTGACTTTGCTCGCTACGCTTTACTTGTTTCAAACAACTTTGTGTACACACCGCTCTGTTTATATTATATTTTGTAACTTATATTTGAAAGTTAGCTGTTCCTAATATCTTATATGTATGTACGTAGGTATATATTTTTTGCGTAGGAATCTTTAGACCATTACGATATTCTGACATATCAACTACTTTAATACCTTTTTACTAGCTTCACGCTGTATCATGCACAACTATCGCACATCACAGGGTAAGCAGAGGGAACCTGGGAACCTAGTGTTAAGTAACTCCAGTATTGACTCCACATACTTGAGTGGTAGAGTTCAACGAAGCAGTATAATGATACTACATACTTTTTAAATAACTTATGGCTTTCTATATAAAAATATTAAAAAATATGTTAATCACTTACCGATGCTAATGTATGTAAACATCGCACAAGGAAAATATTCGCTATCTATTTAAATGAATCAAATTAAATTTAATTAAGGCATATCTTATATCTCCACATACACGAATTTACCATACATAAAATTCATATATGAACTAATTACTGTAATTCAAAGATTATGTAACAGTGACGTTTTAAAAGTACCTTCTTGTTATCTACACCGTCGACGCGCAGTGACCATCTTGCTTATTGAACATAATGTTACTTTTTTTGTTTATTTAACTTTAGCTCATACTAAATATCTGGAGCGGAGAGTAGAGTTATTGACTGATTAAATATAAACTTGTTTATATAAATACGTTTCAATAAGTAGTCATCACCCGCAACTTTGCTTGAACTATACTAAAGTGGCCACACACACAATATTCAATGTTTCATTTCCTCGCGTGGGAATCAAACCCTCAACTTTGGGCGTCACGCTCGTGATTATACTATTTGTTGATTCCCACATACCTACAGATATTCTATCACGTGGTTCGCCTGTTAAAATTGATAATATCCTCAACGTCTGTTTCGAAACACGAGTGTGTCTGGTAATGATAATAAATAATTGGGTGACACGCCTCATACGTTCGTTTGTTTAATTAAACATTTCAAACTTGTCTGCAATCGTAAATATAGGTAATTGACAATGTCACTTTTATAATAAAAGTGGATGTAGATACTGGATACTGTATTCTGCATTTTCTTATACTATATTAAGAAGATAATTATTAGAAATACTAAATAACTTTTTGTTGAGCATCGCCGATTTGTTAGTGATAATAATCACTGATCTACAGAATTGCAGTTTTATACTTGTGTTTCTTACCTATACCTTTTATTTATTTATATCTTTATAATTATACGAGTAGGTAGGTATAACGAACTACGTATCAAAAGTTTTAAGCGAGTTTGCCCAATATTCTTAGGTAAGTATAAGTAAAGTAACAAACAGACAGGAGTCAGTGGGGGATGGGAAACTTTGTTGCAAAAGATTTAATGGAAGTTAGTCCCGTCTTTGTCTAAGTTCGCTCGTCGCTCGTCTGGTCGCGCACTCGCGCCGCTTTCACATTCATAACTTTGATGTTCCCATTTAGGGCGTCATACTCGTACCAGCCATTGGAAATGTTAAATGTTTTATATCCTAGCTAAATTCACTTTTGTATTTAAAGTATTTTATGTATGATGCGTTATGTGATGAGAATTATTAGTGTTGATATATAATAATTAAAAATAAATGAAACGTCAGTAAAATTGAAGGTTTTCCGAGTGTCAAAAGTTACGAATAACCAAGTAATATTTTATTTAAGCAGCCAAGGTCAATGTACAAAGAAATCACCTGATACGAAGAAGCGAAAAAACAACGGAAACAACTCACAGCGTCTCGACTTGAATCTATTTAGCTATCATTAAATTTACATTTTCGCGACGCTCGCGAATCTGTCAAGTGGCAGCCCTGCGCGTAAATGTATATCTAGTAGGGGTTGGTCTGTAGGGAAGTTTTATTGCTCGTGAATTTCATTATAACTTTGCTAGCCTTTCTCCTCTTTAACGGCTTAAAACGTGGATTGTTGTCTAATTTGCACGAATTATGTCAAAATCGTTGTTAGACTAGAATTATGTGAATATACCACCTAGTTGTATTTACTTTGAACTATGTGAAGCAAAATGTTTGTGGCTTAGTTGATTAACGTGTACATTAATAACTATATTTAGAATAGGAATCTGAGCAAATGTTATAACTGGTATACCACTAAACTCTAAATATAACTAAAATAACTTTTGCATAGGTTTCTTAGAAGACGTTAAACATGATAAAATTACTGGCACGAAGAAAAGTTGTGATAATACAAAATGTTCTACAATCGATTTTACATATGGATGTTTTTTTTATAGCTCGTAGCCTCGATGCTATTTGTTGACCCCGTAACACGCGACCGTGAATGTTTATTGATACGTACACGTAACATACATACATCTCATTGGCCGCACTGACTTATGTATACTATATATAGGTATCTGGGTACTATATTACGAGGGCTTCAAGAAAAATATAGATTTTAAATCAAAAGAAAATTTATGAACAGTTTAAGTTTATATTTTGTAAAAGAATGTATGTGGAATTAATCATGTTCCATTTATTTTATAAATAGCATGTATAAATCTAATCTACTCGAATTATATAGAAACTGCTCCAATATAAACTCATTAGTGTTTTAGTATTTCAGTGCTAATCCGCTGCGCTTTCCGTATTAAGCGTACCTAATAATTCAACGAACCGATAGGTAACTAATGGTAGATGTTGCAGTAATGATATATATCTAATTGGGGCGGGATTTCCCCGGCGATCGATAACACGGGGATTGTCTGTCACTCAAGATTATCGCCTGTAAATTATTGACGTTGGCGTTGCGTCCTGTACGGTGGTGATACGACAGATAGGAATCGGCCCTATTTAGTACTGCCTTCTCAGAAGAGATCGTGTATGGGTATATTCAAATGTAGTTGTTAATAGAGTAGGTACGCCAGAAGCTTTTGTAACAAGTTTACAAGGGTTTTAGTCTCTAGTGTCCTATCCTTCATCGATAAATGGACACAACTCAAATTAGTTTTTTTTCTTCAAATTCTTCAAGGTAATGGTAAAATTTTCTGTATGTTTTCTGTGTCGACATTATTTCTAAAATGATTATTCTTCTAGGTTAAAGCAAGTTGTTAACATTATATGTATATGACGGAACAGCATATTGGTTAACATAGTTTTGGCGTTAGGTCAAACGTGTAATGTCTAACAAAGCTGGAATTACAATCGATACATGCACGACACTTGTCTGTCGTACTATCTGACAGCTGTGAGTTATTACGTTTGGCACCGTTTCATATTACATATTCTTAGTCTACCCATCTGTCTATGTATATTGTTATGAATGATAACGCCGTTATAACTGTGGTCATTTTAATAGCTTAGAAAAAAGCTAATACAGTTTAAAAATAAACAGAAAAGACAAATACTTTTCAAAAGTCTTTAAATGCGTTTGAATAAGATACAGCAAAATAGAAGATTTTATTTCCCTTGTTCCAAAGCTTTCGTTAGACCTTGGATAACTTCGGTTTAGCCACAGAATCAATGTCGACCAACTTTTTTTTAAAAAGTAAACATTAATGTTTTTTTATTATGGTCTTTGTGACTGAGTTCTGAAGAGGATTTTTTTTGATATAGCGCATTTAGATTTGGCTGATAAGACATTATTAACCTAATCGGACGCTGGTTTACACTATGAGCCGATTTTTAGAGACGCTACTTATTAGAACCCAACGCATCGTTTTGTCTAACAGGAATACCTTTATATAAATATATTTAAAGTAAAATAGTTCCCCTCGATGGAATTTGAACTAATAACCATCACGTTTGTAGCCCAACTTCGATACGATCATACACTAGTTTACTGTACACTTGTATATTTGCGAAACTAATAATAATAAACTATATCTATAATAAGTCTTTTAAAATACTTACAAAATATAAGTCAGCTTTATATTTGATTTCCTCTAAAACTGGGGTCATTAACCAAGTGGCACTCTCGAGAACGATCGAGTTTAGAATTACTTGCGGTTATACTGCGACAACTGTCTTGTGGCAGTGAAAGGCTGTAAGGGCGACTGAGATTAATGGAGTGTGTTTAGAAATCAATTTGATATTGTACATCCATAATTCCTTTTGTTTAAGAACAAAATACTTGTTTTGTTGCATATTGTTTATGTTTAACTTATATAAACGAACGTTTAGGTTAATTTAGATGAGGTTATTTATATTCAGTGGTAAACAAGAAGAGGAGGATTCTTGAAGGAGTTTTTTCCGTTCAAAAATTCCACTCAACTTGTCCGTTTTGAATTTAAATCGACAGATCACAACAATATAGTCGGGATAACAAAAAAGTATTAAATTATAAAAAACAGATAACGGATGTCACGTTTCCCAAGTTAAAGACAATGATCGTCGACTCGCCACGCCAGCGCCCTTGCGACTCCGCAATCGATAGTTCAAAGACCTCCGCCGACCGGTAACAAGTTAGTAGGTTTCGAAACCGCACAGCCACTCTGTGAGCCGATAAGAAATGTGCTGATAGCGTTTATTGCACACTTGTTTGTGGATACTACTACGTGGATTATTGTGGACGATTTTTGGAATATTTTTAGCAAATGGAAAAGGAAAAAGTGTATTTTTATCTAATGTTTTAAAATGACATCAAAGGTTTTGTTTATGAAATAATAAAAAAAATAATGAATTAAATTTATATGAATAAATAACACAAAGTTACAATTTCTTATACTTTGTAGTTACATTCTTGTTACTTGCATAACAGTGATTACATCTGCCTCAAGTTTTCATTGTTCCTAAACTACTAATCGGCCATCATCCGATAATATCATAGCTGTTTTCCTGTAGAGACTGCTAGATGGCTCGGCTAATACGATAACCGCACAACTCGTTATCTACTCCATTTATCTTTTAATTGAGGAGTAATCTCGAGTATTATTGTGGGACTACGGTAGAACTGAATACGGTGATGGTACAAACGAATGATATTACACTTTTTAGGAACGTATATCCAACGTCCACATCGCCCTATGTTTATATTTTTATACGTTTTCTATGATAAAATCTTGTTCATTTCTGTGTGTGATATATGTTATCGACTCAATAACATTTTTAATGATATATGATTATAGGGCAAATATAAAATTAATATTATATTTATACATAGTTAAATATGTTAATAAAAGGAATGAAACTTATTGTTTTAACTTTTTATATAGGTAAACGTTTAAGTTTCGAGTTCTCCGTACAAAATATACGGTATTTATTGTTGCATGCCAAGATCGCCGCCGGATGCGATCAATGGTGCTTTCAATTAAAAGTTTCCCGAGACCGTTGTGTCGAGTTGTCTGTCGGTCGCTTTTTGCCTGAAACTTTAACTCTCGGAGTATTTTATACGTAGTCGGTGTGTTACTTAACTTTCTATGTACACAGTTATTGGTTTACTGTTCACTGAAGCTTGTTTAAACTTTATTTTTGTCCGTTTTATAATATTTTTGAGGCTAGTGTTCTTGCTGCATTTCTTGCTATTTTTATTGATTCGATAAAAAAATTCGTTTATTTTATCTGTGAATATTTATTTTTAACTATAATACATCTAATGTATTTTGTTTCTGTAGTCCAACTGGAGTGCGTGTAAGATAATTTATTTTATCGAGTTAGTTACAGATTTTTTCCATATATACCAACCTATAACCATCAAATGCAACAATACATGCCGGATCTACATGACAAGTACGCCAGAGTGAAACATTAAAGTGTTTTAATTATACAAATAGTGTATGTATTCGTAAATCAAGCAAACATATATGCAAATAGCCAACACAAATGGTAACGACATTGAGCTCCATCGCGCTGGCTGGTTCCACTTGATTTATATTTAGTTATTTGCATTACGAACGATTATTGGACAAGGTTGTGTTGCTAAGTGCTGAATTAGACACTGCCAGCTAAATATATTGAGCACTCTATCATTCAGCGAGCCGCTCTATATTACGTGCTTACGTCACGGGGGCTCAAGTCCCGTTGGCCGTTATGTGTAAGCAACTCTTAACGAACTAATAATGATGCTTACTACGTACTGAATAGTAGCGAACCGTTCTAACTCATGAATGTGTATGCATCGACCGTTTGCTGTCTATTCGCCGAAATTCCCCAATAATATTATGTGAACGTAATAATTACATTGTTATCTTTGCCTACGAAACAGCACGTTTGCATATGAATATTCATGTCCCGAACTGCACGGGCTGGAGACCGTTGTGGTGCAGTATAATCTATTTATGGACAATTTCACTTGTTGTGTACTTGTATATTGTATAAAAATAGCTTTCACCTGCAGCCATGTCGTAGTCAAAGGGAAGTACTTCTGCATACATTCTGCATGGGTGATAGTTAGTGTGATATATTTTAGTATAGATACTTCCTCGGAAAACGGGCTATCCAATATAAAATAAAATATTTCGTACCGTACCAACAATTTCTGAGATTAGTGCGTTCAACCAAACAAACTCTTGAGCTTAATATAGATATATGTATTTAAATCCCAAGCTTGAATTACTATAATTTTATAATAGTTCTAGACCTCAGACTTACTTTATTCCTTGTTGTCTTATTTTTAAAATGGTTCTTCCCAGAATAATGACGCTACGTAAAAATAATTTCAGCACTGTAATGTGAGGTGATGTGGCGTTATTACGTAAATGTAATACTTGTATTATTTCCACACACCTGTGTAATTCGATTATGACGGTTTTTGTAGTGTTGTCGTCGCCATTTCCAACATGTTACGTACGAGTATGACGCTGCGAGGCAGAAACAATGCAGGTAACGTTGGAATCATAAAGTTTACAATGTCCCCCGTCCTCCCTGCCCCCCTCCCCTCCCCCCGTCCCTGCTTTATGGCCCGTAAAATATTACCCCGGTCTCCGCATAACACTATAAAAATAATCTTCTGGAGTGCCGTTATATTGCAATGTATGTATGTGGGTCGGGTCTGGAGTAGTGCAGGGCGGACGGGTCTGTCTGTATCTAGTACATAGGGTACTGACGCGAGGTTTATATTTGTTAAAGAAATCTATTTTAAGTCTGCTTATTTGCTTTCTTTGAGTATTTGTCAATCTACTCTTGCTCAACGTTACGCCACGTTCGTTACCACGACGAGACCGTTATTGGCCATACATTTGATTTAAAAGTATTGAACTCTGTATAAAGCTATAAAACATATTTATTGGTCGATCACATCGCACTTCCCGCGGTGTCATTTCACGTTTACAATTTGCGCCGCTCGCTCGTAAAGTGTGTTGCAATGTAAACGAATTTCTAATTCGAATACTATCACGTCGAGCACACGTGCTTTTATACATTACGGTAACTTACAGTTGATGAGCTCAGTTTTGTTAAGTTATTAAAGTTGTTCGTTAAAAAAAAACCAAGCGAACATTATACTAACTAGATTTTACACGCGGCTTCCGCGGCACCCGTGGTGTAATGGAAATACCAAAAAGTTTCGTATGACACATGACAAGTTCTAAGTAAAAGGTAAATCTGATCGCAAGTAGAGTGGGTTACCTACCACCACTGTACTTGCGGTCAGATTTGTAACAGTACATTAAATCGAACCAGTACACTCCTCAGCTTATATTATTAAAATTGTCTTAATTGATAGATATTGTTATTAGAGGCCACCGTGATACAATGGCACAGCGTGTGATTGTAAACGCGACGGTTGTAAGTTGTTCGATTCCCACTCGCAGAATTGTGGAATGCGGAGTCTCTTAACATTAAGTTCCCTCTGCCTACCCTGCTGTATGCGGAATATTATTGTGATAAGTGAACTTAGTCTCACGTTAGATTATACTTGTTCCAGGTGTGGAGTGAGCTCATTCGGCTCGCGGTGACAGCAGGCGGTGTGTGACAGTGTATAAGTGCGGTGCGGTAGAGTGCGCGTGCGCGTGTGCGGGTGCGCGCCGTGGTGAGTGTGTGCGTGCGCGCGCGTCCGTGGTGGCGCCGACGCGAGCGTCAACTCGATGCCGGTGCGCCGATGGATCGGTGATCGCGGCCTGACTACGTCACAAGAGCAGCGCTGGTGAGTTCAAATACATGCATACCTCCCATTTGATTTAACGAATCAAAAGGAATGTGAACAATTTATTTTAACTTTGAAAGAATGAATTTGTTACTCAAAAAGATCAATTTGAATGTGTTAAATAGAATTTGAAACTTGGTAACATGAGTCAAGCTCATGCTTTAAATTATGTATTTAAAGATCAGCACTTACATACTCATTACGCTAAATTCGATTTATAACATTGCCGTTTCATACATGACCCTTAAACCGTTGATGCACGCGAAACTACTTGAAAGTATAACCTTGAACTTATACGTACTTCTGGTTATACGCACCAGCCGTATTGATGTCTGGAGTCTTCCACGCTTTATTTGACAGAGACTGGCCCCGGACGTGATATTGATATAAATGTCTACATTAATTGCTTAAGCAACGTTGTAGCGTGCTCAGTAGTATACGTTACTCGTTTTTCAAACATATATATTTTTAAAAATTTAATTATTATAGGTATTCATTAATCATGAGATAATTATGTGGCTCGTGGCTCAGACGTACAGCGCCTGAACGTAAATGCGGCTGTCGTGGCTTTGATTCCCATTCGGGGGAATGAGTTATTTCCTTTCCTATATTTTCATTAACTCTCTCTGATAACCAAACCAAGCACGACATAAAGTTTTCACCTCATTTAGCACGCAATTTTTTCGAAAATTGGTCGGTGCTTGAGAAACATAGTGTCTAAACGGTAGGTCCCCTCTGCGTTCCCCGCTTTATGCTGAAAGCAACGTGAATTTATAAAAACTAAAAATGTTAAATGATTGACGGTACAATTAGAAGTAAATTATAAATGTGACGAGTCTATCGTTTACGTCATTATAACGATACTTACATTGAAACCAACTTCACCTTTTAATGCGTATTTCAGACACATTTCAGAGGGGCCGACCTAGTTTTTGAAATGGATGTTCTTGCGGAATCTTCGAATTTCATTCAGCTCGCTCGCCCGACCGTGATTCTTAATATTTCTAGAGGCTTCGCAGTGAAATAGTATCACACGCGTTGGGAATATTTAAACTACTGAATTCAGTTATGACGCACAGAATTTATGTGCTCTCTTAAAAATATATTCTGTACGTACATAGGTAGTTTCATTTATGAACTAAATCTCAAAAAAATTATTAAAGATTATTATATTTTAGTACACTTTTCTTAATTTTTTTTTCTAATACTAAAAGTGAAAAAGAAAAATGTAATTCTCAATTACTTGCTTACTGACTATATAAATATTAATAGTCTCTCAATTAAAGCGCTGTGATTAAGTGAGCAAAACAGGAAACATGTTACTATTAATTTAACATAATTCTATAATATATAAAATTTAATCATCATACATGTTTAATTATTATTTTATTATAAATTATAATTTCTATTCATCAACCGTAGAATATGAATGCATTTAAAGTATACAATGAAAACGTGTTCATTCAACACGCAAGGTCATCACAACTCACATATTTGCCCGACAGTCGAGATAAACGAGACGTAACCGTTAATTGATATACTAAGAAATATTTAATTAGACGTAAACAAAAACATTACCGCCACACACGAGGGACGACACAAGTGTTGAAAGGGAAAATTTACTCGAATGAAATTAGTTTTCCATTGTTTTATTCCATTAACTAATCTAATTAATACTTGGGAGGGTTTTTTCCTACGTTGATGACTTTGAAAGGATGTATTTGATATATTTTTTAATACGAATGTATTAAATTGAGTACGTGCAACAATGTCTATAAATGATACGACATATTTTACTTTTAGATCTTTTCACGAACGTTGTTTGATACTGTTCGATTTCAAGTCAAATATTATGATATACGTAGTGTGTCATATTTCAAAATGTCCGCCTAAAAGGAAACGTCAAGGAAAGTTTTAGAGTAAATATAATATATTGGCACAAAAATGTTGACAATCGACTTCTTGAGTTAGTTAAATATTTTTTCTTTTTCGAGAAATTATACTAATCTTGTATCATAGACATAACTTTTTACATATTTTAAACCTATTAATTATTAATTTTCTGAAGCTGTCGACATATAATACAAATAAAGTTACACCACTGTGCCATATTATCTACTATTATAATGTCCTAATGAAACAGAAGAAATATATGTATTTTCTTTACATGCTTATAACAAACGCAAGTACGTGTCAAGATAACACTACAATAGCAGTTAATTGATTTCAAGAAGCCTGTTCCTCTAATGCGCGTAAACAAACGTTTTGCTGTTATAATAATTATTATATACCTCACTTTTGTATTCGTTATTATTTCATTAATTCATATATATGTTGATTTTGCTTATCTTCTGACGACTTGTTTTTTCGTGAATATGTTTTTGTCAGCTTCACGCCGTATCCTGCACGTGGCAGGGTAGTCAGAGGGAGCTTAATGTTAAGACACTCCGATCCCCACTTTTCGCAGAATTCTGGAGGCAAAGGCGTATTAGTGTGAGTGGCGGAAATCAACGCCGCGCTTTGCCTCAAACACCGGAGCAAAGAAAAGGAAATATTAAATATTTCATTTCCTCGAGTGGGAGTCAAACCTACAACCTGTCGCGTTTACGCAGTCACCCCTGCGCCACCACTGGCCTTATTCGATATACTTTCCTAATAAGCATTTTATCACTATCCCATATGTATTCGGATATTAAACAGTTATATTGTCATTCGTTAATACGTAAACAAACATACGAATATACAATTTCAAGCATTTATGATTATGACATAAGTAAGTTGGTATTTTTAAGAATATCCGTCCACTTAGAGTAGACAATGACAAGAAATAATAATCACCGACTAGATATAAATAAACTTATTCAAGTTATTAATGATTATTATACATTTTCCTTGTATTTGTATTGCTTAATGGTGCTTACATAATATTTATCGATACACGTCACTACGTATCTACTAAAGAGCCATTGTTTTGATTATATAATGACCTACTTTTATGATGTTATTAATAACGAAAATGTGCCGCTGTATAATATATAAAATATTGAAAGCATTAAAATTGTGATCATTGTTCATATTCATGAAATGCTATTTGCTCTTTATTTGAACCGTCATTATTGTTGAAATGAAAATGAAGAGTTTTAATTTAAATTATATTTTTTATGGAGATATATATTATAAAATAAAGTTATGGTGCTTTCATTAACCATTAAATAAATGAATGATTTTCCTGTTATTTTTTTACATGATTGCCCGATTTTGATGATCATTATTTGTTATGTGTATTGTGATTTTAATTTTTTTGCAATAAGTGTTCAGCCTTGTATCTTCTTTAGTATTGTATTTTATCCTCAGCTCAGAACGATAAGTATTTTTTAATAAAAAATAGAAGGAAGGATGTAGAATATGTACTATTTTGTTGTTAGTATAGTTATTTATATTTGTACTGTGTGGGCTTCTCAAACATTCTCACTTATATTCCCAAAAGTTAAGTTATTTATATCATTAAATAGCAATACAAGCAGCTAATTTATGTATGAACCTCATAAAATTATTCATACACCTGTGTACACCTGTCCAGTCTTATTAAGCAATTAAATACGTAATTTTGAAAGGAAATTTTGTATGATCATATTACATGTACTATTGTTGAAAATCAAAATATGTTAAAAAGAGTGTAGTTCTTGTTTTACTTGACGATCATATCAGTTCACATATACATACGATAATGTAGCACAGTAGGTAATAAGTAGGGTGTAGAGTAGACGAGTAATTCAACAAGTTGTGTTTCTGCCCTAGGTAAAATGAGCGCGGCGAGACCGACACCGATTTGCCAACGCCAACCCTAATGACATTCAAATTGTGAGTAGACACTGATATTGATCGTTCACTCATTCTCATAATACATTATGACGTGTTTGTATTACAATACACCTATTTAAATACCTCAAAGAAGGTGTTTGTTCTAATATTTAATAGTATTCGTCAACATTTGTACTACGTACTAATTTACACAAAAATGTTTAAATATGTTTTTCGAGGTACGACGTTTAGAAGAAAACACTTCATGTCGCTATTATTTAATTTTTAAACAAGAAATCCAACGTACGTGTTAAAATTATACTTTTCCTAACAATTTAAATTTCCTAATAATGTTTGTAATTCAAGAAATCGTTCTCGTATAATAAATTTGACCGTTTCCCAGTATTCCATTCCATTCATATTCATAATTTACTTATTGAGTCATGAAACGGTTTTGATAGATAATTCGGATTCTTTTATTCGTTATTTCCATAACTGTATATTCATGCACCCAAATCGCTTTGGCAGAGCTCCAGATATCGAACACTCGCGTTGTACACGCTGCCGTTTGCTCGACTCTGCAAAATTGATACATTGAGACATGCTAGATGTCTATAAGAATTAAAACATTTCATAAAGTTTGTTAAATTGTGGTTCATAATATCTGTATGAAACGTAATCTGAAAATTTTAATCAATTTCGGTTATAAATATATATATAAAAAAATGTTAAATATAGTGAAATTGGATATTGGTTACGTTTTCACAATTGTATTTTGTATAAGTTATTTATATATTGCATCCGAAATCATTCCGATCGTCCGAAGGCTGTGTGATAATAAAATTTGCAACCTCGTTGCTTTAATACTGAAACGGCTCACATTCAAGTCGATTGAGTTGTATCCCATAATACCTACTCGTATACGTATATTTATTGGATGTCGGTCGATCCTTATAAAGTGTTTAACATATAAACACACGTGTAAATGCTCATCGATGTCATTAAAGGTATTTCCTAGCTGTGTACTTCCTGTCATTTTAATACATTAATATTTTTACAAGTAAAATATGGCATTGTTTATATTGTGTGTTGTGGACATTAACATGAATTATATCCCCGAAATTTGTTGCTACTTACTTACATTTATTGTTTAACCATGTAATAAACTAATAAATCCGGTTATACAGCGAATACTTATATTTGATTGTATTGTGAAACTTAATAACTAACTCTCAAATAAAAATGAAATTCTTAAACAAAAGTAATAGCATTTCCAAACATATAACTCTATTTGAAATTTAAATTTGAAGCATACATTTGACTGTTTTTGATTGGTAAAATAAAATATAATGATGAAATTGGCGTCGACACGAGAGTTTTAAGTTTCAGTGCACATTTTCAATTCCAACAGCAATATAAGTGAACTCGGTCACGTAATAAATGTAGTATGTCGTTTGTTTGCAGGTGACGCGCTGCGGAGCGGTAATTAAAGCGGCTCTGCCGCTTTAAATGGACAAACGCAAGATGCTGCCAAAGAGAGCGCGTATGGATAGCATGCGGGGTCCGATCGCCAATGGACCCCTGCAGTCGAGGTGAGACCCTGTTACATTTTCTATGTTTAATCTCTCGTACTAACTTGGTACTTTATAATATATAAAACGGAACAACTTTTTAGTCTCATCATTCAAGTTTAAAGAAAATAGCCTGCAATCATCTACTGCAGCAGAGCGCATTAACTTTTTACTGGTCCGTTTTATATGCTTCAATATGTTTTCTCGGCTCTTATGCAAAGTTGAAACACGCTATTACCATTCAACTTTGTGTACGTTGAACTTAGTATTCTAAATAATAAACTAAAGTGTATAAACGTTAAATGAACCGGATGTGCTTCTGAGTTCAAGCGCCGTATGAACGCAGATTACAGATAAACTTTTGACATGCAGATTCGTTACATTACTACTTAGTTCTTTCTTCGAGAAACGTATATTGACTTGTAGCGGTATATTGTTCCTTTGTATATTTGTATAATATAAAGAGATTGTCTCTGTCACTTTCAGATTTTTTGCATCTTCACATTATGTTCCAAATAAAATCAGAGGCCGTCGCGTAACCGCACATGCGTGCTATTGTAAATGCGACGGTTGTGGGTTCTATTCACACTAGGGGAAGGAAATATTTAATATTTTCATTTCCTCATGCTGGTAACACAGCAAAGCGCGGCGTTGAGTTCCGCCACTCAAGAATTCGACTGAAAGTGGCAGCGTCTTAACACTAGGTTCCCAGGTTCCCTATGTCGCCTAATAGATATAACGTACACAACATGTTGTGTTATAACATAACACGAATAGTACTATATATTATGTAACGCCATTCGTGGTTTATTTATCCGAATCGTCGAGGGTCATAAAGAACGAGGAGAGCACTTGCGGCGTCGGCCTCGGATGTCCTTGATGTTTGCCGCGCCGTAAACTCATAACCGTTGATTATATTATTATTATTATCACACCGAACGAATACATACATAAATTACATAACTCGTTTCATGTCGGCCTCTTTGATTGTCGGCGCCGTTTATTTAATTTTTTTGTCGCCCTCAAGTATTTAAAACAATTGATTAAGTATTAGCCTGAGTACAAACGTTGCAATTCATGTTGAAATATGAAATAACAACTGTTATAGATTAGATTATGAGTCGATATTATGTATGACGGGCGTTCTGATCGAGCTTAGACTGGTTAGGTGTTATTACATAGATACCTACCTACTACATACGTGAATAAAGTAATGAAAATGATAACTATGCAAATGAAGGTGGGCTGTCAGTTTTTAGACATCTTTGAGGGAAAAACATATGAAGCTAGCGGATGATCTAATACCTACGTTATATAAAGAAATATGTCTTTATATTATAGTAAACTAGAATGTTTCGTTAGGCAAAACACCTAGCAATAAATCATTTCTTGTTAAACTTTCGGTAAATCTAGAACTGATTTATTCGGTACCATCACACCGGAGAACCACCTCTATTGTAAATATAAATATTCCTTCATAGAATTTGATGAACCTATAACTATCGTCTACACAATTTGATTATGTCACCCAATATTAAATATATCATAGTTATGGCTTTTTAAATTCTTAGAGTGCTTTGAACCCATAGTATATACCCATGGTACTAGGTGGACCAATGTCAGTCAGTCACGTCCACGTGTTTAAGTATAATAATAACTTTATACGTTCAATAATGTTGAAGTTAAATTTATTTCAACCGGTCACAAATCATATAGGTATTATAAAATAGATTCTCTAGAGTCTAAAGTAAATCTGCAATGCGTCGTAGGAAGGTTAGAGATAGGTCAAGGCGGGACGAAAATGGCGTTGGTGCATTTGTTTCTTTAATATGCTTTCTGTGTTAAGTGTGCAAACATAAACTACTAAATAAAATTCATGGCAGAAGATTTTTTTTTACATTTTTCTTTTAATCTTAATTATGATTAAAGTAATTTTTAATTTTAATAAAAACTTTTACAAACGTAAGGAGTAATGCTTATCATTTTAACACATTTAATAGGTTTGAATTGTATTATTGCATGACTAGAGTTAATTCAAACCTCATTAGTAACGTATTAAGGCGACACGGCGAGCGCGCGGTGAACGATCTGTGGTCAATTGGTCTATTAATGACTTCCACCAAAGTTACAAATTTGAAATTAATGGTAGGACGTAAAACAAAATGACACTTCCGATTTTTTATGTTTTTCTAACAAAATACAATTCAATCGCTCTGAAACGTATAATTAACCTAAATTATACGTTGTTGTGTAAGTCACAAAAAGATTTATGAACTTGATATTAAGGATCATGCACACTTTGTAAACTTAGAATTTCTCTCATTTTATTCAAAAACCGAAAAAGACGCTTGTGCTTAGGCATATATAATGTTATAATAGGAAAAAGTAATAAAATAATGTACAAGTTTCAACAAGAACACAAACAAGTGGTTGAGATAGAATCTATTTCGGAGAAAACAAATAAATTAGCGTGATAGCCACTCGTCTGATACGAGTGTGAGTTGTGCGATATCGTAGATAAACAATACGCTCATCAAAGATTTCCAAGTATCTACCCTAATTCACTTTCAAAGTCCGTAGAGTTCTCCTAAAAAGCCTCGTCCATCGGGTTTAGTCAACTTATTCTTTTCCCGCGCTAATCCTATTTACTTTCCATCAAAACTTGCCCAAAAGGGGTTGCCGCTGCGATACGCCGCTACCCCATCTCTTTGTTTGCCCCCAAAATCTGTTTTCGTCTGCCCGGCAAAGTTCCACGAAATTCCGTAAAACTTCCCCCTTCGGAATTACTTTCTCGTTCCATCCGTCGAAAGTTTCGGCGGCAATAATAATAATTCAGCCTTGCTATGACGAAAGTTTAATTTATTAGTTTAATCGTACTGGCGCGGCTCTAATTATTCTGAAGCCCGGGAGGGTCTACTCCGTATCCCAAGTAGCCGATATTTGATTTGGAATCCAATTTGTCCGACTATTCGATTTGATCCGGCCAAAGGTTGACATTACATAAAGTACCTATATACTCGTAGCGATATCTTCTGGTGTAATGCTCGTATATGTCGTCTTTAAGGAACGTCGGGTTTAGTAATAAATTTTACCGGCACATTTGCTTTATTCGCGAAGGAAATGAATTTTAGGTTTATATTACTATTAAATGACAATGTTGAACTGTATTAGTTAGTCGTTTACGTTACAAGGATAACTTTAATACAGGCAGTTATTTATTGTCCAAGTACGGTTAAGTGGCTTATAAATGTTAAATAACGTTTAGTGTTTTTAGAGTTGACGGTTATATAAAATATCTTAAACGGTTATAATATTTATTTAATTTTATTTATAACGGCGACTCTGATAGGTTTTGAGTATAAAAGTTTTTTTAAATATTTATTTGGATTGGCTATGCTATGATAATAGCACATGTCAACATTCCTCTCCTAAATGAGAATCGAGTGCATGAGGTATTGACCAGTATGACAACACACACGCGACACTCTGCTCTTATGCTCCTTACTATTTTTAACATATTCTACTACAATATTTTACGATATCCAGATATTTCTATATACACTATCGTATAAACTTTGAACAGAACTCGAGTCTCGATCGTATAATAAACAGTTAGTTGAACGCATGGAGTTTTGAAAAGTTAGTGAATAGCTTCTAGCGAAGATAATAATGCGATGCATCCTTTGTTTTATTGTTGTATTACTAGCGCGTCTATTCACTATTTCAATTGAGATTGCTTAAAGTTGTTCAAGTTATAGGCATTTTTCAATCTGCCAATGTTACAATATTTTACAATAGATGTATAAGCTTGAATGTAAATAACAATTTCAAGCTTATAGTTCCGTACATATCGCATATTACAGGGATGACAGTAAGAAGAGGCACCTAGTATCGAGATACTCCGCCTCCAATTTTCTGCTCCCCACTCTCCGCCCGATTTGCTCAACATTGCGTGTCCGCCTCTTTTTGTTTTGTTACTAGAGAGAGGAAATGAAATTGTTCAATGCCTCGAGTGGGAATCGAACCCAAAACTGTCAGCCTGGCTCAAACACACACAAGTGGCAATGCTACGTGAATTAGTGACAGTACGAGTAAGACGATATAGAACATGTAAAAGTGTTTACATGGAAACAACACGTATTCAATAGCAATGTATTCCCATGGCGAATGTGCCCGACAATTAGTCGCGAGAGGAACAATTCCGCTTGATTAATATGCACTGCAACGAATGTATACGTAGTGGATTGTATGGTACCGTAGTTATCCGACCGAATTGTTGTTAATATTGAATTAGGCCGGAGTTTAGTTTAGCTTATATTTGCTTAAATCAACGTTCCCATTATATTTGAATTGTACTATATTTTGTATTGGAAATTGGGACATTATGGATACTTACATTGTTAATATTTATTCATATTGTCATTTGCATTAGGCGTGTTACAAGTGTTGAAGCATCATTTAATATAATGTGAATTTATAATACCTACCGAGTTATCGATACGTTATAATAAAAATTATCTGATATCTGATCGCTTTCTGTACGTGCAAAATATATAAATATTATCAATGTAATAAAAATAAAACCCAAAGCAATCATTTTTAAAATATTTCATACATTTTGTTAAGTTAAATTGATAATAACAAAAAATGGAAACCAAAAGAAGTCTTTGATTCTTTTGTAGTAGGTTAAAGTCCTATTTATATACTTTACTCTGCAACCCATGATGTACCCATAGTATATTTTATCTCGTGCATATGCAGACCAGAATATTTCTGTTCATTTTTTAATGTAAACATTTTATACATTTTGTTTCTTATAGCGTCATTTTGAAGTATACATATGTAACATATTTTTTAACTATAATATAAATTAAAATACATAATATACAACAAATTTCTTTGCTATAAAGTTAAAATTACAATATCTTATATATTTTATATGTACATCATTATTAAATTTTCTTGAAAGAGTAAATGAAGCTTTTCGTTGCTTCGTGTAAACTGTTTGAATAATTTACCATTCATAGCTCTATAAAACAGTGTATTATTTATTCAAGTAAACAACTTGAATAATTTTATTTATTTTATGATTCAATTTGATTTTTATCGGCTAACCAAAAGGAACGTCAAATGAAGCTTTTGTTTTTGGTGAATAAAATATATGACGTTTTCTTATCATTTTATATATATTTAATGTTTTATTAATATTTTCCAGGCCCCTAGTGGCATTGCTCGACGGTAGAGACTGCACCGTCGAGATGCCAATACTAAAAGACGTGGCGACAGTGGCGTTCTGCGACGCCCAATCAACGTCGGAGATACACGAGAAGGTGCTCAATGAGGCGGTCGGCGCTCTCATGTGGCACACCATCATACTGACCAAGGAGGACCTGGAGAAGTTCAAGGCGCTGCGGATCATAGTACGCATCGGGTCGGGTGTTGATAATATTGATGTTAAAGCGGCGGGAGAACTAGGTGAGTGGCCTGTTGGTGATGTTAGGATTAATCAAAGTGTGGACGAACGCGGCGTTAGGTTACCTCATTCCATATTCATGTACGAAAGATAGAGAATGAATGTTTCAAAACTAGGTTCGCTTTACCTAGTGTTGAATGGTATGTTTGAAAATATATTTAAAAAAATCAGTTATAATGGAAATTATTTATTCATAAATATGTTTGTACTTAAATTGACCTAATTTCAATTTAGTCAGTCTATGAAAATTCATGTTTTCAAGAGTATATTTGTTGTTAATAACAACCGTTTCAATATATAATTTTATTATGAAATCTGTATATGCGACCATTTAATTCAACTCAACGAAATTGCTCTATTTAATTAAAATGCAACATTTTGTCTATTTATACACGACTAGCTTTTATCTGGTGCTTCGTCCTCTTTGACAAAATGAAATAACTAAGAATTATGTGGGCCAGCTTGGCGCAGGGGTATAAGGGTGTGACTGTAACGCGATGGTTGTGGGTTTGATTCCCACTCGAGAGACACTGGTATCGAGGGAAAAGCGCGGCGTTAAGATCCGCCAGTCAACATGCAATGCCTGCAGAATTTCGCAGAAAGTTAGGATAAACAAACACTCTACCTTAAAAATTATATATTCCTCCTGGCATTAATATGTGTGTTAAAATTATATGTAAATTTTTAATGTAAAAATGTTTGAAATTTCAGGTATAGCTGTATGTAATGTACCGGGCTACGGCGTCGAGGAGGTCGCGGACACGACGATGTGTCTCATATTGAATTTATACCGGCGGACGTACTGGCTCGCTAATATGGTGCGGGAAGGGAAAAAATTTACAGGTACGGCCTTACGTTAGTTACTTTTGCTAACATATAGCTAAAATTGTTAAAACTATAACGATACTAAGTATAATTTTAACACTGTGTGGTATTTTGTGTGTGAAGTGTCACTGTAAACGCGACTGGTTGTGGGATTGATCCCCACTGGAGGAATGATGAAATGACACTCGAGGATTGCATTGCGTTCCGCCACTCGATATGTAATGTTTCAAAAATTGGGTGGCAGGTAGGAAACAGTACTCTGTTCTAAGATACTTCTTAAAATAGGTTCACTGTGCCTACCCTGCTATACGCGGGATCCAGCGTGATTTTATTAAATTTAAATAATTTGACGTAATTATCGCTATAATCTTTAATTTAAAAATAAATAAACTTTAATAATATCAGATACAATCCTAGAAAAAGGTCAAATATAAAAAAAAATATCGTTAGTATTATAAAATACTAAGGCAGAAATATTTAAACCACCAAACCGTCGTAGTTTAAATTTTCGCTACTACATATGGAATAGCAAATTACGTACACATATAATAGATTTGTAACTGATTGCTGTCTGTACAAGGAAGTTATATGAGAAAAAATACTATAAATCAAAGTAATAAAATTAAAACAATAACTTTTATTTTGGTCTGTTTGCTTATGCGTTTGTGCACTATAATCTCAGAAACGACTTTTTCCGATTCAAATGCAATTTTCACTATTGTATTCGGGCAAACTTCCCTTAAGATGGTAGTGTTTGTTTTATTTTAATTGGTTCATGAATAAAAAAATCTATATAAGCTAAAATAGTTTTTTTAATTCTACAAAATAACTGTTTCATTGAATTGGCAGAAGCTTTACTTCTTAATGTATAGATTTTTTCTTTAAGGTGACAGTGTTATTAGAATACGAAAGTAATTCAGATGAGTAAATAAATTATTAGATCGTTTAAGCGGGCGAAACCGCAAGAGGGTCGCTAGTTATTTCATATTATATATCTACTTTTTGTCTATCAGGTCCAGAACAAGTGCGCGAAGCGGCGGCTGGTTGCGCCAGAATTCGAGGTGACACCCTCGGTATAGTGGGCCTCGGGCGTATTGGCTCTGCGGTCGCTCTTCGCGCCAAGGCATTCGGGTTCAACGTGATCTTTTACGACCCCTATCTACCCGACGGCATTGAGAAATCATTGGGCCTCACCAGGGTTTATACGCTACAGGTAATTGACAAGAAATTCTTCTTAACTTACAGTTCCCTAAGTAATTAACGATATTTGGTGAAATATATTGCATTTTTATAATCTTCTGTTAAATTATAATGTAGAAAATAATAATAAATTGTAAAGATTTTTTTAAATTCATATTTTACAAGCTTAAAAAAACGAAACTAGCTTCATTAAGTCATGTTTAAGTAGATTATACCTAGTATATCAGTACTTATTGTGTGTACATTTTATTGTAAGTTATATTTATGTGGATAAAGAATTTTAAAAACAAAAGTGTACGGCCGAGAGTCATTTCCCTTCTTCATTTTCTTTCTTATTTTACTTTAGATTGTTTTTTTTTAATCTTTACATAAATTATAACCTATGTTTTATTCTGATGCATTATAGCTATTTTATTATAAAGTTTCATCTAAATCCAATTGGATTACTAGATAGTAGTTTTTTCATGAAAGTGCAACGAACATCAAAATTAAATAAAGTTTATTAATATGTGTTGCCATTATTTATTCTTTTTTATAATTATCAGCAATGTATTTTGCTTCCAGGACCTCCTTTTCCAAAGTGACTGTGTTTCATTGCATTGCAGTCTAAATGAACACAATCACCACCTTATTAATGAATTCACTATCAAACAAATGCGTCCAGGTAATGTTACTATATAATATTTAATTTAAATTTGAAATGCAATTTTGTTGTCAAATGGCAAGTACATATGAATCATCATAGTTACCAATGCCTATAGGACTGGCACCATTGCTATGTAACTTGACGAATCAAAAGTGCTTGAATTGGCCTAATTTAATAGAGAATATTTAGATTTTGTTTTATTAAGTAATGTGATCTATAATGTATACGCCTGTTTGCACATGTAGGAGCGTTCTTAGTGAACACGGCGCGCGGTGGATTGGTGGACGACGAAGGGCTCGCGTCCGCGCTCAAGCAGGGACGCATACGGGCCGCCGCGCTCGACGTACACGAGAACGAGCCTTTTAATGTTTTTCAGGTTCGTTTTAATATCATATAACCTAAAAGTATTTTGTTCGATTAACTATTGGAGTGTTTTATTGATAAAATAAATGATCACCAGCAAGGGCCGCTGAAGGACGCGCCCAACGTGTTGTGCACGCCGCACGCCGCGTTCTACTCGGACGCGAGCGCGCAGGAGCTGCGCGAGATGGCGGCGTCGGAGATCCGGCGCGCTATCGTGGGCCGCATCCCCGACTGCCTGCGCAACTGCGTCAACAAGGACTACTTCCTGCCCGGCGCCGCGCCCGTGCTTCCCCCGCCTGCGCCGCCCCTGGCCGCGCCGCAGCCGCCGCCCTCGGTCACCTACAGCGAAGGTACGCAGCACTACTGCACTGACTACGTTACGGGACCTCCTCCTCCTCCTGTAGCGTACACGACCTAACGAAGTGTCTGTTGACTGCAGGTATGAACGGCGGCTACTACGGCGGCGGTGGCACGCAGGCGGCGCACTCCACGACGGCCGTGCACGACCCGCCCGCGCTGCCGCCGCAGCCCGCGCCCCAGCCGCCGCCGCAGCCGGCCATCACTCTCGTAAGTATTATATTAATATGTTACTTAAGTGACGAACTTAACGACGCGCTTTATTTTTGTTACCATTGCAAGTAAATTAAAATAATTATTTTTTATGCAAGCGTCGTGTTTTATAGTCAGACACTAGAAACGAATGGCAAAAATGCAAATAATTTAAAACTTTTATTAATAATGTAATTTTGTGTTTTCACAGCCGATCAACACATCGGACCCGGCCAACCACCCCATGAAGCAAGAGAGCTCCGACGTCCACTAGGCGACACGCTACGTTACAGTACCGTATATCGCAGACAAACAAAAACAAAACAAACAAACAAACAATAGTTTTATTGATTCCATCGCAATATGTCATAAGTACCCTAGTGTTTGTGCGCAACGGACTGTGTGTGCTTGTGTGCAAGCGTCGTAATTGTGTTTGTATTCGGTAAGTTGGACAGCTATTATTGTATAGCGGCGTTTAGCTACGCGTAGCGATTGCAGCGATTGTGGCTACGGTATGCTGTAGCATGCTATAGGCGTGCTGTAGTGTGCTGTAGCGTGCTATAGCGTACTGTAGCGTGCTATAGTGTGCTGTAGCGTGCTGCAGGAAGTAAAGGGAGTGTCATGTTGGGTAAAGTGTCTTTACATGTGTATGATGTGTATGACAAACACACCGTACCCCACAAACGACCTCTTTCAGCATAACAGCCTGCACATACAACATACAAACTGTTATTTTTAAGTATTGACAATGGACTAGAATTTTATCATCACATTTTAATTAACGATTGAAACAGAGGACTTGTGTTTTTTTTTAATTTGAATGAATGTACAAAATCATGCTTTCATTTGATTATTTTTTTTTCTTTTCTAAATAGTGTTAAGTAAAGGATTTGTACATGTATGTAACACCAATTAGACCGAAACGCAATAGCGGGCGAATCCGAATGTGAAAATTGGTATTTAAAAATTAGTATTTACTTACAGTTTAGTTTAATGACAAAAACAATGTGTATATTTTATGAGAAAGTGAAATGTTCTTAAATAAAACTATTGTTTTCGGATTAATGATTTTTGGTGTTTTATTTTTTTACCCAGATATCCAATTGAAGTTTCATCTAAACTAAAACAACCCAAAATTACACGAAAATAGTAATTTTTTTTTCATTTGTTAGTTATTATAATTTCCTGGCTTGAAAAGGCAAGTGCGACCTTGAGTTTCGAAATCTACTTTGGTTGAGATTGAACTGAACAATTCCATCTTACATTTCCCAATCTAATAATAATAAGTATTTATTAGGCGTCAATGAAAAATCTGTTAAAATCAATGCTTAAATTCTAATATTCAAACGCAGAGTTTTTAGTGGTCTAAAATCTCGACAAAGTTTTATAAATTCCAATAGCTCTAAGAGTAAAAAAAAACGAATGGAGGTTGTTTCTTTTCATAAGTACTATGCAGTAATATTTGCGTAAAAATAAATTCATACAGCAACATGAAAAAAAGAGAAATATAAAAACAACATTGTTGTTAATTATGAACATTGAATCGAATTGAAAAAAATCCATATTTAATAATATGAAATCAAAATTTTAATATACAGGCCACAGAGTCTAAGCTCGAAGCTGAACACATTTGGCTGAGTGTTCAATGTTCATATACAGTGTGTGAACAGTGAATGCACTGTCAATTTTAACGTCAATATTAATATAAAAAATCATAGCACAAACAATAACTTATACTACTTAGTAATAAGCAATTAGATCAGAAAATAAATTTAATAATATATTTAAAATTTGTAATAGATGTATCAATTTTAAAATGAAATTTTAATTTTAGTAATTTATAAGAATTTGAAGTGTAAGAGTGTGAAAATTATTGAAAACTGGTAATTTAATATGATTGTGAAACCTTTTTATTTTGATAAATAAAGTCTAGTTGTTACTTATTATTTCTTTTGTATATTTAGATTAAGTTTACATAAGTGGCTTGCAAAATGTTTCAAGAAATGTTACTTTTCATTTCTACAGGTGTTGACTAATTAGTTAGATAAATTTACTCTTTTTGAAAAAGATTATTGATAAGTGTGTGTCATAGTTTTACTTATATAATAGACAACTATAAGTAAATCCAAAATTAATGGCTAATGAAACATTTATTGCACTGGTAAAATTCATGAACTTCATATATTTTAATTCAGTCTTCCATTTAAGTATAACCTCTAAACATTTAGTAATAAGATTATCAAAGCTATTGTATATTATATATAGAAATTGAATACAATAGTTACTAAAAAATATTAATACTTACATAGAATTTCTGGTATCAAGGTATATAATAAGTAAATAGTGAACAATTTTACTTGTGGCTTATAAATTTTTAAAGACTAATAATTTCTTCCACAAAATTTTAGAAGTTATATAAAAAAAATATCTAATTTCCGGTATCAATCTGACTATAATACTATGAATTTAATGTCAAGAAACCTCCTTGTACAAATAATGTACCTAGATAAATAAGAAAACTTGTTTATTTTATCATGAAATAACAATAGTTATTAGGATTTGTAATCCTTCATACAAAGATTCGATAGACCGACAACTTTTAAATTGTTACATAAATTAAGTAATGTCCCGTTGAGGCGTAGAAGGCGTGGTGGGTGACGGCACTCTAAGACGCCGCACCTCGTCCGCGTCTAGAGCGCGCTTTATTTCAAAATATTTTTGTTTAGTTGAACTCAATTCATTGTTCACTCTGTCCAGTTCTAGACGTAGGTCCGTTACTTGACGCTCACGCATGCTTAGCTCTGAAACGTTATATATTTTATAATAAGGCATATTGAGTAAGTATAAACATTTAAACATTGAAATCCATACATATAATAGTTGTATAATTCAGATGAAAAAATAAATAATTGTGTAGTATAAGCGGGCTAAGCCCCACGCGGGCCGTTACTTTCATAATAAAAAAATATAATGCAAAATTGCGAGTTCTAAAAACGAAGTGCGAGGACGTAGAAATAAAAGATCATACAGACTAACAGTTAAGTTGGTACATTCCACAATTTATTTAAAATAGAATACAGTAAAAATTATAATTACGTAAAAAAAGGCATTTCCATATATTTACCTGCAATGAGACACTTCATTTTGGTTGTTCTTTGCGCCAGAGCTTTTTGCGTTCGATTTAGCGTTTGCTGAAATGCAATACAACGTATAAAAATAAACTCCCTTTTGCACGTTTTTTATAAAATGTTTTGAAAAACAATTTTGTTATATATTAAAAATATGAACATTGACCAAAAATCTGAGTTGACTGTAATAAACTCTGGTAATATAATATAAATTATAAATTATTTTAAGCACTACAGGTACATTTTTTCAAGTTTCAACGTATTTCAGTTGAAATAATTAAATTATTCATATGGAAGAAGCACATACACGCATTGTGTATCTATTGGCAACTTTTTTCACTGCTTTCCTACATACATGTTTAAAATTGGTCATAATACATTTTTTAAAGATATTTATAGTGAAATTTCCATAGTTCACATTATTTAATTGAACTAATACCAAATTAAGAAATACATACTTGTATCTCGGGACTAGGTTGTAGAGCAAGCATATCTTTGACGGCGCTGTACAAATTCTTCGTCTCTTTCAATTCACGATCCTTCAAGACTAACATTTCGCTTTGGGCGAGTACTTTTCTGAAAAAAAAAATAACTGATATCGTATAAAAATAAACAACTAATTATCTATGCGCACTTACGCTCACGCTGTATCCCGCATGTAGCAGGGTAGACAAAGGGAGCCTATTGCTAAGACACTGGTGGAGGGTCTGGCGCTTATTCTCGACACCAGTGCTAAAAAAAGAAAATATTCAATATTTCATCTCCTGGGGTGGGATGAGAACCCACAACCTGCTGCGTTTACAATCACAAGCTTGTGCCTCTGCGCCACGACTGGCCTACTATCTACAGATCTTATTATGTCCTACCAATTTGATATATACCTATCCAATTGTTTTAGAATAACTTATACCTGGAAAAAAATAATGTACAAAAATTAAAATAAAATATTTCAAGAATAATAAAGTTAGAAACGTAAGGTCAATATGAAGTACCTTAAATGATTTATTGATTATTTACTTTGTTGCAAGGGTTACCGGCTATGTACACGGTCACTGGATGCTATTGTTTAGGATTAACTCACAGTCGGAGATCTATTTGTTGATTAAAATAACTAACTATGTACGTTCAAGGGAAAAAAATATGTAATTATTAATTACGATGATATGAACATGTAATTACCATGTATGTATGTGGTAACTCTTGATATTGTCTGGATACTTACCTCATCTTAAAATGTAAATGAAAGCGCTGTGAGATGAGATCTCTTCGTGGAGATACACAGAATGGTAGGTACTAGCGAGGATCTGGCAATGAAGAATAACGTGCTCAGCTGGTTTGGGCAAGAATGAGTGAAAAAAGAATGGCAAAAAAGATTTATGATGGAAAAGTGAGCGGTGAGAGAAGTAGGAGACCTCGATTGATCTTCGAAAATACAGTATCAAGGATATTGAAGGTAGATTACGTAAAAAGTATGAGGACCTCCCGGAGGGCATGTACGAAGAGGTTGATGACAGTAGACGGGGCGAAAGAGGTATGTAAAGACCGTAGAGTTTGGTGCTCCTATCCCTCCGACTATAGCAATAGGGATACAGCGTGAAGCTAGATTAGATTAGGTAAAGTTATAAAGAATCGTTAGGAGTCCCAACTTAAAAACATATTTAGAAACATAAAAACTTTAATTTGCGGGACACCAGTAACTGGACGTTTTTCTAAAACATATCTATGTGATTAATACTTTAAAAATTATTAATAATCCCAACTTCTCTTATTAAATAGTTAAAGTGAAACGGAATTTTATACCTGCTTGTAGGCCAATTAGTTAAATATATTACATTGTTGACAGACAACAGGATGTTGAGTTCCGCTGCTCAACACGCAATGCCTTGAGAATTCGGCGGAACATGAGGAACGGAAATATATTGATGGGAACGGAGTGCCTTAACACTAGGTTACCTCCGCCTACAAGGGGTAAATTGGCTTAAAACATATAAATTAAACTAAACTACTAAAAATAAAAAGTAAAGCTTACTTTTGCGTCAATCGTAGTTTTTGCGTAAGATGAACGCTCTCCGGATCGGTGCCTTGCAGCTTCCTCCAACGGTGCACGTTGAGGGGAGTCTCTAGGGCCTCCTCTAACGCGCGCACGCGCAGCCTCTCTCGGCCTAATTCTCTTTCTAAATTGAATACCTGTTTGAAAATGAATAAAAATATGTTTTTAAATTGAATATATTTTTAATTTTTAAAAAAAGAACATAAAAACTAAATGTTATGTATTTTTTTGTAGTTGCATTGTGATGAATGATCATCATTGTTGAGCGCGAGCGAAAGCGCAAAGCGAGGTAATGAAAAGAATTAATTCCTGCTGGTAGGAATGAACCACATAACCGTCACGTTTACAGTTACAAATTATTATTGAAGGTTTACTTACTATAGTGTAATATTTATCATAATTTTACTTTCGATTCGAATTCTAATTCGAATTCTGATAAGGAAAAAAAGTCTTATTAAATTAGAAAACTTAATATTCCTCATAAATATGTATTAGATTTAATGGTAGGTAAATAAACACGGCAAAATATTTAATTAGTTATAAATCTCAAGATAAATAGTACGTAATTACAAAGCAAATTCTCAATTTTTACAAATAAAAATAAATTATTAAGTAAATATATAGTAATTTTTAAACGACCTTTCCTTAAGCTATGATTTAATTATTGATCTAAAACATTCCTCATAAAAATATAGGTAATTTGTCGCTCGCTACTTCGTCATCTTGAACTTTATCAATTAGTTGTGGGGTTATAATTATTTATACCCGTAAAAAATAATTAAAAATGTTTCTTTCCGTCTCTATAGTAATTTCATGGAGTCCACTTTTAGCTTTTTTTATTTCTACTTTATTGGGTTAAATTACTATTGAAAACATACATTTTGATTGGAGCTCTCTAAGATCAGTATTTAAGAGAACCGATCTAAATGCAGTTTAACTGTAAAACTGCCATCGGTTTGCTTAACATTTTGTGTTTGTTTTACTTCAATCGGTTCACAAATAAAAAGTAACATCAATTTAAATAATTTACTTTGACAATAGTGCTACAATTTTTTTATTATCGTCGATCGATCGTCTTCAAAGTGTTAATGTTATTAGAACACGAAAGTAATTCAGATAGAAAATAAATAATAATGGTCTAGCGGGCGAAGCATTGAGAATTGTAATATTTTACGAAATTTCTTGCAAGAAACAGTAAACTTGTGAATATTTGAAAATAAATATGTAAAGTAAAGATATTTTTTACCATATACAAGAACGTAGATATAGAGAGCCTGGTGTCAAAACATGTGGTCCTCCGCTTTTCACGCGCAAAGTGGGGGTCGAACCCACAATTATCACGTTTACAGTTAACGCAATCCCATCGCGTCTATAGCCTCAGAGATGTATGTATAAAATATACCTATTTATATTTACAACAAAATAACAATTTAAATTACATTGTTTCATTAACAGATGATCATTAAGTAGAGTCAGGAAGCTTGAACAAGTCACGCTCGCGCAGTTCATGCCTAGCAGGTAGTACTTAAATAGACTAATATATATACTGTATAGGTCTAAGGATGTCTATTTATAAATATAGACAATTTAAAAGATTTTGTATATTATATTCAAGGCACCAAAACTATTCATTATCTATGTAATAAGATAACAGGGCGACCTTACACTAAATATTTAGTTGTCTAAAAATAAACACTTAATTGCGGTAGTGATTGAAGTTACCATATTGATAGGTTTTTTAAGTGTCTAATAAATTGCATCGTTATAATTTACATTATATATTTTAAGGGAAAATAATAATAATGTGAATATATAATACTGGGTCAGATACTTCCCAAAATTTATTAAAATAGAAATACAGACCAATGAAAACTACTCTCTTAAATAACAATTTCATAAAATAATAATAACACAAATGGTCTTTGTTACAATTTCAATGACTACTAGGTGAACTAGTATTTACTGTTAATTGGTCTAAAATTATTAAATGACGATTTAAATAATTAATTATTTCTTATTTGTTTTTTAATAGTCGATTAATTTGCATTTTAAATTTTTCATTGTAGTTAACCTACTTTCTTAAAACTTACAATCTATTGATTATTACTATGACAAGACATGGCGCGACGGTGAGTTCTGCCATCCAATACGTAATATCTCAACAATTGTACAGTGAGTGGGGAAAAGAGTGCCTTAGCACTGAGTTCTAACCCTCTATGTACCCTGCTATATGCTAGATACACTATTGAACTTACACGAGATTATTATAGGAATTCCAAATAATTAGAGTATATACTACCTCGAGTCTTAAATCAGTCATATTTTCAATGCCTTTGGATAAGAGGTTCTTCTCTTTTCTCAGACGTATGATCTCGAGTCGAAGGAGACGGATGTCCTCCACTCTCTGTTCATATTGACGTTCACCTAAAATGAAAATAATAAAAATATATCGATTTCCAATACCTGTCAATTACTTTACTATACAAAATAAGTTTTGTAATGTTCAGTACATACGCATTTATTAAAAACCATATCAATACTACTCAAATGCTAAATAAAATTTAGATTGCACCGTTAGTTGAAATATACCAAATATAAATAAAAATATGTTCTTTGTCATTTAAATTCTCTATCTGATTTTGTTTCCGAGAAAGTACTGATAAGACAAACTAAAAATAACAAAGAAAATATACATACGAAATCTGATATATATACATACTTGAAAGCCCAAATATTATCATATTTAAAATTTACACTTTTACATACGTATATAATTCCAACAATTTTACATACGTATATTACATACATTACAGTCAGTTAAAACTATTTCAATATTTGTACTAATCGACGCTATCACGCATCACCCTCTGACTTACTGTAAACCCGATGATTATGGGTTTGACTCTAATTCAGGGCTATATATTGATTTTATTCGAATAATTGGGAGAGTTGCATTTCCCCACTAAGATAAAATGAAGCGCGGCGTTGAGTTCCGTAACTTTAAAAACAAATAATGTCTTGAAATTGTTTGAAAAACTACTTAACTATATCACCATATTCCGTTCAATAATTTGTTAAATTAATAAACTTGATTATTTTAACAGATTTGTATATTCGGCGAAAAATATATGTTTTGTGTCCATAATTTGATGATAACTTATTCATTGAAAGTTTATCGACTACCTGTTCAAGCAAATCTCTCTGGTCTGGACAGTCAACAGGCAATGCCTCCAGAACTGGGTGGAAAGTGAGTGTATTAATGGGAGCAGAGTGTCTTACTCTAGATTGCCAGGTTCCTCTGCCTACCCTCGCTATGTGTCTGATACAATATTCATTAAATAGTACTTTTAGTTAATTTACCTCTTTGTAACGTAACTTCCAGTATGCGTATTTTTTCATACAACAAGGATATTTCGTCGTTGCGTCTCACTAGCTGGGCGCCCACGACGTCGCGCTCGTTGATGAGGCCCTCCAGCTCCTTCATCAGCTTAGCGCGAGCTGTGTCACTTTCCTGAAAGGAAACAATAGTTTTTTAAAATAATACCTCAAGCTTCTGTTTACAGGCCAGTCGTAGCGAAGGAACATAAAATGTGACTGTATACGCGACTGGTTGTGGGTTCGATTCCCACTCGAGCAGATGATGGAGTTTTTGTATGTAGGTAAATAAAGCTCACATATGGGCTACAGATATTTTCACGTCCATCACTCAATATCTACCTTAGAAGAAAATCGAACCCACGACCGACAAGCTTACATCACACAATTAAAAGGTATAAAAAATTATACATTTTTATTCCGAGGTCAATAAGATTTGGAAAAGCGACGACTAATTAGATCTTTTGTAACAGTTTATTTTAATATATTTAATAAATGAAACAACAAAGAAGTATTTCAAACTGTAGGAAAATCGTGATTGTTGATTCAAGAAAAAGATAATAATGTTTAGTTATTTTAAGGACGGCAGCCGGTAAAGGCAGCGACAGGTACCGTCAGGTCACTATCTGATCTCCTTTTTTTATTGTATCTATGTTTAAATTGAATAGAGTAAAGCACGTATGTAACGTCCGTCGAGGCTGTCGTAGCGTAGCGGCACAAAGTGTGACTGTCAACCGACTGGTTCGATTCTATCATCATTTATTTCTATTTCTTCGCTCTAGTGGTGAGACAAAGGGCGGCGTTGAGTTCCGCCACTGGAACGCACACGGGAACGAAGTGTCCTAACACTGGGTTGCCCTCTGCCTACCCTGCGGTGTGCAGGTGAAGATGAAGATTTTTTTTAAATAATTGTTTTCCTCAAGTGGAAATCAAACCCATCACCTTCTTAATAAAACTATGTTTCATTATGCCACTATAGCCTTATACACATACCTTTAATATATACTTTTTAAAAAATAAAATAAACGAAAATAGTAAATCAATATCCCAATTTGGGCAACACTGATAAATTAAGTATCAATCAAGTAATATCCATTATAATGGTATTTCAGGTTGTAATTAAATAAAAAAAATTAAAAGTAATAAATTTACAAAAATTTGTAAAAAAAGATATAGTATAATATTTTATTTTTTATCTGTAAAAAAAATTTATAAACTTCTATCTGATTCCAAAATTTAATTTTAAAAAAGTACATTTCCTGTATTTAAAAGCCAAAAACCATAGTTGCCAAAAATTTTTATTGCTCGAAGTTGGTCCGAGGTCTCTCCTTGTCACTTGAACCATTCACTTTTGCATCAAGTATAATACAAGTATATTTATAGGCGCTATACGAACGTATACAATTTATTGATTAGAATAACCTTTTAAACGTTCAAATTTATCAATCATAATTAAGGTCGGTATTTTAAAAAAAGTTTAACTCTTTTAAAATTTACATATTTGGTATAGCAAAATGTGCATAAAATATATTATGCATTTTAGTCGATTTTTTGATACTGGCATTGTAGTTATAGTAATATTAAATGTGGCAGTAGTAGTAATATTACAGAATTTCGTTTTAGCATTTCCGACTAAAAATCAAATAACAAAAGCGTGCAAATAATATTGATGTTATAATAGATTAGTTATATTTAGCTAGATCGCTTGAATCCTATCTTTTGTTTAATATAGATTTTTTTTCAACTTTACACTTTACTCCGCGTGGGTAGAAATAAGTGGGTAGATGAAACTGATCGTCGCAAACAAAAAAATGTACAAAATTTGCAACTACATACTAATACACTTACTTGAATAATCCTGTTAAGCCTGGCCTCCTCTTGCCTCAATGCGGTAATATCAGCTTTAGCCTCAGACAACTTCGCCAAGCCAGCCTGTACTTCACCTCTCAGTTGCTCATTCTTCTTGTTGCACTTCACGAGTGCACCTTCGCAGGACTTCAAGCCTGTCTCCTTGCCGCTGATATCTTCTTTTAGTTGTTCTATTTGATAGGCTAACATCTGTTGTTAGAGAAAACTTAATTTATTTAAATATAAAATTCCTTACTTTTATAAATATTAAAAATATGCTCTGTTTTATGTGTTATGTATTTATTTATATACATTTAATTAAATAGATTTAAAGCAACTTCATACAAAAGTGTATATTGTCAACTGTCAGAATTTTAGTAAAATAGGGTACAAGTTTTTGCTTCAGGTATTAATTATATATACCAACCACTATTTATATCACAATGGTTATGTGTTCGGTTCCCATTCACCGAAAAGTTTTAACTTAAATGTTTTGTCAGACAGAGATGTTACATTCCTCTACAAGAGGTGTAATTTTTCTGTGGTGTGGTGGTGATCAGAAATCATCAAAATAAAAATAATACCTTAAGCTTCTGTTTCAAATCTTGTATCTCATCCAAAGCTTCCGTATAATTCTTATGTAACATGTTCCTCTCAGCGCGAGTCGCGTCCAGGGCCACCGACAGCTTTCTTTCTTTCAGTGATTCCTCTCTTAGAGCTTTCTTTAAGTCGAGTATGTCTGCCGTTCTGAGACGAACCTCCTCTAAAATATAGTAACAATATTAAATATTACTCTTGGCGATGACATATTTACAACACGATTTTAATATTTGAATACTCGCATTGTGGCTGCAAATAAATGCATTAAATGTTGCAAAACCATTATATGCCCAAATAAATATAGTAGGTAGGTATATAATCTTTTTTTATAGTCACTTACCAGATATTTCATCTATTTTTTCATTTAAAGCAATGGCCTCCTCTAGCATTCTATAAAGAAAAATTTCACAATAAGTAAAAGAATACTGGCAAAAAATGACGTTCGAAATTATACTACACTCGACGAGTCAGTCAGCAAGAACCAAGTATTAAAACAATCTGTTCTCTGCGTGTCAAGTAATGGAACTCAACGCCACGCTTTTTTCGTTACAAAAGCAAGTAAAATAGAGTGATGGATCACCATTAATTATATTCTCATTGTCTATGTTGCAGTATCATGTAAAACCAGTATTTACCCCTAAACTTAGTATTTATTTTTTGAGTTTCTCGATGCATCGAGTAGGTTGCAGGGTATAAAGGGGAAACTGAGGACCTAGTTTTAAGATCCTCCGTTCCCATTAATATACTTGCGTTCCTCATTTTCCGCCGAATTTAGGAGGCAAAATGTGAACATAGCGGGAACCAGCGCCTATTGGGGATCCACTTGTACAATGTCAAATTTTTATACATTCTCTAAAATATTTTTGTATATTTAATATTTACCTGTCTTTATCTTTTTCCAGTTGTCGTATGATAAGACGTTGTTTGTTGATTTGAACTCCTGTAGTCTCTAATTCGTGTTCTAATTGCTTTCTCCTTTGTTCCTGACGGTTTATTATTTGCAGGTTCTCCAACGCCTCGTCTTATGTCAAAAAGAAAATATTTAGAAAATTTAAACGTGTTGATACGAAAAAAATAATGAATTAATAAATAATTTTTAATACAGTATATTTTATCAATCAAACGTACTTTGTATCTTTTGCATGTTCTTATTTAGTATTTCCTTCTCCCTGTTCAAATTCTCCATCTCCCTCTTATCCACCTCCGCCTGCTTCTTGTTCAGCATTATCTCTCTTTCCATCACGGAGACTTGCTGGCGGAGATTTCCCCTGCAAATTTTACACATTTATATTCACTGCAACGTACTTAGTCTTTTTTTAGCTTCACTCTATGTCCCTATCCTAGCAGAGTTGGCAAAGGGAACTTAGTGTTTAGAATTAAGACACGCCAATTTATTTGAAACATTGCGTTCTAAAAGGGGAACATTAACTTGGATGGAAATCGAACCCAAAACCAGACAGACGCTACGCTGCCGCGTCACGACGTTACATCACATTGGATTAATATAATCAATGAGAAATAATAATATGTTCCATTTGTCCAATATATAATTTATATAATATTCTTGTTAAATTATTTGAATAAATTAATTAAACGAATCTATATAAAATAAATGTTTTTATAAAGTAAATAAAGGAAATTAAGCTTAATATTTATAATTGCAAAAACAACTATCTTTTATTATATACATAGTACTTTTTCTGTTTTATGATCACACTGGCCATACATATAGGTAGTACATACAAATAATAAAAAAAAATAAGAAAAAAAATGTAGCTTTTTTCAAAAAACTAATATATTGGAAATAGCAAATATTGAATGTTAACCGATCAAATTCCACTCCGGCCTTGGCCTGTTCCA
>JAEBDU010000088.1:781039-813012 GCA_016802625.1 Heliconius numata
TTGACGCCTTGCTTTGCGGGAAAAGCCTGAAAATATGTATTCTTTTCTGTCATTGGTATTTGCACTAACATTTTGTTTCTTCTACTAAAAGAACTGATAGCAAAAATCTTTATGTTTTTATTCCCAAATTAATGGCTTATAGCAATATAAAGTAACTGCGGAACTTAACGCAGTCTGTGCTTTGTCTTATCTATCTAATTTCTAGAAATTAAATATCTATACTAGTATAGTGGGCATCGAACCTACAACAACTCCGTTTACAGTCACATGCTGTCTCTCTTTATTAAAAAAAATATTAAAGTATTTCTTTATGTATCATATATGGAAATCGTATCCACGATCACCTCGCTTCGCAACTATAACTAAATAGGCTCCAATAAGTTTTTCCTACATTAATACTTCCTCACTCTTAAAAATCACTATCAATATTTTCGGCAATGGAACAAACAATCACTAAACGATTTTTTCAACAATTACAGGTTTTAAATTAAACTCGTTTCAACAATGCGTCATAAAACATTGACTTTGTATACAAGTTTATAAATTCTTTATGCAAAAAGGCTTTTTTTAAGGACAACAAATCGAATTGAATTACATAATGTAAAAAGTTACAAAATACCTTCTACTTCTACATATTAATTTGTTTGTAAAATTATTGCTTATTTAAAAGAGTTGACATTTTTTTTCTTATTATAAATTGAGGAAATCAATTGCTTTGCGCTTTTGTATTTTTTTTAATTTTTGCGTTTAAAGCGTTTGTCTTGATTTCGATCGTTTTCAAATATATTTAAGTTAAAATTTCGAACGTATATTCTTTAGCTTTACGCTGTATTCTACACATGTCAGAGTAGGCTAAAACAATCTGAAACCTGATGTTAAGTCTTCGTAAGACCCCTCTTGCAGGTTCTTTCTTCCTATTCATTTATGTGTGGGATATAGTGTAAGGCTAAAAAATATTTTAAAACGTAAAAGACACCTTGTTTAACTATCCCAGTAAACTAATAATAAAAATAAGAACTAAATATATTAACTGTGCTATAATGACGTTCATTAGCTCTTCATATATTTTTCTTTTTAGTTTTACGTCGTATCCTACGTTTAGCAGTATAAACTGAGAAAACCCAGTTACAACATTGAGATCGGTCTTGAGATGCCATTAACGTGATAGTTACGTATCTATTAATCTCAAGATCGATTTAAGACTTGGGGGAAGTTTATAAATGGGGTCTACGTTTTCCGCTTTAGGGCCCAGATAGAGACTTTGCGTTTAGAGATCGTGATTCAGTAAGGGTATTACAAGGTATTATACTTAAATATACAATAACAATAAATAAAATAAAAATATAACAATGTAAAACGAATAATACCATTTATAGAACTCATAAACAATTAAAAGAGAACAATTAAATTTACTATTAATTATTACAGTTATTTATTAAATAATAATTATACTAGTTGTTACAATACTAACGCTCTGGCTGTGAAGGACTTAGCTTAGTTTATAAGCAACCTTAGCAATATGCCAATTTTTAAAGGTCATGCCATCTGTGAGTATGTGGAAGTTGTTTTTCTTATAGAAAACAAAACAATACTTCCCAAGAGTGGTGATCGAACCCACAACCGTCGCGTTTATCGTCAGAATCTTTTTTACTTTGCCTGGATGGACTGCAATTTTTTTAAAGGATATAGTTATAAATAAATAATATTTTAATGATTATGAATTTAAATATCCCATCAATGCAGTTAATGATAGGCAACAACCTATAATATATCATGTTTTTAAAGAAATTCTTGTTACTATATAATTACTTAACCCGAATGGAAATGTGATTCCCCAACGCCATTGCCATTTAAATGTATATTTTTATCAAATCGTATGATATAAAGAGATTATTATTTGATTTACAGATAAAAAATAGGAAAAGCATAGCCTGAGAAAAATGCACATTTTATACTTTAAATCAGCTGCAATTTTTTTCAGTACATTCCAGAATAATGCAATATAACTAAAAAGTTATTAAAGTATAAGTTAAGAATATTTTTACAATTTACATCTGACTTTTAATTTAAAAAAAAATCAATAAAATTTTATTGTCAAAAACTTATTCATAGACGTTATTGTGACGTAGTATTAGGGATGTGCGCTAAGGCCGTGTTGATGCAGTGGCACAGCGTCTGTCTGTAAATGTGACGGTTACGAGTTCGAATTCCACACTTTTACAAAACTTCGTTACTGAAAGATTATTTTTGCTAAAGACGATGTTATTTCTTAAATATTTTTTTCTAAGTTATATTTAAAATATCTAAGAAGTGATGTAAGAATTATATATCTTTCAGTCATTATTTTTTACTTGTGGCTGATAATAATTACATATTATATTTTATGAATCAATTTGAATCATAATTCATCTAAGTATTTTTATTATAGCTAACGAACCATACTTGTCAATCATATGCGTTGACTTCCTTGTATTATAGACATATGTATGTACTTATTCGTCTTCTTGTGTTCCGTATAATAAAATATATATGCCACATTTGTTTCAGCTTCACGCTGTATCCCGCATGTATCCCGCATGTAGGCAGAGAAATCTAGTGTCATGACACTCATTTCCGCATTTTCTGTCGAATTTTTGAGGCAGCGTGTAGTGTCTTGAGTGACGGAATTCAACGCAATACAAGAAAAAAAAGAACTAACTCCTAATGTAATTTAGATTGCGTAAAAAACACTTCTTTAACACAAGGAATTTACCACGAATTGTTGTTACGAAAAATGACTTTTTCGTTTTTAGATATTTAAATTTAAATGATTTTCGTTTCTTCGTTCATTGAATGAAGTTGTTAAAAAAGACCTTCACAACAAAGATAGACGAGCCCCCTCACTGGAAGATATTTTTAGATACGTTCGAGCAAAAAGCGTGAGCTGTTTTTAATTTTACCGTACTTTAAATTAAAAAAATACAGAACCCTTATAGGATCAATTGGTTGTCCGTCTGTCGAAATCATTTACCTTGAGACCGCGTAGAGGTATTAAGATTAAATCAATACGGTCTATGGTCCCAAAAGTACGGAAAAAATCAAGATTTTGTGTCGGCGCAATCAAAAGAAACGACTATTTATGCATCTTTTTTGCGGCAATTTGTATGAAATCCGCCGCGTAATTAAAAGATATAGGATACTTCCCGACGACCGCGGTGCTGTGTGCTGTTTTTCTTTCACTATTATTTAAAAACAAAGAACTCTAAAATATTACATATATCCATAATAAAGCGATTATTATTATTTCCTTATAAATAAACGAATAAAAAACATACATGTATCCTAACGTCATTTAAGCTATTGCCGTATGACGCAGGCGCGAGTATGCTACTCGACTCTCATACGAGTGCAGTCAATGAAATTGTTCATTTCCTACAAAGTACTTGGATCTGGTACGCCATTGACGGACATGCATTGTTTTTATGAGTGACAAAAATCTTGGTTTTCTTTATATTTATGAAGGAATATGGCTTTATTATGGCCAAGCCAAGCTTTTAAGTCTGAGATTGATCCTGAAATGTCTTTTTCTCTATGTAGATTAGTTGTATATTGTCAAAAATTTGAGTAATTTGTTTACACTTCAATTAACGTTTTTTGAGCGGCGTTGAGTTCCACCACTCAACAAGTAACGTCTAGAAATATGACAATTTTTTCGAGTAAAATCTCATGAAATCCCAAAAGATTATTTAAATTATCATGCTAAAATAACCAAATAATTTTTCCCAGAATCCCATAATATTAAAAAAATCCTAGTAGTGTAATAAGTATCGTGTCTGCAGGGATGTCCCTTTATTGTTGGTATAATCAATTATCATTAAAAAATGTAAATGCCAACAGAATGGTAAGTCATAACTTTGCTTATAGGTCAGGAATGCGTGTGCTTATTGAGAAAATTTACTTTATTACTTTGTATATACATAAATAAATGTCGAATGATAATTCACAAGCTCTTCGTGGGATTTGAACGAACACTCTTATATGGCAAAGATTCACACTTGTAAGTTACAAGTGTCAACATGTTAATTTGTTACTAAATTGTAACATATTAACATAATAATTATGTCAATATATACTTTTAAATATAAATTTTATATGTATTTTTAAATATAAATTATTATACACAAATACATTTAAAGACATAAAAAAACACTCTTCCGAGGGTTGGACTAGGGTCCAAATCATCGGTGGCTAGGGCTCACGAGTGAATACAGTAGGTACGTAAGTTGTATACATCGTTCATATTGAATAATGTCAAGCGTACAATGAAAGTAAAGTTGGCCTTGGATGATCATTGAACTCACTCATACGACGATGTGGTGATCTCTTATGTATTAGGCTCGAGGCCGTCGTGGCGCTGGGGCACAAGACTACACCTGTAAATGTGGCAGTTGTGGGTTCTATTACGAAAATTCGATGGAAAGTTGGGAACGGAAGTGTCTAAATGGAGATCGGAGGAGTGTTTTAATGATTTTAAATACTAATCCACCGGTGTGGGTGGTGTGGGTTTCACTCCAACCTGAAAAATGTTTTTGTGATGACTATTAATACATTTAGCATATTTTTATATTTTTTCCCCAGATTCACGCTGAAAAAAATATGCTCCTAATATAATTGCACGTATTCTGCTAGATAGGTAGAAAAAAAAACTAGTGTCAAGACACTCCGCTCACTGTGTTAGCCATAAATCTCAACAAGCAGGGAACTCACTCAATGACGGAAATGATGGCCAATTTTTCATATAATATCATTATACTATTTATAAGTATATTTTATTTATTAGTTACTCATGGCCGTATGTAAATTACTTAAAATATACAATTTAATAAATCCATCAATTTCTGGATAATACGTATCTAGATTATATATTACAGTTTTATTTAAATTTTCTAAGTTACTAGTGTTTTCTGTAGTTTTTTACGGTCATTTGTTAATCTTTATTAAACATAAATATTTTATAATAAGATCGATGTTATCAGTAAGTGTCGTTCTTATCAATTAAAAGCATATTATATGACTCAAGTAGGTAGTGAGGCCTGTCGTAGTGCAGCGCGCATTTTATATTTTTATTTTTTCGCTCTGGTGTAGAGGCAAAAAGCGGCGTTTAATTCCGCCAGTCAACATGCAATACCTCCAGAATTCGGCTGAAAGTGGGGACCGGAAGTGGTTTAACAGGAACGAAGTGTCTTAACTCCACATAGATTCCCAGTTTCCTACTGTCTACGCAGCTATTTCGGAATATATAAGAAAACTAAGCATAATATGTACGAAAATTAACTTTTAATCGCCGTGAATTAGATAGATTGAAACTCTAAAAGTTATTAAGTCTTAATTTAGATGGTAGCCTCGAAGAGTTGACGACCTCATTAAACATAACGTCTATCAATATATTACATTGATTTTGACAAAGAGGCAATTGCCTTACAATTAAATGCAGGAAACAAAGTAAAAACTATTAATAGTATATAAATATATTATAAAAATAAAAATGTTGACATTGTGTAGCGAAAGAGACATGCTGTGATAACGGAACCCAACGCCGTGCTTTGTCATATTACCAGACAACAATTAATTCTGAATAGGAATCGAACGCAACCGTTGCTAGCAAAACTCTGTCCTTGTGTATCACAACACCCTCTAATAAAAAAAAAAAAATTGTATGAATAAAATAATTTACTAAATAATGTATGCATTTAGAATGGATATGTGTTTTTATGTAATATATATTTAATGGCATACCAGATGTTAGTATGATTCCAAAATTAGTATCAATCAGGAAGTAAAACAGATGCTCTAACGCCGGAGTTCAATTAAAAAAAAACTAAAATATATGTAAATTTTAATAATATTTTTAGGTTTTTTTTTTGTGAATCGAATAATAAATATTTATAAATCTGCATAAACATGACATTTATTTAGTCTGCGCTTCACTGATATTTAATTGACGTATTTATCATTTTAAATAGATGGGTTTTTTGCTAAGAATATATCGATTATCGAAGCCATCGCGGCACAGCTCTATAGCGTCTGATTGAACGCTATGACGATACGGTTCCGGGTTCGATTCTCACTCGGGGATATTAAAACAAAAGAAATCTCCACATTAGGTTCAGCCACTCAGCACACAATGTTTAGAAAATTAGGCGCTGTATTAGGTTCCCTCTTTTCTTACCCTGCTATATGCAGAATACAGGGCATTTAGAGCTAAATATATACATAAAAACATAATATAATTCTTCATATTTTTATAACGACCCATATAAAGTAAATAAACACGCCAACAACAATAAAGTCATAAATCGTTACAATCACTTCGCTTCAACACTGATTGTACAGTTTCTGTTTATATCGGAATTCATTTTAGTTTATTACATTTTTTCTTGAACTTTTATTTCTCGCATATGGCATGTGGTATTAAGACACTTCGTTCCCCATTTGCCACATACTGAGTGTTGAGTCACTGAACTCAATGCTGTGCGTTGTCTTGTTACCAAGAAAATAAAATAATTAATTCCGAGTGGAAATAGAACCCTCTCTTTTACAGCCAATCTCTGTCCCGCTACTGCACCACAATCCCCCTTAATAAATTTCAATAATATATAAATATTTTCTAAATATTGTAGAAGCTATTATATAAGCTGAGATTATTTAGTATTATGCCTTTCGTTCCCCATTTTTAACGCACGCGTCGAGTGGCGGAACTGTCGTTAGAATGTATAAAGTTCAATTGACTTAAATAGATAAGGACAAAGCTCAATTGACGGTCATATAAAACTTTTATTGATTTATGCTAAAACCTAATTGGGTGTAATAAATATTTAAATTATATGTATCCTTTTATTTCACTCTAAGTAAGGAAATACCTTGGAAATGTCCACTTTGGAAACGTCCACTTTGACGTTAAATTGTACTTCCCTGGACTTTTTCTACGTTAGGTTAGGTTAAGAAGTACAGGGAATTAACAAGAGAGATCCTCTTAATATTCCTACGGTAAAAGGAAATATCCTGATTTTCAATTATGGAATTATAATTCCAGTATAATTGTACTTCAAGAAAATTTTATTTCTGTTATGTAAAGTTTTTTTATTAAACTTTGTGCGCGGCGTTTAGTTCCGTTACTTAATACGCAATATTTCGAGAGTTCGATGGAAAATTGAAATTAAACTTTAAGACTTAAACACGTCTATAACTAATTACAAGTGATTTACAATAGAAATGAACATACGAACAATATTGCTTAAAAGGTTAGTTTAGTAGATAAACACGTGTAACATACCATTTGACATTTCTAGATAAAGGTGAATACTAAATTCGCAAAGATATACCGAAAGGAGGTTTGTATATTGATTTATTTAGAACTTTAATTGTAGAACAAGTAGGCCTAACTAATATTTTAGATATCAGGCCCGATTTTCACCACGAAAGAGCATTGTGCGGGCAATACTTAGGCAAAACGAATTCTTTTGTAAGGGTTCCGTATCTTCTAAGGAAAAAGAAACCCTTATTTGATCACTTTGTTGTCCGTCCGTCTGTCTGTCTTTCTGCCTGTAAAGCCTTGATTTCAGGAACGCTTGAGGATATCGAGTTAAAACTCATAATCATATATCCACATCTACGGTTTCTTGATTTCCTGAAAAAATCGTATTTATTAGAATTAATAGTCGGGACCCATTTAAATTTTACGTGATTCGAAGAATTATAGGTCCTTTCATTTCATTCCCCCGAGTGGGAATCGATTCCTCAAACGTCGCGTTTACAGTCGCACTTTTGTGCCACTGGGTCACGACGGTGTCGAATTACTAAAACTGGTTTAGGTAGATATTTTAATATTGCATAAGTAACAGACTCAATAAATTTTGATATAATTAATTATGAATTAATACATTTTAAACACACGCTATTTTAACTTGAAGGGTTATGGAGCACTGAGGAAGCGTCTTATCGTAAAAAAGACAAAGCTCGGTTGAGTTCAGCTATTCTAGTTCTTAACCGACTTCTGTAAGAAAAGGAGGTTATCAATTCGACTGTATTTTTTTCTTTTTTTTTTATGTTTGTTACCTCATAACTTTTGACTGGGTGAACCGACTTGGATAATTCTATTTTTCAGCGTCATATTCCATCTCGCATAGCAAGTTTTCCGAATCTAGTATTAAGATACTTCCCTCTACTTTCTGTTAAATATCTCATTTCAACGGTGTTGAGTGAGTGGCGGACACCAACTGAATACAACAAAGGATTATACCCCTGTAAGTTACAATGAGAATTGAACTTACTATCACCGCGTTGACCTCTAAAAATATAAATTAAAATTCAGTCTATAACGCTTCTTTACGAGTATAAGGATGAATAAAATTAAGTTGCATACATTGTAGTTGCGGAAGAAATATTAAAAAATCCAACTTCATCAGTAATAAAGTGGCTTAGTGGCCAATACTAATTAATATTTTAGTTTTAGCTAATATAATATAATATAGAAATATAAAATTTTGAATTTATTTATTATAGTAAACATGTATATTTGGGTTTGTTAGTTGTGGCCGTGATCGGTCGAGTTTGGGTTGAGCTAGGAATAAAAGAATATTTCCGACTGTCTCGAATCTATTTTTATTATGTAAATTGTAATGTCAATGGCATGTATATGTTATTAAATCATTAGTAACTTTTTTATAGTTCCTTTAAAGCTAACTACATTATTGTCTAATTAAGAAATAATTTAGTCTGCAAAATGTTTGAAAATGTAAATAAATTCTTTAGAAAATTCTTCGGTAAGTACAAACAAAGTGTGTCGTTCTATTCTGAACGAAGTGTCGTAGGCCGGGGTTGGGTTCTATTCCCACTAGAGGAAATTAAATGCTTAATATTTTCATTTCTTCAGCGGTGTTGATTTCTGCCACTCAACACGCAATGCTTTCAGAATTAGACGTAAAGTGAGTGTCCATATGAAAACGTCTGATACAGTACCTGTCTATAATTTTATTTTTAAGTATCTTGTATTTAGGGTTGGGAATTTCGCCGCCTAATTTTCGTGTTGAAAAGCGAATCTCATGCTTCACGCCATATATATATATAGAGTATCAGAGTGAGGACATGAAAATAAATCTTCAACAGAGTGGGAACCACTTACAGTCACCTGCCTGTGCCCCTGCACCATCACTAGCTTCAATAGACAAATAAACAAGTAAATTGGAAGTGAATTACCTTAAACTGAATTAATCAATATGTCGTTTCAAATTTTAATGCTATTACATTCTAGAAACGATAAGTGCTTCAAAGTTCAAACATGTTACATTAATTTAATAATAACATGTTGTACCTGTCATTATATATTTAAAGTAACGTCGCAGATTCACTTCCCGGTTTTGGAAGTGTACATATACACGCTTTTTGTATTGTTAATTAGTTTTTTTCTTATACAGATGGTCTAAGTTGATTGTTCGAGGACTTTGCCCCAAGTTGGCCCAGCGGTACAGCTTTTTTTTGATTTCGATCCCATGATTATATGTAAATTATTTTATTTTCCCTATTATTTTATACAAAGAGCGGCGTTGAGTTCCGCCATGCCTCCAGTATTTGGCGGGAAGTGGAAGGCGGATTGGCTCAACGCTACGCTCCCTCTGCCTTATGTACCTATATATGTGTTATAGCTTGACGCTGTATTTTTTTATATTCATTTATTTATGTTTTGTAGTATTATTTTAATTATAGTAACATTTCCTTCACGTTCATAATTGTATACAGTTTGCAACGAGAGTTTTTAAAGTTTTTTTTTTAAATAATGTATTAATTATATTTTAATAAAGTTACACACCAATTAAAAACAACACCTACTTGGGCCGGTAGACATTTTGTCAATATCAAAATAAAAATAGTGTATAACACACATTTTATTATATAACAGGAATAAAACGGTTGAAACCAGTCGTGGTGATGGGACTCAAGTGCGATTGTAAATGTGGTGGGTTGTGGGATTTTAACGACAAATGAAGTGAGATGTAAATGGTGCCAAGTTTAATGGTCAGTCATGAAATATATTTCTAACAACATTAACTATTTTATAAAAACTTAAATTGTCCTTTCTTCTTATAACTTAGGACAATACTCGTATATCGATGTCATAGATCTGACCTAACAAGTTTTCATATGAATTGACGATAGACATCTCTATGTCTACCAAGAATGAGTACAAAATTAGCTCTATCATTAGACGCACCCTCACACAGCGGGGTAGGTAGAGGGAGCCTAGTGTTAAGACACTGCGCTCCCTATTTTCCGGCGGAACTCAACTCCGCGCTTTGCCTTGATGCCAGAGCGAAGACATGAAAATATAAAGTTAAATAAGAATTTATACCCTCGAGCGGGGATAGAACCCACAATCGCTCGCTTTTACATTCACACACTTGAGCCCCTGCGCCACAACAGATCTTAACTAAAAATAATAACTTAATACTATAATAAGTACGATAGTCGACTATACGAGTATTCTTAGTTATCAGTACTAAAACTGATATGTTTAAATTAAAAAATAATGAAGGATGGTAATCGTTGTATATTCACGGGAAGACCTTGAAATCCATGTTTTAGGACATAAATGAGAGACGTTTCCAGGTCCAAGTAGGCATTATTTCTTATTTTAAATATACTTGAAGACAATGCCCCGCTTATGATGGCTTACGTAATATTAGTGTAACGAGCCTACAAACAAAGAAAGTACCTACTAACGTCTGAGATTTACATAAGAGCCATATATATTATGTAACAGGCGTTGAGTCTAAATACCGGTCATCAATTTTAATTGCAAATTTTTGTATTATTACTAGCCCATTACAGTCACTTTAAGTAAATGATCCGAATAGAATTTATTTATTGAATGATTATAAGAGAATAATAAAAAAATAATAGTTTCGGTTTTTTCCGCTTGTGGTGGAAAAGTTTTTGAGTTACGGAGGGTTCAAAAGCGACTTCAAATAGTTCGTGTAATATTACACGGCGCTGCTTGCCAGTTTTGTTTTACTGAAATGAAAATTTACTTAACGCGTTACCGCGCGTCTAAATGACTTACATACCTACTCGTATATAGTATTGACAAGCTACGTGAATTCTGTTTACATTTATAATGCCCTATCGTATAGCATTTTTTTTTAACAATTTGTTTATGGTGATAGTGGAATTAGTAATAATTAATATAAACTATTATATATTGTATGTACAATTAAGTACATATTTTTTAATATTATGATAACTATCATAATGTCTAGGATATATTATATATGTATTTCAAAGGAGACATTAGTTGGATCTCTTCAGATTTAATCTAATTTTCATCTAATTTAAATTTAAATAATAAGATAATGTAAAAGGAAATTATATCTAAAAAAAGTTACTCTATATACGACGACAGATGGAGTTAATTGTTTTTCAAAAATATAGTGTAATCAGCGACAGGTTGTCGGTTCGATTCCCTTAGATTTCTTGGCTCTGATAGCGAGGCAAAGGTGTGGCATTAACTTCCGCCACTCTACACAGAATGTCTCTAGAATTCCGCGGAAAATGGGGAGTAGAGTATCTTAACACTAGGCTCCCTCTGCCTACCCTGCTACATGCGGGATGCAGAGTGAAATTGAAAAAACTAAATGTTAGATGCGCTTTCAATGCATACGTCATTATATATATGCACTTCGGTCATATAAATTGATTAATAGTGTTTGACGTATTAATTGTATTGGGTTTTTTGTACTGTGGGCACCGAGTCACTAATATCAGAGGAAAAAATATTTCATTTATTTTATTCCTGAATACAATTTTATTTATTATATATATATATATATATATATATAATAATAATAATAATGCATTTACTACCTATTCATTTTTAGAGCACGGAAGCTTAAAAAAGATTTATTTGTCCAAAAGCACTTTAGATTTAAATTATTTCTACATAGAATGTCAAGGTGTCTAGTTACGCCTAATGTCTGAAGTTTTCAATAAAATTATTAATGTTATATATTTCGTATTATAATGATATCATTGGGTCAATGTCTCTTTAATCGTTTTAACATTTGATTTTTGTGTAATTTATCTCTTTTTTACTGATCATTCTCCGTTTTTACATTGGTTCTGCCACTGTCATTATAATACAATGGCAAGGCAAGGGGTGGACTTGCGTATGGTCTTTTCTCTCTTATTTAAGAGAAATGCAAAAATATGATTTTCATAATAAAATTCGTTACAGAACGGACGGACAAAATTTCCGATAACCACACTAGTTATCCCAAGGAGCCGGGGTCCCTCGTATGATTTATCAGATTTCGCCATTTTCCGTTTAATTTTCCGTAACTCAATTTGAAAGAAATTAGTGATTTTCTTATTATTTCAATGTCATCTTAATGAAATATATATACCTACATATGATATTTTTGTTCCGCCACGGTCACTATATGAAAGGAAAATTTGTTGATACAGATTAGTAGGTAATTAAGTATTACATTAAAATTAAAACGCGTCATGAACGTACGACATAATTATTGCACTATTTTTAAACAATATAGGAAACCTATTTTTTTCTTTTGTACTTTTCGTGTTATATTTTACGTAATTATATGACATTTTAAATTAAAATACATTACAGAGAAAACAATCGATTAATAATTTCCGTATATCACAAGATATTCTGTGGAAGCCTCTTGTTAAGATTCTCCGCTGACTCTGTCAGTCGAAAATCGAAATATTATATCATAAATAAGGGTTTTGTAGTAGTATTCGTGTGTTACTATAATAACACGCATGCATATAAATACACACAACACACCCGTACCACATAATATTGTGGTGTTTGTACAGTGTCGGTCGACGGGCGCGCGCACTATTATTATAATTTTTCGATAATAATCATTAATATTTTCTTCTTAGAGGCCATTATGGTGCAGTAGCAATATTTTTAACATCAAACGCAACCATTGTGGGGGTCAATTTCGGAATGAATTAGTTTTATTTCCTCACTCTGATAACATGATTTTCCGTAGATCGCATCAACGCTCACCAGACTTGATGCGGTCAAACGCAAGCCTATTCAATATAAAAAAAAAACAAGATGGAACTCAGCTTTGAATTCTGTCTCTCATCATGTAATTTCTCAAACCCTTGGCGGTGCGTGTTTTCTGTCTATCCTGCTGTTGCGGGATACAACGTGATGCTAATAAAGAATATACCTAGAAGTCTGTTTCTTCTTTTCCTCTATGTGACTGTTCATGTGAAAAAAAATCCGTAGGATTTCCCGAAGTTACACAATAGTGTATAATATATATTAATGATTAACTCATCTATAGCAGTGAAGTGAGGTAAAAATAATAATCAATCTATCATTATTATTCCACCATAAATTCGAAAAACATTAATGATCCTATATAATATTTCATTCATTCCGACGAGTGGAAATTAAACCATCGCGCTTTCTGACGCTAGGTCACAAACTTATGAGGCCTCAATTTTCATATTTAACACAATAAAAAGGAAAATATTAATTAAAATGTAAATGCTAATTAAAAAAAAATTTTTTCATTAGTTTGCTCTAAGAAATTATAGATTGTCACTAATTTTAATTGATCTCTATTGATAATCTTTAAAATGTTATTCTTAAGTAGCTCAAAGTCACAGTTTAATTATAAATTAATGAATTGCTACTATTTTACTTATAAAACTTCACGCTTTTTTACGGATAAAATTATGATTGAGTCTAACGTAGCCCAGTGGCATAAGCGAGTGAGTATAAGCTCTACGATTGTAAGTTCAATTCCCACTTGGAGAAATGAATTATTTTTAATTTATATTCTCATTTCTTCGCTCTGGTAACAAGGCAAAGTGCGGCATTGAGTTTCGCCACTCAGCACGCAATGAGTCGAAAATTCGATGGAAAGTGGGGAACGGAATGTCTTAACACTAGGTTTCCTTTACGTATTCATATATGCGGGCTATATGCGGGATGTAATCTGAAGCTGGAAAAATAAATGTTATAAAAAGTAACTTTTTGTATTTTTAATTTTAAAAGGTTTGTTTTGACTATTAAATGTTAGATTTCATTATTCTGCAATTTTATTGTTTTGAAGGAGTGTAACTATCAATTAGTCTCTGGTCTTCAGCAGCGAAAGCTGATAGTTAAACTTTTTTTTGAAAATTTAGTTGCAAATTGAAAAAGTGAGAAATATTTTGAAATACTTGTATATATGAACATAACTAAATACAGAAGATGTATTTCAGAGTTAAATATATTTTAAATAAACAAAATAGAAACAACACATATAATTAAAGTTAAAACTTTATTAACATTAAAAATAACATCCAAACTATCAATAAAAGAAAATCTAACATGATTTTTCAGCACTGTAACAAATATAAAGGCCAAAGAAGTTCTGTGAATGGTACGGGCGACATAACAAAGCTATATAAGTAGATTGAGGCGAGTGTGCAGGCAGTCCGCACAGTGGCCGTTACCCGTGCATAGACTTGCAGTCGTGAAAAAAAAAACAATCGCTTGACAGCGCGCTTCGGGGACAAAAGCGCGGGAAAAGTGAAGTGTTTAGTTGTCAGTGTTGCATTTGCGTGTTATTTTTGTGACAATTTTATTGTAAGTTATTTTTTACTTTTTTCCGTTATTTTAATAGTTTAAGAAAATATGTAGATTTAATAGAGAAAGAAATTAAGTTCATAAAAAAATAAATAGTTCAGTATGAGATTATTTCACTAGAATATAGATTAAAGAATTATGTAATTAATTTACATATGAAAAAATATTATAAAAAAACAAAAGTTATAGTTGTTTATAAAATAAACAGTTAACATACTATTTTAATATAATATTTTTTTATTAATACGTAAATTATAACGTAGTATGTACAGAAGAAATAAAATGGATTTCCTATATTTTTAAAATAGTAGAATTTAATTTGTTATGTAAGATGCGTTTTTTTAAATATAAAGTGTAGGCCAGCTTTGAGTAAATTTTAATTTCGGAAACGACGCAGTTTTTTAAAAAAAATGTGAAAAACAATAAGGAATTGAAAATTATAAATAGTTTTAACGGAACCAAAATTTAAGTTCTTATTTGGTATAATTATAGACTACACTTTTCTGAATGGCGTGGCAGTTAAAAGTAACGTAAAGTTTTAAATTAAATATAAACATTTAATTATACACAATATATTTAGATAATACACAATAAATACTACAGAAAAAATTAAAAAAATTTCAGTATAAATCGATAAAATTAAAATTAATGAAATTCCTGTACATTAAAATACATGTATGTATAACTGTTGTAATAGTAATATTTATATATATTTTTATATAATACAAATTTAAATTATTTATAATAATTTAGAATTATTGTACCGTAGCAAATATAAATCTTAATAAATAAAAGCTTTATAATTGCTTTATGCTCTAAGTTTTTTTGGCGGAAGTCAATCAACTTATGAATTCATACGTTAGACACTAAAAACTTTATTGTTGATACTGAATTTTTTAAATTTAAATTTAAACAATAAAGTGCATTTAATAATGCACTATTACAACAATTATACGATTCCGAAGTTGTTAATACAACGACTGTGGGTTCGATCTCCATTCGAAGTTCTTTATTTATATTATATGAAAATTTCAAAGATTTTACATAATTTTCTAAAAATCGGGGTTTTTTACACATATTTTTAATTATTAAATTTATTTTAAAGCTTGGATACAGCTTGAATCTAAAAACCTGTATGCACTATGCAAAGCCAGCCACGTGTGAAGATATATGTATATTATAGTTTATAGTATTTTTTAATTATATTTTGTTTCTTATCTTTGAAATCAATTTATCAAAAACTATACACTTTCGTAATGGACGTCAAATTTATTATATTTATTTCATTCAACATTATTTTATAATTAATTGAATCTTGGATTTATTGCGATTCTGAATCAATGTCATAGTTGCAATAAAATGTTTTATGTTCTACGAGTCGAAGCTGTAAAGTAGGTAATTGATTTAATTCAGCTTTACTAGTAAAATAAGTTTAGTAAGGTCTACAAGTTGTGGCGCTGAAGTTAGGTTTTCGAAACTTATGACCACCGTACCCTCAAGAAGAAAATAATCATTGGTAGGAAGTGGCGCAGAGGCACAAATGTGTGATTGTAACACGACGTTGATCGGTTCGATTTCAACTCAGGAAAATGAATTATTATTTATATTTTTTTTAATTTATTCATTTTGGCATCAAGGCCAAAGTGCGCCTCAACACCCAATGCCTCGAAAATTCGGTGAAAAGTGGGGAACGGAGAGTCTTAACACTGGATTCCCTTCCCTATAAACACCTGATTAACTTAAACAGTCTTAAATTGTCATATAAGGAAAATCCTTATTTCTAACACACTTTAAATATTCGGATATGGTAATTAGCTCTATGAAAACCATCGACGGTCAAATACTTGATAATATTTTCGATGTTTCGCCGTACAACAAATAAACGTCATGTACGAGTATACAGACGTCAGTGTGTATGTAAATATGGAATATGTGGATTTTTTTAAGTTTATACAGAAATTCGACTTACTTAATTTAAAATATTATTATACATAATACAGATATTTATTTCCTAAAATGGGTTTTGAACCTGCATATTATGTTATGTTTATTATTATCCACTGCACCTTGCCTCATGTTCGCTTTTATAACAAAACTACATTTGTAGTAGCTACTGACATTACAAAGATAATAAATTTACTTTTTCAAAATCGCGATTTTTTAAAGCTAAGATTAAATTAAAACCTATATCACAAACTACAAAATTATTGACAACCTTTAGAAAATGTTTATTATATTTAATTTGGGGGTTAATAGATAATTTCTTTTTGACAAAAAACTTACTTCTACAATTTCAACCGGATCCCAGAATCAGAACCTAACCAAACTTTATATCCATCATTTTATATATTTCTATCATATATTTACAAAATGTAATTAATTATTCCACATTGATAGGTTGCCTTCGAACAAGTGTTCTTCTGACTAAGTAAAGAGGTTTTGACCTCACTGAGTTGCCGATTTAGCAGTTCTTGTGATCTTAGATAGCTTTGTGATGTTTAAAACTAGGGTGACCTCGATATTCTTGTCAGGGTTCCGTACTAACAGGAGGAAACAGGACTCTATTACTAAGATAGTCATATATATAGACTGTTCACCCGTCTGTCTGTCTCTCTGTCACAAGGCTGTATCTCATAAACCGTAGTAGTTATAGAGTTGACATTCTTACAGATAATATATTTCTGTTACCACTATATCAACAAAATTAAAAACTAGAACACAGACTAAAAAAAACTATTTAAGTGCCCCCCCCCCACAACAAACGCTCCTTTTTGCTCATTTTTATAGATTACGCATGGAAACCTTGGTGGCCGTGGCCGGTTTATTTTTAGTTTCATTCAACTCCGATTTATGCAAGGTAGGCGGAGAGAGAAATAATACTAAAATACTACATTCTCCGTTTTCCTCTCAGATCCAAGACTCTGTATATTGATTCGACGAAACTTAAGGCCGTCGCGTAATATAATTTATTATTATTATTTCTTAGTCATTATTGTAATGCATTGTTTAAAAAATATAGTTTAAGTATTTTACCGAAAAAATAAAATCGTGTTAATATGCAATTAATAATTATAATTTATTATAATTAACAAGGAACAACAAAAAAAAAACTTAAACTCGAAAATTCACTTTCCTTTAGCTTTATATACAAATATTTCAAGGCCACCCGTTTTTAAAAAACTTTAGTGCAGGTAATTTTTTTTGAAGTCAAAATTAATTGAAATTCAGTATTTAATAGTTTTTTTATTAGCGTCACGCTCAGTCTCGCGCATAGCAAGGTAAGCAGAGGGGACCTAGGAACCTATTATAGTTTTACACTAAGTTTTTATTAAGATCTATAAAATATAAGGCTTAATAAAAATGATTGTTCTGTAATAGATTTAATATCACAAAAAATATGCAAGGCTAGTCTGTGGCACACTTACAACGGGTCATTAGTTCGGTGCCAAACGTAACTTACTTTTAAGGTTTCTGCTCTACCTTTAGAGACGTTAACGATATATATTTTTCATTAATTACTAGCTTTTACACGCGACTTCTGTAACTGTAAGAAAGGGTGTGGGTTCGATCGTTTCGATTTGTATTAATTTATTATGTTTTAATGTTTTCGCTCTGATACAAGGCAAAAGCCCGACGTTGGACTGAAGCTGATGTAAAATAGGTCTAATATAGAGTTTCTAAGAATTTTATAATTAATATGATAATATTGAAATAACTGTAGTGAATTCCTAATAAATATTAGGTGTGTCATACTCAGTGGGAAAACCATTTAGGTAATATTAAACATTCCATTATGTTTGTGCCTAGGTTCACTCCCGGCGCATTATTGATAAGGAATAACTATAATATAATATTTACACGTACCGACATTGTTATCAGTAACTTCTATGTAGGCATATCTTTACATAAGGTAATAAGTGAAGAAGTTAAAAATTTTGAGGTCAGTCCTTCAACTGGGAACAGAGTGAGACTGTAAACGCAACAGGTTGTGGGTTCAATTACCACTCGAGGAAATTAAATTATAAATTTGCATTATTTTAAACGCGGCGTTGAGTTGAACTCTCAACACGCAATGCCTACAGAATTTGGTGGAAAATGGAAAACGGAATGTCTTAACACTACGTTACCTCTCCTTACCCAGCCGTGTGTGCGATACAGCGTGAATAGTTTAATTAGGTGAGTAATTTAATTAGTTTTATCATTATTATATTCATATGTACATTTTTTGCTATACGTAGTTCGACGATCTCATACTAACCTCTAAGCCTACAGCATCCGCTTTGGCTAAATCTTCATTGTGTCTATCTTGTAGATAAAACGGATATGACCTTCTTCTTAATTCAATATTAAGTGGAAGTCTGCTCGATGAGACAATGTTGGCATAGCATTCGAAATAATTGTAGAGTTCTTACGAAAGCGTGAAAAAATAAATGTATTAAACGCCATGCCATCGAAGCGTAGTGGCATACGGTTGTGGGTTCAATTCTCCCTCGGAGTACTCGCTCTAAGACATGTCTCGGCGTTTTGTTTTGCCATTCAACACGTAATGTCTCGAAATCTACATGTATAGAATTAAAGAACGGAAATTATTGGAATAAATATATGTGACGATTATTACGATTGATAAGCAAAATAAAATTATACTAATGAAATAAAGCTGAAGGGTATGCTTTTTGAACGCGCTAATATCAGAAACTGGTTCGAATTGAAAAAATCTTTCTCTTTTTCTCCTTTTTTAAGCGATAGTCCATTTATCGTCGAAATAACATTAACTATTTCTATTTCATCACCAATCTATACAATTTACGTTATTTTAACGATGATATGTGACGTGATTATATTTATTTGGTCATTATTTTTTAACTAATAACATTACATAAGCCGAAAAAAACAAATGTATGTACATATATAATATCCTTTTAGGTACAGTAGTACCTTCCTGGCTCAACTACTATTTTTTTATTTTAATTATAAGTATGTAAATCACGAAGTTTCAACAAGTATTAAGGGCGCCATGACAGGTATGTTATTATCGATATTATTATAATAAACTTTGGAATTATGTTAATTTATAAAGGAAAAGGAAGTAAATTGATTTAGAGTAACAAAAGTGTACTGACCCTGTCAATCTTTTAACGTACTTGTAGGGTTTTTTGTAACTATTGGTCCTAATGAAGGTACATATGATGAAATATTTTTGACGTATTACTCATGTATTTGGTTTTTATTACATAATTCATACATGAACCTTTTTATTATAAATCAAATGCAAAGTATTAACATAATTGAAATTATAAGGAACAAGTTTTTTCTTAAATCTCATATTATTCTTTGAAATGATACCAAATAATTTATTAAAAATTTTATCAGTCGTTTTCACAGGTTCAATTCATTTGAATTAAGCTTCTTGGATATTCTTTTTGTTTATGTAAAATGTAGATAACTTTAATGTAACATAATGTCTTATCACTTTAACATTGAAAATCAGCAGGGTAATCAGAGAGAACCTTGTGTTATAAGACTTAAGATACTCCGTTTTCCATCATTGTATTAATTAATTTCTTTTAAATTGTGGTAATTTAATTTGTTGCAATAATAAAAATTAAATACCTAAACTCGATTAGCCTATGATTGATTGTTGTTATTAAATATTTTTCTTTTGTGCTGTCACAATTGGAGGTCGCTGTTACCTTAACCTGCTATATTTTAAGTACAGTTGCAAAGCTAGCTTGAATACGTATATAAAAAATATTATCATTGCCAGATTCTGACTGTCAACGTGATGGTTGTGGGTTCAATTCGTTTTCTGGGGAACAGAGAAAACAGAGAACGAAGTGTTTTGTCACTATGCTTTCGTGGGAACGCAGTATCTTAACAGCGTAAAGCTACAAAATAAAAAATAAGATTTACCTACAATTATAGACATTTCAAATTTATTCTACGGTAGACCTAGAGTGTAGGTAATATTTACATTAAGTATTTTTCTATATAACAATACTTAGTTAGTAACAACACAAGGTTCCCTACGCCTACATTATCTTCCTTACTATATGCGAAATAAAATGCGTGTAAAAAAAGTTAATATAATTTATAATATTAGGGTTGTCGATACTTGTTCCTTATGCAATATTATGGATGTTTCGTTATTTTTTTCATATATATCTAATAGAGAAAGCGAAAATTCGCGCGCGAGTAAAACGTGCGTCTATAAACACGATGGTGGTAGGTTCGATTTGTGGTTCAGCTACGGCACTTATAAAACCTCAAGAATTCTGATTAAAGTGTTCGGATTCGGAAAAAAGCACATTTCTAGTCCATAATAAATAACATTTTAAGGTAAAATGTATTTTTTAAACAGAGTGATGATAATTCTTATCATTATTTGCATATGGACTTTTGAACAGAATTACGCTAAAAATTATTGCTGTGTAAATAGTTATGTTTAACAGATTTTGGTCGTAATCGTAAAATAGCACCTTAAAAACATAATTTAAGATATAAAATATGTTTAAATCACTTTCATTTTAACATGTTTTATCAATAAAATTATGTTATAACACTAAATTATGTTATTATAAGTAAACAGTGTCGGTAAATGTATTTTTTGGCCTTTTGGCCTCGGTTTTTTCACTCTTTGTCTAATGTAAACAGATATTTGGTTTTTTTTTATTTTATTTATTTCAGCGCTATACACACTTGGTAGGTACCCTTTTTTACTTTATCTATATATATAAAATCGAAAAGTCACTCACTCATCACGAAATCTCAGAAACTACATGTGCTAGGAATCTCAAATTTTGCATAGGAGTTATTTATAGGACGTAGGTGCTCGCTAAGACGGGAATTTGCAATATTCGATTTCTAAGGGGTTATTTTTGGGGTCGAAAGTTTGTATGAAACTTCGTTACTACAAATGCCAGGAGTCACAAATTTTGCATAGACGTCACTAGGACGTAGTCATGGAGACAGAAATTAATAATAACATAGTTCACGCGGGTGAAACCGCGAGCGGGCCGCTAGTTATTATATATAATGTTCTTATGTCGAGACAAATCACCACGTTGAATTCCGCCACTCAACACGCAATGCCTCGAGAATTTCGTCGGAAAATGGGGAACGGAGTCTCTTAAAACAAGGTTTCTGCCTACCTGGTGTGTGTGGGATAGAGCGTGACAGCTTCACGCTCTAATTTTTTCATTTTTATGTATAAAATTAATACTATAAAGTTATAGACCTTGAACTGATATCTATCTCCGGATATGTAAACGGGTAGGAAATCAAAACATACAATGCAAATAATATTTGGACTTGTAATTTTCTTCCTTTTGTGACGATTGTCTCGGTAATTAGCATATAATTGACGTTATTTAATACGTATGAAAGTTACTTGTTTATAATTTTGGTTGTAACGTTAGAGCTACAGGTTCGAATTCCGCTCAAAAATTGTTTATGTTCTTTAAAATAAGTATAACTCAGTATTAACTACAAGTAGTTTAAGCTATCCCATATTTTTATCCTTTAACATACATACGTACACGAAGCCTATTATTATTTGTATTATAAGAGTGGGTTGAATTTTAATAAAATAAAACAAAGCTTTTACGAAGCTCTGATATGTTTTTTTAAAGGTCAAATATAATAAATGCTTACTGTCAAATATTATTCATAATTTTCATAGTATCGCCCAAAAATAATTAATTATTTGTACGTATATTAACTGATAAATGTTCTAGAAGAGCACGTAGCTCTAGACCGTCATTTTGTTTCTCATACAAACAGTTCAAATCAACCTTGTAGAATTTAATTTAATGAGATTTTTATTTAAATGTAGATAGATTATAATTTATAGTCTAGGTCTAGACTCCAGTAATATCTAGTTCGTTCGATTAGAGTTATATTAGCTTCAATCACGCTCAACAAGTACCTACGGATGAGTGTGGATTGAAATTCTAATATAATATTCTAAAGTAGTAAATAAACTGAAGTAGACAGTAATGTATTGTTTGTTTAGTAACTAACCCGCTCAGTAAGTATCCCTCAAATAGCAGGAACCTAATGTTAAGACACTCCGTTTTCCATATTCCGCCCCATTCTGGCATTGCGTGTTGAGTGGCAGAACTTAATGGCGCTTTGGCCTCGACACCAGAGCGAATAAATGAAAATATGAATTAAAATAAATATTTTATTTTTTCGGGACGGTATCGAGCCCACTACCACTGGAGTTTATAGTCACACACTTGTGCCCCTCAACTAGCCTCGACTGGTAAGATATATAGGTTTTATAAATAAAAAGGATGCGTTACAAGATTTAATAATATGTCCAGTTAATTGATTTTAACTGGTATTATTAAAAGTAAAAAAAATCTGAAACTCACTGAATAATTTATTCCTTTGGCTGAATTAATCTTCTGCAGTCATACTTTGTAGAGTCGTTTCTTTATTTTAGATTTACGTTGTGTCCCACAAATGGCAGGTTAAGCGGAGAGAACCCAGTTCTTAGACACTCCACCCTTCATTTTCCGCCGAATAAGATAAATAATTAATTAAAAAAAGAGATATTTAAAATATAATAAGCACAAGAAATAAAATATATTACCTAATTTACTACATTAATAAAATTAACACCGTTCAGATACTTCATCAAATACTTCAATTAATTATAAATTTAACATGACAGGTTTTTGAGTATTTTTTTATTCACTTCTCCATGTTAATTATCAAATTGCAAATTACATATTACATCTGTTTTCAGGGGAAATCAAAAGGAAATCAAAAGGAAAAACCGAAAGTCTTATATGATCACCTTATTAAGAGTATTTATCTCGAGATAGCGTGGATATGTCCATCTGAAATTAATACTAAGCTCTTGGAGCACAGAAAGCATCGAATTTCTAAGCATTTATGCATCGTTACTTATGATTTTTATTTGAATTTCGCAGCGTAATCAAAACCTATAGGATAGGTCAATACAAGTTAAGAAAACAATCCACAAACTGAAAATTATTTGACATTTCATAGAAAAAGAACATTACAAACTTATAATTGCAGTTCATTTCATATGAAATGTGTACTCGTGTATGTGTGAGTGTGTGTGTGAGTGTAACCGTCTGCAAACTTAAGTGTGTCAACTTTTGTAAATTACACTCGATATATATAACATACATTGACATATAATCCTGAAATTTGTACGGAACCCTCGTCATGACCCATACTATAGTAAGACTCCACAAAAAGTATTCATATTAATATTATTTATATAAAATCTATAGTGTCAGTATGATTTATTTAAAATCTGTAGCAACAATAATAGGCAATAATGTAGTGTACTTGTGCGGTAAGCCCAAGGCAAAGACACATGGTTTGCCTCGTTAATTATTTTCCCGAACCTACTAAAGCCTCGTTCTTCAGCTTACAAGCTGAAGACGCTATATTTGTTGGATAATTGAATTTTAACACTGCAATGTAATGTAGAGCATTTTTTTGTATTAAATGTAATCGAACCCACAACTGACGCGTTTATCGCATACTTAAGTCCCTGAGCTAAGACGGCCTATAATTTAGAAGGTTAAGGCCTTCAAGATTTATCTATTTGATAGATATTTCTAGAAGTCTATAAATAACAATTAATATATTCAAAGTGTGTATACTCGTTTTAAACTCAAAATGCATACAAAACGGTTATGGCCAAATTTTGTAAGACAATTTATGAGATAGAGGTGTTCACGGCGCCGTGGCAACAGCTTGAGACTGTGTGCGCGAATGATATGGGTTCGATTCCTACTGGAAGGCAATAATGATTTAATATTTTCCGTTCCTCTCGCTCGCCTTGATCATAAGACAAAACCCGGCGTTGAGTTTCGCCAATTAACACGCAAGGCCTCGAAAATTCTCTGGGGAATGGAGATAGTGGGTAAATTTCCTCAGCAGACCCCGTTATATGCTTGATAGAGCGTCAAGCTAAAAAAACCAAAAAAATATTTAAGTATAGGAACAAGGTCGATCACCATGTGGCAGGTAGTGTGGTAGCTTCGAGAAGACCTTGCGGCAAAGACCGACAAAAGAACAATCAAAATAAACTATTACAAAAATATAATGTAATATAATATAGTTAGTATGTAATTTTTAGATTTTTAGATCGTTGCATTTAGTTAGGTGCTCCTTTGTTTTTGTTTTTTTTATTTTATATTCGTTCGAGGCCAGTCGTGGGCATGGGCACATTCGTGTGAACTTAGACGCGAATGGCTGTGGGTTCGATCTCGAAGAAATTAAATAGGGGAGAGCGGGGCCAAAAGTTCCGATTTTTTTTTAACCTCAAATATTGCTACGAATACTTGATTTTAGTATTTATACAATATAATCAATTTCAACTTACATATCTAGACTTGCAATTAAAACAGTAATTTGGTGTATTCTTTGTAAGGCTTTTTTATTATGATTTTTTTTATGACTGAAGTCGGAAAGTAACAACTTACCCCGACTTGGGGCAAGTTGTTAACAGACCGGGGTGAATAGTTACCATATTTTTAAAGCTATTATTTGCAAAATAAAAAACAATAAAGAAACGAACAAAGCCTGTTTATTTAAGGAATAATCAACAGTATCATAATAACTACCAGGCACAAAAGCAAATCTTTTTTAAAAGACTTCTGTAAGAAAAGGAGATTATCAATTCGACTGTTTCTTTTTTTTATGTATGTTACTTCATAACTTTTGATTAGGTGAACCGATTTTGATTATTTTTTTTATTTGAAAGGTAGTGCTTCCCATGTGGGAACTAATTTTTATTTGGTCTATTTTTGACAATGGTATCTATGAGAAAATCACATAAGTATTAAATTTGTATTGGTACGTGTGCGACAAAATGACGAATAACTCAATATCACGCCAACCGATTCTAATGATTCTTTTCTTATTTGAAAGGATACACTTCAAGGATAGTTTGATGAAAGTTTGGTTAGGTTCTGATTATAAAATCCGGTCAAAATTGGGAAATTTGTTTTTATTTTGGTAAATATTAATTATACTAGAATAGTTACGAGGTAAAACTTTGTTAAAATTATTGTCAGAAGTAAGATTCCCCATCGTTGCATTTCTTTTCAACCAACCTCAAAAAAGAAGTTTTCATTTTCAACCGACTTCAAAAAAGGGAGAGGTTCCCAATTGGCCCGAATATTTTTTATGTATTTTCTTGTTAATATACCAAAATGTTAGTTCTACAAAAATAATACCTAATTGAGTCAACTTTTACATATCACAACAGATGCCACTCGTTACCAACCACTACCACCACAACCAACACTCGTTTAAGAAGTATCCTTTTAAGGTTACTTATCACTTAAAATCGTAAAAAGAATTAATTTTGAACATAAAAAAACCGAACCGAAAAACAACGGAACTCAAAAGTAAAAGATAATTTTACATAAAATAAAACTTATTTTGATTTTGTTAAACCAAAATAATAAACAAATATTTTATACCTTTAGGTTTTCGTACTTAATATGTATATGTAATTCTTTGGTAACAGTTTTTATCTTATTCATGCAATCTTTGAAAACTACATCCGCTGCTTTTTGCATCAACTCATATGACACATAACCTCGAGTTGATTTCCGAGCATAAGTCCGCATGTTACTAAATTACAATATTTTTTAGTATGAAAAATTATAATATTTACATCCCATTATTGGTACAAATGAATTGGCGAAAGTTTTTCGTCACAACAACAGGTCACAACATGCCCCAAAAAAAGGGAACATCTAGCCCCAAAAACACGTGCTGAAAAAAAATTAAATATAAATAAGATATAGAAAACATAAATAATTTACAAATAGTGTTCCGAAATAGTAGGTAATATAATGTAAAAAAAACACTAACATACTCGAGGCTAATCGTTAAAATTTGTGAGATAGACCAAAAATATGAAATGCAAAAATATTTACAATCGTGCACCAACGACACCCGTGTGCTATTCCATTGGTTTCGGGTGCCACTGGATTGTTCAATATGCTGGCCATGGGTGCGCTATCACATTGCATTTCACTATATGTTTACTAAATATTCCTATCACTTTTCTCCGCGAAATTATTTCCATCGGAACAACTTACCTCGGTAACTTTTAGCCCCGCTCTCCCCTAGTTATTTAATATTCATTTTCATTTTTTCGCTCTTGTGTCGAGTGATATTTCGGTGTTGAGTTCCACCACTGAACACACATTGCCTCCAGAATTCGGCGGAAAGTGGGAAGCGGAGTGTCTTAATTATAGGCTCTATCTGCTTACCCTCCGAAATGGATACAGGATGAAAAAATACATTAGAATATCAATATAGACTACAATTTATGTAAGAGTTTTGTGTAATTTGGCAAATATTAATATAACAAAGACTTTAAGCGTGTGAAGCCTCAGTTAGATTTCTAGAAATTATTAAAAGTAACATTGTTTTTAAATCGAATCATTACTAAGCAAAGCAGTTTAATTTTCATGCCTACTTAGTTTAACATGTTCAATTAATTTTAAATAAGAATTAACTAAAGAATTTCGTAATTAATGCACAAATTAACATGATTTTAAAGAGCTTTATATAAACTGTAAGTAATTTAATTCAATTTCTAGATGTTGGTTCTCGTATTTTCTCGTTGTTAATTGCTGCTTGTCTTGTTGTATGAATATTTAATTATTGAATAAATCTTGTTTTTTTAATTTACATTCACTTTGTGAAATATTACTTTTACATTGAAAATGATATATGAATACATTTTTGGGTTAAATTTAAAAGCTAGGTATTTTGTAACAAACTTTTAACACTAATGTTTATATTTAAAAATCCTTAAAAATAAATCCAATATAAAAAAAATATCTCAATTCTTCTACACCGGTTATTACATCTTCATATTGTTAACTCTCGTCTGATTTTGTTGAGTTAAAAATCTCTCCGCTAACGGAGACTAGACGGAGAGATATTTAATTATATTAATTATATATAATTAATTATATCATCAAAAACAGCGTTTTGTGGTAAATGGTGAATGGAATGTCTTAACACTAGGTTCCTTCTTTTTTATTAATAAGTGAATAACTCTGTTTATGTATTCGTTATACTCTTTACATATGAAGTGCAATAAAATAAAAACTATAATATAATTATCAAAATTAAAAGCCGGTCTTATAAAGGTGACTTTAGTATTAACTAATTATAATGCAACTTTTGTAATCTTTGAGTAAATCGCAATGGAAACGTATACTAAGGACATGCTCGCGCACTAATGTATTACGAAACAAATGTTTTGGAAAATTTACAGAATTTTAACTATTTTAGTTTTATTGTTTATTTAAAATATATAATACGTTCGTATAATTCGTAGCATTACATTTTCTGAAATTGTTTAGAAATATTTATTTGATCAAATTCTTTTGATTTAAAAAAACTTATTATAATAATTCTTGTTAAAAAAAGAAAAGCTTCATGCTTTTTCCCGCACAACAGGGAAGTCAGAAATGCAATGTTAAAACACTCCTCTAGAGGAAGGGATAAAGAGGTAGGCCTCTTAGGAGTGTCCCCCTAGGGAGGACCCAGGTTCGTGCCGTTCGGTCCCTCGACACCAATATGTTTAAGACTAGAGTAGAAGGAACCAAGTATTAAGACATTCCATTCTTTAGTTTTCCTTTACGGTCAAAAGCTGCATCACTACTCTACAACGGCCTTATAATGCTTATCTAATAAAAAGCTAATTAATCGCATTTAAAATACACTTAATATGCATAATATTACTTACTATTTATATTTTTGTTTTACATATTAATTACTAAATAATCTAAGCGATTTGATCAAATACCAAAATAATATTTTATAGAAACATATATTTGATTTTTGTATGTACCTAGTAACGTGAATTATGAAATGCACAATTTAAACGTGTTTGCACTAAAAATATACATAGTTAATTTATTTTTTATTAATTTTATTTGGTTTTAATGTTATACAATTAATTATATTTATTTTAAGCTTTTTGTATGCACTTTGTTATGCTTCCGCCAATGCGATAATACAAATAGACAAATTTAACCCGTTTTGGTTATTAGAGCATGTCTTTCTGTCTGTTAGTTATTTTTTTATATTTACATTTCAACATAGCATTTTTTTATAAAATAAACCAGTAAATAATATCATAAAGAAATATGTCTAGTTACTTCAATTATTTCAAGTTCACTTTTACGCTTCATCCCTGCCCTGCGGGAGAGGTCAATGTAGTGTCAAGATATTCCATCTTCCACTATCCGCCAGAATACTTCAAAGCCGCGACTACTATAAATACTTATATTATTAATTAAAATTAATGAAAATGAACCTATAACTACTGCTACCCAAGCAATGTTATTGAGGTGTTTACCGAGATCACCTTGAAACCAGTATATATTACGGTCGTCAACCTTACCATAATAAATTTTACGTAACTATATTAATCTTTGTATAGCTAGAAACTTTGCTAAATATACTCGTAACTTTCGAGAATAAATCTTCTAATATTTTAAGTCTTATGATACATAGTTTAAGTACTAAAATGGAATATCAAATAGTATAAATTGGTGATATCCTGAACTATTATCTAGTTGTATCGGACAAACATTTGTTACGTACATCTTTACATCTAATACTATGACCAAGTGACTGACAGACAACGCACGACGAAAGTAATGAAATAATAATTTTAAAAAATATTGAACAAAAAAGATTTTTAATTATTTACGGTGTAGGTACTATATTTTGCAAAAGAAGCCTTTTTATATGATCCCCATTTTAGATGAGTTGAGCAAAAATTGTAATCCGCCATTTTATTACGACGGCCATTTTGGATTAACTATTTGCAATTTCATTGTCATCGGAACCGAAGTCGTCATTCAAATGATGAAGTGTCTTAACACTAGGTTTCCTCTACCTACCTTGCTGTGTGCAGGATACAGCGTAAAGCATAAAAATGGATAGATAGAGAGAGATAGACGTAAAGCTAATAAAAAAACTTTTAAATACATACATATGTTACTAAGGTTGTTTTTGGCGAGTATTTTGTAAGGTGCATCTAAAGTAATATTTTTATAGCTACCGTTCACTTCCTAGAGCCCAAGGTCAAATATTGTTGATAGTGTGGGATCTATTCACACACCTCATATGTTAAACACAGCCGACAGGTCATGGCCTATACTATTTTTTATATAGGAAATTAAATTCGTTTAGATAATAAATATGACATAACGGCATAGGAGCAGCTTTGACTCCCGCTTGTGGTCATGTTTAATATTTTCTTCCCTCGCTCTGATAACGAGGCGAAGTGTGGCGTTGATATCCGTTGCCACTTATGCAATGCCTCGAGAAAAAGTTCTATTCGTGTACTTAAATAAAGCTATGAAGCTTAGACTTTATCCCGCATTAAGCATGGTTGGCAGAGAGAACCAGGAAGAAGTGTCATAACACTGTGAATTAGCTGTACATTGCGAATTAAGTTCCTGTATTAGAAAAAAGAAAACTTTTTTGTAATATTTTCTATTATATTTAATAAATAATAAGTGTATTTCAATGTCATTTTTTAATGTAAGGACACCAAGGCTACTTTCCAAGTCTCAAAATCAAGTTTGTAAAATATCTACATACAAATATATTATAATATTGTATACATAATAATATGTCAACCGAAGGTTTTTGAAAAGTTATACCTAAACTGTATACAATCGGTCAGACCATTTAGTCACGTAATAATACAAATATTTTAATTTCTTGATTTTAAATATAACGCGCGACTGTAAGCGCGACGGTTGTAGGTTTCATGCTTACTCGGGAAATGGAATATTTAATATTTTCTGGTTCTGGTAACGAGGCAAAGCATGGCGTTGAGTTCCGGCATTCAGTGACTCGAGAATTCCTTTTTCCTTCAAGAGTTGTTAGTTTCCCTCTGTGCCTACCCTGTTGAAGTATGAAGCTAAAAAATATATTTCGACTTTATAATATATTTTTACACGTGTAAAATGCAGTAAATTTTTCATATGTTATGTGAAAATTTAAATATTTCATGGATTTTCCCGAGTGGGAATAGAATATACACCCGTGGCGTCTACATTCGCACGCTCGTGCTCCTGCGGCCTACAAATTAATTATGTAGTGTAAATATATTCATACAAATACGAGTATTATATACACGTGTTACATTTCGTAAAACAAACTGACATTGGCGATACGTTTGATGCACAGATTGTGTAAAACATCCTTTACCTTGCCGGTTACATAGTAATGCCATTAATTTTATACTACACTAGCGGACCCGGACGCGGCTACGCCTGCTTGAACTATAGAAATATTTATTAAATATATTTATGAAATTATTTTCAGTTATGAACAGAATTAGTAATAACACATAAAAATAATTTAAGTAAAACATTGTTTTTATGTGTCTCATAAGGTTGAGTCGGCGCTTAGTAACGGTCTCGTAACGACGGTTGTTATGAACATGGCAAAATAAATTGCATGTCAAATTAGAAATAGGTATTTTAATATATTAGTATATATGTGTAATGTAATGTTATATAGCCTATAGCACTTCTGAAGAATGCAGCTTTCATACAAAACAAAAACAAAGTAAATCGGACCAGTAGATCCAGAGTTCAAACGAACAAACAAACTCTTCCGCTTTATTATATTAGTATAGATGTTTTAATTATATATTTCTTTAGGATTTTGGGAACCTTATAATTTTCATCTGTCTGTCCTAATGTTAAGATAATCTCTTCACATTTATGATAGTTCCGTTCCTCGCTTTTCGACGAATGCTCGAGGCATTTCATATTAAATGGAGGATTTCAACGCCGCGCTTTACCTCGTTATACCAAGATAATGAAATATATTATAATAATATATCGTATACCAAGAAAATGAAAATATGTATTTATGCACCCTCGCGTTTACAGTCACACTCGTGGCTCTGTCCTCTACGCCGCGATATTTTCTCAACTTTTTTTTTCAGCCTTAGTTCCCCTCTTTCCGCCGAATTATGTAGGAATTAGGTGTTGAGTAGCGGAACTCAACGCCGCGTTTTGCCTCGACTTCTTGATATTTTAAGTTTCTCATACAATTGTACTTTAAATAAGATATTATTATGTTATATTAAGAAGCCTCGAAGCCTCGTCTTATTCGACGATTAGTCTTATTAGATCTAACATTTCCTATGAACTTGTTTACTTTACTAATAATTAAATAATTAAAATTACTTGGCTTACAAAGTAACTGATTGTTGTTCGAGGTTTCTTAATATTATAAGTTTCTTTACTTTTAATAAGAT
>JAEBDU010000088.1:824016-1048094 GCA_016802625.1 Heliconius numata
TTTTTTTTTACATTTTTAATGTATTATTCCACATTTAGAAAAAAAATACTTAATTATAAAACATATAAAAATGAGATAACATCATTAATAAGTTGTAACAAGCGTATAAGAATTTCTCCACTCCAACTTCAACGCCGTGAGAACGTAGGGCTTAATTGGTTAGAGCGCTTGGACGGTTTCTAAAGGGACGCGGGTTCAAATCCCGCTATGTTAAAATTTTTATACGTTTTCTAATTAAGTATTACTCAGGTATTTTATCTTTTGCTTCACGCTATATCTGTATACAGTTGGGAGGGCAGAGGCGACCTAGTGTCCTAAGACAGGATAAAAAAAGAAACCATGTTTGTTTCTTTCGGCTTGACGCTGTATCCCGTACATAGCCGGGTAGGTAGAGGGAGCCACTTCCTTTCCCCACTTTTTAAAAAAATAAACCTTAGGCTTTACAAATATCAAAAACTGATCAAAACCTTATATCCATCCTCCTTATCCGTCTTCCCCCTCGTCCTTTATCCTTGATATCCTTTCAAAATTCCTTTACAAACAAGTTGATTGCGAAAATAGGGTTGTATATTATAGCAGTAATAATTTCCTGCTCTCAATTTGAACTGAGGCTAGGTACGTACTTGAACTGAAATAGGTAATAATTAATATATAAATTATTTATTGACCAGCTATGAAGATAATTGAAACATATTATTTAGTTCAATAAAATTTATAGATTTATTATAACTGTTAGATTTCATTAAATGGATTTTACTTTTAATTTTATCAATATTGATTATTGATGTATATAAAATGCAATGCCTTAAAATCGGTCTTAGCACTATGTTCTCTATGCCTACCTTATCATAAGCAAGATATAAATTAATGTTAACATTAATTACGGTACGATTCCATCTCGGGACAATGAAATATTTAATATTCTATGGTAACGAGGAAAATGGTAGCGAAGAGTTCCCTCAATTCTTAATTGAGGATTAAGAGGGAACACTGAGTTCCCAAGTTCCCTTCGCCTTTCCTGCCATATGCGAGAAGCAAAAGATAGCATTTCAGTGAAATTTTATAAAAGTTATTGAAAATACAATACCTATGGTATCCCTTAAAAGCTGTGGAATACTTTTCCGCTTTCATTCAATTTTCAAGATATTTGATTCATGTACCAAAGCGGAGAATTGAAAATGAATTAAAATACAATCGTTCCATCAAATGCAGATCGAACCCACTACTATTTTCTGTCAGTGTTGTTCTACTAGACCACGACGGCCTCAAATACTACACATTTTAATAATAAATATAAAATATATACACATACTAGTGGACCCGGACGCGGCTACGCCTGCTTGAACTATAAGAATATTTATTAAATATATTTATAAAATTATTTTCAGTTTTCAATAGAATTAGTAAGTTCCGTGCGTGCGTACATATTCGTAGATATCGACTTTATGAAATAACTAAACATTTTTCTATATTAAATAGGTTAATTTTTGCGAGCACTATCAAATAAAATAAGAAGAGAACCAAAGTGTAGTTTAAATAAATTATAAACAGCAAATAATTACATAAAAATTAACAATAGTTCGAAAATGTATGAAGATTTATAAAACCGTCAACGTGATCTGCCCGTTCGTGTCGGTCATACTCATACTGTGCCGCCCGTAGGCTAGGTCATTGCGAATCAGTGACATCTCCTTATTTATTATTATGTTATACAGTAAACTATAATTTCAATCTAGATAAAATGCTAAAAGTGACTTTTATATTAATTTTTATAAGGATGAATATCAAAATATAAGTTCATTTTTGGTGACGTTTTCTTAAAACTACAAAGAAACTTTGCAAACCGGTGCTTAGCAATGACGGTTGTTATTAACATGGCAGAATAAATTGCATGTCAAATTAGAAAGTATTTTAATTTATTAGTACATATGTGTAATGTAATGTTATATAGCCTATAGCACTTCTGAATAATGCAGCTTTCATACAAAACAAAAACAAAGTAAATCGGACCAGTAGATCCAGAGATCTTAGCGTTCAAACAAACAAACAAACAAACTCTTCCGCTTTATTATATTAGTATAGTATAGATATAGATATTTTAAGTAAATTAATTTTTATTTATTCAGATGAAACAAGTAATGCACGGGTGAGCTACGCAGAGTTAGACGGCCGCAGCAACGCTATGGCCCGGGCTATAGCTGCGCACGCGCGGCCCACCGGTCCAAATAGTGACCAGGACTATGTTATTGCTGTTTGTATGAAGCCTACACACAAGTAAGTGAAAAACATTTTTTTTTTTAGTTTCACGCAGTATCCCGCATGTATGGTAGAAAGAGGAAGCCCTTTGTTAAGACATTTTGCTCCCCACTATAAATATTTCATTTCCTCGAGCGGGAATCGAAGCTACAGTCGCGTTTACAGTCACACGCTTGTGCCCCTGCGCCACGATAGGCATCAATCAAAAATTCATATTTTCCCTTATTATTATGTAAACCAAATCAATAGAGGCTGGGAACTGCGTTGAAAATTGAACGCAACGAATGATGGTTCTGTTTCATTTCTCCGCTCTAACGATACTCCAAGAGGTATAACATATAATGTCTCTAATTCGTTCGGAAAGGGGAGAATGTAGTGTGAGTGGCAAGACCAGGGTTTTTAACGGCAGAGTCTGTCTGTTAATAAAAATAGAAAATAATTTATGAGTTACTAGGTAAATAGATATTTTTAGTTCGTTAGACATATAGACATATTCTACGTAGCAGAAAATGAATATAACTCTCCTGAATGGACATCGAACCAAGTTCGTCATCGAACCTACTAGTCATGGAATTTTTCTCGTATACAGACAGACCTCAGCGCCACAATAGTCCATAATTCTACATAATCAATCAAAATGAATGTTAAATTTTGACCATTTTAAAGGTCAGAAGATTACAGCAAAAAAATTATTAAAATATACTTAAGTTTTTTGTTATGATAATGATAAAATAATTATATTTGGATATTATAGTGTGTCAGGTTATATATACTTCGTGGGGCATGCCTAATAACACAGGGTTCTAATTCCAGGAAAATAAAACAGAATCATATATTATATACCACCGTTTCTATGACGAAAATATGTACAGGAATTTTAATTTTTCAACTAAATGGAAGGTCTCAATTTCCGGTTAAAAGTGGAGAATGCAGGCTGCATTGCCCGCTATTCAGGGCTTTATCCTGAAGTGAAGCTACTTTTTTCATAATTATCTAATTTTACTTTCTTCACGCTGTATCACGCATATACATATTTACACTTGTGACCACCTCAGTAATATAATATTTTATAACTATTATTATTCTAATAAAAATACATTTTGTTTCAGTACCATAATAACCCTTCTTTCCACCTGGAAAGCGGGAGCAGCGTACGTCCCTATGGAACCAAGTTTTCCACAAGGAAGAATAAGCCACATTTTAAAGGACTCTCAACCTTCGTTGGTCATTTATGATGATACAGGTGCGTATTCTATAGCTTTCTTGTTCAGGAACCTAGTGTTTTTCCTTTTTTTGCACCGCCCGATATTCCAGACATTGCTTGTGCTTGGCGCAACAATGTGTCTGGCTGTCAAGCAGAGCAAGGAAATAAAAATAATTCACATGAGTCAGAATCGAACCTACAACCATTGCACTTACAGTCAGACTGTGTCGTTTATCCTATTTTATGTAAAAAAAAACGTAATATAACTATTTTAGTAATCTATAAATAGTGTTATAGTAATTAACGCCCTCCTCTTATACAGGGTGGAATTGTCAGCACCACTTTAAATGAAACCACAGTTTTAACTACTCTATAAAAGCCTAATATAATTCGGAAAAAAAATAATTCTCAAAAATGAAAAAGTTATTTTTTCAAACAAAATAAATATTAAAATTATCGTTTTAAAATAAAACGCCATTTGTAAAGTATAACACAGGCACGCACACACTTACCTGTCAAATCCGAAACGTTGCACACGTATGTGTGCGTCACACGAAATACAGATATGGATAAAAATCGTAAAATAAAAAAAAATCCTACGTCCAAACTGTTGAGGTACCTTGATTAATTTCTTAGGTGGGGGTTTGAAATATATTACCCTATATGCAGTTTCAATAAAAGAAGCGCTGCCTCTTCCACCCTGTATAATTTATTCTTATTCTTATTTTACTTATCTCTTTATATTATTACATTAACATTACTGAGTTGACATTTGTTGAGTTTAATAGTTTTGTACTAAGAAATCGTAAGTGGAATATTTTGTTCTTAATAAAAAACATATTGGATGACTGTTCTTTTTATCGGAACTTTTAATATGTTCATAGTTTAAAGTCTGTAGTCATCTATTTAAATGTTACAATATAATTTGAGTAAGTAAAATATTTTTTAATTGTTATTCGTGTTCAAAGACTAAAATATACGTTAGTCCGTCTGTCACCAGCCTATATCTCATAACCGTAATAATTAGACAGTTGACATATCACGTATACTACAAATATAACAGAATACAGAATGTTTGTGCGAGAAGAGAGTTTGTGTATATCAGCTTATGTTCTTAGTGAAGAGAACCTAGTGGCTAGACACTCTATACCCGTGCACCACCCGTTTCTTAAGGGACGGAACCCAACGTCGCACTTTGTTTTCTGGGGCAAGGGAGTAAAAATAATTCATTCCCCTCAATTGAATAGAACCCAAAACCACCACATTTTGCAATCACAAGTTGTAGTTTACTTTAGAAAAATAAGACTTTAATATAAATTATTATAGATTTTCCTTAATTAAATTACATATATGCTTAACTGCAATGTATATAACAAGAATAATTAATGTATGTGCAATGTACATATGTATGTGGAACAGAAAAAAAGATATTATCAACAATTATCATAGCTAGGAAAACATGTCTAGTTTTTCATAGAATAAAGAACTGCGTAAGCTGATTGTCGATCATTTACTTACATATATTATCATAATAAGAATACCTATGTTAATGCAAAAAATGTAATGTTGCTATATCATTATTTCTTGCTAAGTTAAGTCCGTGGCTTCGCCTGCTTTGTCTAAACAAAAGTGTTTTACTTTTTAAAATATTGTTTTTTTGAATATTTCATTGAACATTTTCATTTCTTCGCTCTGTCCCAACTTACAATGTCTCAAAAATATTAAAACCAATAATGTCATTTTCTTGGCTTAAAGCTAAATAAATTTTGACTTTTATTTTCTATTTTGCTATATTTACATATTTTATAAAATTATTTTTCGTTTTTCATAGCAAATCCAGCAATGTTCAATGGCAGCGGTGTACCAGCTATATCATTTGAGGAGTTGTCTCTAGAAGCCAGTGCTTTACCAGCAGACAGGCCAAATGAGGACGAAGTGCTCGTCAAAACTGATGCAGATACTATTGCCATCGTGTTATATACTTCTGGCAGTACTGGTATACCTAAAGGTGAGTTCATTTTATCTTGAACTAGGAACCCGAATGTATCGAATTTATTCTTATTGTTATATTATAGCCACATTGTACAAAATATTGTAATATTGTAATAATATAAACTGCTACTTTGTTAGTCTAGTGTATTTTAAATAGCTAGTGTTTGGTTAATTCCATATAGGTTTCTATTGTTAATAATCATTGGGTTTCCTCAATAGACAGATTTGACGACAGGGAAATGGCTGATAGATACCTTTTCATCAGAATCATATATGAAAATAATTATTTCTAAGTATTTCTATGAGCATTTAGATCGTTTTCCTTATGTTTAACACACGTATGAAGAAGAATTTCATCTATGGGCATTCCAGTTGACATTCAGTGCGTTTTTAATGAGCAATAAAATTCTTACAGATAATAAAATCTGAATTATAAGGTTTTAATAATTCCTCCATAATATTATGTGCATAATGTTTTTCCTCTTTTAAAGTTAATATTAAGTATAACTATATAAGATGATTGCAATACAGAGAGAGCTAGTGTTAAGGCACTATAGTCTCTACCGCTTTTTTTGAGACATTGCTATGATGTGTGTCTTGTAACCGGGCAAAGAAATTAAAATAACTCATTCCCCTAATTGGGAATCGAGCCCACAACCGCAGCGATTACAGTCAGATAGAGACTTAAAACAAAAATCTTCTTCATTAAATAATATCCTAATGGTGTTCTTACTTACTTAATTTTTACCTGGTATGGCTGGGTATAAAAATAGCTAATAACTTTTCTATTCAGGGATGTCCAGGTCTCATAATAATTTTCATTTAATGAGGTATATATCATTCCGGTTTTTACGTGTATCCCTATGAAAACACAACAGTTTCCAAGCAAACCATACCAAAAAAACTTTAATGACATTTTCCTAGGAAAAATCTAAACTTCATAAGAGTAATATGACGCCATAAGCACATATTTTTAATCGATTCATACAACAGTACTTTTAAAACATAAGTTATTTCTTAAGAATCCTAGCGACTAGTTAACACTTCTTATTTAGTCTTATTGCCTTATAACGGTTTAATGCTTGCACATGTTCATGTTATTCGTAATTATACATCGATTTACACATTTTATATGGAAGTACTAATAGATAATAAATGATTTTTTTTACTTGGAGGCTTTTCTTTTAAATAATAAAAATATATAATAATAATAATAATAGGCGAGGCCAGTCGTGGCGCAGGGGTACAAAGTATGTGAACGCGGCAGGTTGTAGATTCGATTTCCACTAGAGGAAATTCGCTAGTAATTCGGCGAAAAGTAGAAACAGAGTGTCTTAGCACTGAGTTCACTCTGTCTACCCTGCAGGATACAGCGTGAAGTTGATATTTTTTAACATATTATATATATATATTTATAAATTCTAACCATAAACGAGCATTAACCATAAACTAGCGCAAAGATGAGATTCCGTATTATTTATATATGCTAATACTAAAATATAAGACACATACAATGTAAACGGAATGCTATTTAAGTCTACTTATTTTTTTCCCTCTCCGTAAAGTGAGAATGTTTTATGTAAAGTGATAACCATGTTTGAAAAAGTTATTTCAAAAGAAATATGCAGACATTAATACTAAATCATACTTCCGGCAAATTAATAAACTGATAATATTCAAATTAGGCTCAAACCTTTAATGGTAGAATAAATAAATAGTTTATTGCTTAATTTGGGATTCCAACCAATCCCATGGCTTACAACTTCTTCAAGCACAACCTAACGGATTGTCGCGTTCACGATCACACGTTTGTGTCCCTAAGCCATGATTAGCCTCCAAGAAAAATACTTAAATGGAAAGAAAATAGAAATACTTACTTATTTAGAAAATGTTTAAAATATAAACGTAGCGAGATTTAAACCCGCGATACCCGCAAAGTATGATCCGTCTGACGCATAAAATGCGTACAAGGCGTGAACGTGTAAAACAATAAAGCATAGTAATTAAAAACATATAAACATAAAAAATAATGTCGGTCAGTACTAAAAGTCTTTTTATTAAGATGCATAATGCTCTACGAGAAGGTCACAGTTATTAATTGCTTCATACAAATTACAAGGTTTACTTTACATTAAACTTCGATATAAATGTTACATCTTTTTTTTATATTATTTAATGCTATTTCAAAATGGACCTTGGTTTTGAAGCAAAGATGAATAACCAGGATATCTAATTATAGTTGGAGATTATGCGTTTGATTTTTTGACTTTTTAGGGTTCCGGTACCTTTTAAGGAAAAAAGGAACCCTTATAAGATCATTTGTTGTCCGTCCATCTGTCTTTGTGTCAAGAGCATTTATCTCAGTAACGCTTGAAGATATCTTATTTAAATTCAAACTATATACTTAGATCTGCAGTCCTTTGATTTCCTGAAAAAAATAGTATTTTTAGATTTACTTATAAAAAAGACATGGCCATTTATATCGATACAATACGGGAAATCAAGGGAATAAAGGGAATCAAAATTAATAGGGTTCTCAACTTCCGGTTGACCTAGAATTATGAAATTTGGCAGCTAGCATCTGCAGGTAGCACTAGTTTAAAAAATTCTGTAAGCTATATATTAATTCATTCTGAAAAGTCAATATATTGTTAAAGTGTTGAGTTCCTCCATTCAACGTGTAACACCTCGAAAAATTCGGTGGAAATTGGGGAACGTACTGTCTTAACACTAGGAAACTAGGTTCCCCCTGCCTACTCTGCCAAATATGAAAACATCTTAGAGCTGAAAATAAATATAGGTACTTGAATTCATATTGCTTGTTTCGTAATTTATAGGTGTTTGGCATGGACGTCGGGAAAGTCTTGTGCCGTCTAGTTATACAATGGAGGTTAAAATTACAAAAAGAACATTACAATTAACCTTATTTCGAAAACATTTTACAGGTGTACGTCTGCCATATTCAGCGATATGCAATCGTCTCTGGTGGCAGTTCCGTAACTTCCCATTCTCAGACACTGAGAGTGTATGCGTTTGGAAAACAGCACTGACTTTTGTAGACTCCGTATGTGAAATATGGGGGCCTTTGTTACATGGCAGGACGTTGCTGATACTATCCAGAGAGACCACTAGAGATCCCCAAAAGTTGGTTCGCATTTTGGCTGATTATCAGGTAAAATTTACATTTATTAAAATACAAATAAATAAATCGGAGTGTGGGTTCGATTTACACTGGAGGAAATTAAATATTTATATATTGTTTTAATTTTACTCGCTCTGAGTGAATTGAGTTCCACCACTCAGTCCAGAAGTCGGAGGTAACTTAGTAAGGTATATTAACACTAGGTTCCCTCTGCCTACCCTGCGCTGATTGTTAAGTAAGTAATTGCATAACATTTTAAAAACATAATAAGTATGTTGATATAAATATCTGCCTCCATTGGGAATCAAACTCACACCTAACTTGTGGTCAGTGATTGATTTGACTTACCTTGTCTAGCTGGTTTATTGCAATTTTAATTATTTTTATTGCAATACAGAATCTATGTTATTTTATTTACATTTAATTACTTTACAATTAAAATATTATGATGTATTATTTTTTTATTCACATTATTAAATATACAGTAAATTATTTTATACTACGTATTTGCTTATATATATATGTCATGAATTGCATATTTATATAATAACATAGCTACAATACCTTTTATATAGCTTCGCTCTTCATCCCGTATACCTACAGCAGGGTAGATGGAGGAAACCTAGAGTTAAGACACTCTAATCCCCACTTCCCTCATAATTTTCGAGGCATTGAACTAACAACTAATTATTCATAGTAAAATTAATTATTATTTTTAGATCCAGCGGTTAGTGCTAGTGCCGACTCTTCTAAAGTCAATATTGATGTATTTATCGTTGAATGCATCTGAAAGGCCCTTACAGCATCTCAAATTGTGGGTTTGTTCTGGAGAAACACTCAGCAAGGAACTGGCAGCGCAATTCTTCCAACATTTTAGTGGCCAGAACGGATATAAGTTGGCCAATTTCTATGGAAGTACTGAAGTTATGGGCGATGTGACCTATTTTGTTCTGGAGAAGGCTAGTCAGTTGGAAATGTTCCCAACTATTCCTATTGGTAAGTTCATATATTTTATTATAATGGAAAGCAATTCTTATATTTACAACTAATGAGGCATTCTGTAGAGTTCCACCATTCAATATTTATCTAATGTCTTGAAAACAGGCGAAGAACGAAGTAAATAATATAGTACCTACAAAAACTAATAAAACATATTTATTCTAAGGTGCCCCACTAGATAATTGCGCGGTATATCTCTTAGACGAAGAAATGAATCCATCAAGAGAGTCAGAACCGGGTGAGGTGTGGGTGTCCGGACGGAACCTAGCCAGAGGATATGTTGGGGGGCAAGGGGCGGATAAATTTTGTGATAACCCCCATGCTTCTCATCCTGGTGTGTATGGTTTTTTAGTAGTATAATTAGTAGTAGTATAATTTATTATATTAATTTATTTAAAAACGTAGAAAATATATAGTCATCATCATCATCATCATCATCAACAGCCATCTTTTGTCCACTGCTGGACATAGGCCTTCCCCAATTCTCGCCACGACACTCGATCCTCAGCTTTGATATATTAAATATCTTTATTTCCATACAGATTTCAGTCGTCTATACCGTACAGGAGATTTCGGTGTTTTGCACAAAGGCCTGATCCTATTCGCGGGCAGGACTGACGCACAAGTGAAGATCAGAGGTCACAGAGTCGATTTGACTGAGGTTGAACGAGCTGTACAGAATATTAATGGCGTGGAAAAAGGTAAAATAAATTAATTAGTTTCCCAAATTAGGCTAAACTTTATTCTAAGATCTTATGTTACTCAAAAGTTATAATCTATGAATGAAAATAGAAATCTCAAGATCTCTGTCAAGATTGACCTCAGAATTGAGAGCGATTTATAAATATAGTAGTAGCTTCTAGTACCTACGTAAATCAACATTTTCATTCCTTCCGTTTTCATAGAACAGTTCCTGTTGATAATTAACGTAAAATTAAGCAAGATATCGACATATAATATCGACACCACCAATAGGTTTTAAGTAAGGTGTTCAGATTTATAGATGTTTCATCTTATGAGTATCGAAATTAACATCATTTTTTTGTCTCAAAAAGTTATGTAAAAAGAAACATTACATAGTCAGTAATTACATCCACATAATCAAAAAGGTCAAAGCAATCATTATACATTGTTACTTATTATTATAATATGAAAAAACTTCTTTACAGCTGTAGTTCTCTGCTATGGACTAGTGACGGGCAATCCAGAAATACTAGCGTTTGTTACTATAGAAGAAAACGCGCGTCTTTCCGGACACCACATCGAAGCGGCTTTGCAGAATTCTCTTACACAATATATGATACCGCAGGTAACAGTTTTCATAATTTAGAAAATAAAAAATGTAATGATATATTAATTTTTCTATTAAGAATACGTTTTGAGTAGAGAGAGTGAGTTGAACACTTTACTTTCTCTAAGGGACAGACTGCACTTGGTAGATCCCTACTTATAAAATGATTAAATATACTTAAATATTGAAGTTTAAATGTAAGTTATCTTCGTTTCAAAAATTTCCCATAGAACACACGTGTATTGGACAATTGAGCACAAATTTTAATAAATTTTCAGGTAATCGTAATAGACAAGGTACCGCTCCTCGTCAATGGCAAGGTAGACAGGCAGGGCCTGTTGAAAATGTATGAAAATACTAATAATAATGGTATGTATATAATAACTATTTTTTTATAAAATTTAAAGTTTGAACCTGAGTCATAAAAACGTCTTTTTATGACTTTCTAAATAGGCAAGTATTTTCTTAAAGTTTAAAAACAGAAATACATATTCTATTTTTTTTAATTTGGTATACTTTTATTTGTAAAAAAGCTTTATATCACATATATTTAACTAAAAAACTCAGAAAATAAATTAATAAAAAAATATTTCGAAACAATAAAATCAACACTTTAAATCTATGATAGGAAGATTTTTGTTTTTTTTTTTCATTTTAATGATCAAGCTTTTAAACAAGTACATAAACAAAAGTAATTCTGTGATATTGAGTTTATAAAAGATTTTTTTTTTTATGACTTATTTTATCAAAACATTTATTTCATAAGATTCTCCTATCTCATTTTAATAGCAAAATGTTTATATGACATATTGTGGTATAATATTAAAAGGTTTTACGCAAATGAATATATTGTATGACTTTATTTTGATTCTATTTCTTTTAGTAACCTAATAATTAAAAAAAACTCCGAACCACACGCACCTCCCAATTTTCAGACCTCAATTCCCCCAATTCAGAATTGAACACACACCTGTCCCGTTTCCAGACGGCTTTACGCTCTAACCTGTGCTACGACGACCTCATTATATTTTATTCTATTAATTAACATATTAAATTGCTCTAAACAGAAAAAAAATATGGAAAAGTCTTTCTTTTCATAGATTACTATTGTCATAGTTGTAGACAGTTTAAATTAATTATTACAATTTTTATAATTGGTATAATTCAATAATAACACTTAATTGAAGCAGGAAACAATGCTTAGATTAAATATTTGCACGCCATAAATTAAAAGCATAACAAAAGTCTATTTTATAATCATAATCATTGTAACAATATTTTTAAATAATCATTGATCTTCTGAGAAAATTTATAATTAAAGGAAAACTACTTACTTACTAATTAATGATTAAGGAAACTTTTATATTTTACATTGGCCCAGTAAATTCTAAGTAGTAAATTGAAGGTTAAAAGAAAAATCTTTAAATAATTTTCAATAAACTTTCAGATGATGCAGAAATCCCTCTAGAAATGGACTATACAGGTATAAGTCCAAAAGACCTAGACACAGCCCGAGTGCTGTTCGAGACTGTGGGGGAAGTGCTAGGCAGGTCGGTGCGAGGGGTCATGTCTGTGAGAGTTGGATTTTACGAACTCGGTGGAAACTCCTTGAACTCTATTTATACTATCACTAGATTGAGGGATAAGGGGTATTATATTGGTGAGTATTTGTTTTGTAATAACTTAACTAACTTAACTTAGCTTCACGCATAATTTCCTCCAAGTGAAAATAGAACTCACAACCGCCGTCTCCGACGCTGTGCCGCTGCGCCACTACTGGTTGAAATCAAGTCATTTATTTTTATTATTAAAACTAGACCATGATTATTAATTTATATATTTTTTTAGAAATCAGTGACTTCCTTGGTTCAAAGAATCTGGGAGAAGTATTATCACATCTGACGACACATCCGGAGAACTCTTCTCATAATGAACGTAACAACTTTTTAGTACACTCTATGAGGCAGGATCATAAAGAGAGAGTTATTGAGTAAGTTTTAATAGTCTACGTATTAGGGATATCTTATTTTCAAATGCATTTCGTCATTTTTCTTAATATTCATTTTAAATACTCAAATTTTTAATCACTTAAAATAATTAATATTAATTTGAATTTAAACATATTCAATATATTGTTATTAAATAACAACCTTTACACAGAATGATAGTATCTTCATTCTACGAGAAGGCGGAATTGGAACAATTTGTACGGCACGAAATCGAACCCCGGGACTACGCGATGTGCATCGACGCCTGCTGGGAGCCGCTACTGGCGGCCGACTTGAGTGTTGTTTTGGAAGATCGTGAGTTATATTTATATAGATAAATATCTTAACACAATTAAAAAATTTAACGAGCATTCTATTTAACTTTAAATTTTACGTTCTATATAAACATTTTAAAAGTTAAATTAAATTACAAAACTTAATATAAGTAATGAACAATAAATAACTGTTTACCGCAGCGTCCGGGTCCCCCATAGCGGTCGCCCTGAACTTCGACGCGCGCGACGAGCCCGACATAGCGCTGGGCGGAGGACTCGCTAAGATCATGACTTTCCTGGAGTTTGTTGAAGGGTCGGTCAGGGATGCTGTGTTGCCGGAGGGGAAGGGTGAGTTTACATTGTTTTTGACTCGCATATAGGAGAGTAGGCAGAAGGAACGTGGGAACTTACTGTTAAGACATTTCCGTTGCCCAATCTCAAGTGGGAATCGAATCGGTCACTATACCCATGTATTACCTATCTATATGTATATAGATAAATTATATTGTTAATTACTCTTTCAGGCTCAATCCTCCATTCATTCATGATGGCGACAGATTCCCAACTATCAGCTCAGGACAACGTCTCCGCGATACAAGCGCTCGAACTAGCGACAGAGAGAGTCGCCAGAGAGAGGAGATTTAAAGGAGTATTCACTACTAATACCAGTCCTTTGACGCAGGTTAGTTATATTTTTTGTAGTTCGTTTTTAGAATTATCTAACACCGACATGACATATGGAACAGCTTCTCTATCTCTGGCCGGACAAGTTAAGTCCGTCGTATAATCAATTTATTTTGTCAAGAAAAACATACACACAAAAAAAGGATGGACGATCAAATTCTATGGACTAATATATTTATATATTATTATATTCATAATTTTTAGCTTCAGGCTATATACCGTATATAGACAAACTTGCTTGTTACCAGAGCAATGAAACGAAAATTATTTATACCATCAAATGGAATTCGAACCCACAGTCGTTGCGTTTATAGTCAAACACAGAGGAACCAATTACAACTTTAAAATAATATAATAAAAAAATATTTGAATTTCTACAGCAACTTGGCACGGATGTTCTCGGATTCCAAACATTACTGGACTATCAAATAAACCAATATGTCGATCCTAATGGCGATAGGACTTTTGGTCGAGCTCCCGACGACATGAGGGCAGTCGTCTGTTGGAAGCCAGTTGAATAAAAAAGGATAATATTAATAACTTATATTAACACCTTTTATAATATGCTTAGTTTACACTTTTTTATTTTTACGTAAAATTGGTACCTAATTTAAGAAAATTATGGATATTCTTTTTCTAAATTTTAACTTGTTCCGCCAACAATATTTTTTTTTTGTTAATGTGTCTCTGTCATTATGGATTATACTTTTTTAAGAAAATTCTTGCAAATGTCGTAAAAGTTGCAGTTTATTGTTATCTATACGTACCTGGATTTCGATCAGCGTTGCTAGATTTTACCTTGGAGAAGAAAAGGATTTTTAAATAGAAAATCGGGATTCTTTCGCCAAAAGCGGGACATCATATGCTTGAATAAGAGTAGATTTTTTTACTTTATTGTCACTCACTTACTCTCTCACTCATTTATTTTTAAAGACAAAACGTCACTATAGTTATAACAATAACCTTTTGGATTATTCTGTACCTGAACATAGTCATTTCTTTGGTCTCTAAAATTATTAGAAATTTATAAAATTTAAAGCAATTAAAAAAGTTTTCTCTCAGTAGATACGTATAATAATTCACTGGAAGTGGGAATTTTGGGTTACAGAATTGGGACGTCCTAAGTCAGAACGTCTGGCAACACTGATCTAAATCAGCAATATATCTAAATATATTATGCTTCTTAATTCATTACTTAAGTTAAGCTTATTGAAAAGAAATATCTTCAGCATTCTATTTTAGGAAAAAGTGTAGTATGAAAGAATTTAAGGTTTTTTTTAAACTGATAACTGTACAGATTTTTTTATCATTATTTAAGAATTTTTGAGTTAAAATTTAAAAAAACCCATAATAATTGTAGTACAAATTTATGTAATATTTTTAATTTGATTTCAACCAGTTATTTTATACCAATCAGAATTACCTCATTTTTTCGATTATACGTATATCTAATAATATAATTAAATTACAATGTAAATCTTTAACCATTAAAAAAATTTTAAAAATGTAAATTTTAAAATATAAAATAACATACAATAAATTCTATTTGAATCAGCCTCTATAAAGTAAATTCAAGAACGCTACGTTCTATGTATTTGTTTAGTTCTTTGTTTGTGCTTATAAAGAAAAACACTATTTCAAAATGATATCTACTAATACAAATTATCTGAAAAAAATATTACTCAATAGGAAATAAGTATTTTTTTTAAATATTTTTATTTTTAAGCTGCACCAAAAACGTACCTATTCATCGTAATACAAATAAAATAAGTTTTTTTGGTCAAAATTTTTACAGGAGTAAAAGTTTATTGAAATTTTCTTATTATAATTGTGATAATTATAATTCACATTTAACTTTTTAATAAGAAATTATTTTAAATTCTTATAAGAATTGTGATAATCGTTTTTAGTTGTATTTAGTTTTAGTACAAACTAGTAATATTAGAAAATTTTGGTCAGTATGATTGAAATTATAAATTATTCGTAATATTAATAATTAATAAAATAATATAAGGAAAACTTTCATAATCTTATAAACACTCACGAATTAATTTGTACTCAGGCACTCGTTATTTGGAATGTCGGTAGTAAACTTAAAAAAATAAATAATATACAAATATACGTTGTAATATGTATATTATTTGTTACATTGCATTTTGTTTTATCTATTATCAATACCTACTAATTACTACTACCTGCTAATTACACTTTTAATAATTGAATTTTAGTTTATTGCCGTGTTGCCAATTTTCAAAAGATTGTTTTTTGTTTTCTAGTAAACAATTGGTAATTTTAATATAAAGAGATTAAAATTTATTTATAAGAATGTGTATTGTTATTTAGATAAAAAATCTTATTGGAAAAATAACAAATTAACTTAGTTGTTACTTGTCAGTGAAGATCTCTAGGAATAATTGTTAAATTTCTAGCTTAGGACAAAACATGTAATCTCAGTGTTGTTTGTTTAATAAATGATGAAATTACCTCATATGTTTTATTTATTTGTCTTAAATAAAAAAAAACAAATATATGGTACATATATTATTCAAGTAATAATTAACATTTTTTACCTGTCCGCTTCACATAGAATGTCTCATACTTTATTTTATTATTTGATGGCACTTTAAGGGTAGGAATATAAATAAATAGGAACTTTTAACATTTTAATTATTTTAATCAACGACTAAAATACATTTGACTAGAAAATATTTAAATAGTGACAGACTAGAATTTCGCTACAAATTGTTAAGACATGTTAGGGCTTATAATTATATTAGTTAAAGCTAAAAGTACTGCAATACATATATGCTCAGAAATTTCATACACACAGAACATCTAAATCATATTATACATCAAAATTTGACAGAACTCTGTCAAATAAAGGTACTATAATAGCCTTTATTTTCAATTATATGTTAATTTAATATTTATGTTATCAGAAATAATATTTATACATTTCATAGAAGAAAAAAGTTCCTTACAGAATATTATAATGGTATCTATGAACAGATGCCATTTTGATTTATTTGAATGCTAAACAAGTTGAAACCACCAAGGTGCAAAGTCAAACGTTCTTGTATAATAAACTACTGTGTGTATTCAATTCAATGGTATTTATAGAATAATTTAACATAATTATCTGTGATAGTATTTATCTATTTATTATATATCTTAGGTAGGTCTTGGTTGCCCTTAGTAAATAACATTATGTTAGTTATTCTTGAAAGTCAAGTATTAATGATAACTCACCAGGACACACATACAATATAGAGACATATTCAAAGAAGATAGACTTGACTAGAGAATGAAAATAGTCTAATTTTCTATACTAATTATTTAATCCTATAGAGTAAACACAACGACTTTTATTACTAGTTTTGTATATAATTTAATTAATTACTTATTAATAATTAAGTAAATCTCCATCGTTATTTAGTAATAAAAGCGTAACTCTTTAGAAATTAGTAAATTCTTTTGTTTTGCGCGATTTTAGCAATTTTTATAAAAATAATAGTTATCCATTATTTTTATTGAATTTGCTAACTCCTTTTAAAAATAATGGTACTTACTGTTGAAACAAAAACAATGCATAACATATTTCAAGTAATATCAAATATATTAAAAAAAACTATCTTCAGTTATAATAAGTAATCAACTAACATAAAATTATTTTTAAACAAATACACCGGGTATTATTTTATGGTATTAGCTTTGAAGCCATTTCAAGTGAAACACACTATATGAATTAATTTCTAGCGATAAAAAACTTAGTTATTTTATAAAAAAAGTTTAACAAAACCAAGTTTTAACGGGTGGTTCAGAACCGTCAGTCTCTTGTCAAATTGGACCAACACCATATTTAGCTAATTCCGAAACATCATCAATTTCAGGCTTAATATAATTCGTGTCAGTCATTATAGGCACGTAGTCGTCAGTGCCGTCAGTCAAATCTAATATTTTATCGCATATATCATCATATTTGTTTATATTAGCTTGGTTTAGCAGTTTTAAGGATTCTTCTAAAGCTAAATGGGAACGAGATTCGGGTGTATGTCTGTCTTTGTCACATTTTCTATGGTGCAGGGAGTTTGTTGAATATGGCGGCGGTTGTGGGCGATTGTAGTTTGCAGCTAAATTTGTGGTTGATTTTGGACTGTATGGGCGAGTTAGGCTGTTGTTTGGACTGAAATAAAAGAAATAGTACATGAGAAAATTTTCACGTTAGAATTATTTTTAAGAAAAAAATCAGTAATTACTAATTTTCTAATTTTATCTACTTTTAAAGTAGTAGTACAAAACAGTCTCTGAGCATTGAATCCAATTAAATCTTTTTTTATTTACCTTCTGTATTCTACATATAGGGTAAGCAGAAAGATCTAGTGTCAAAACATTTTGCACAACACATAACGTTTAGTGGCACAAATCATCACTGCGCTCTGTCTTATTGCCATCGAGATTTGTCTTTTTACCAAGGAGATGAAATGAAAATATTCATCTTTAGGCAATTCATTCCGCGGAGTGGGAATCGAACCCCCAACCGTTGAGTTTACAATTAGATATTCTTTTACTGTGACACAATGTCATTGTTTTATGTTATATATAAAATTATAGAATAAAATACCTAATTCCCAAACTTTTTTGACTTGTGTTATCCGCTTGAGTCTGTTCAGTGTTGCCAGTGCCATATCTGCAAATTTCTACTTTTGCTACTTTTTGAGTTCTAAAAAGAAATAAATATATATAAATTGGTCTTTCATTTCATTTATTTAATATTATATTAGCGAACCTAAACATGATTAATATTTCAGTTTATGGGCCTAAAATAAGAAATTAGTATTCAATTTAAAATATAATTAAAGTAAAATTTGTTCTTAAAATTTAGAAACCCAAAACAACAAAGTATTATGATTGGTTAATCAATTAAATAATTAAATGTTAGTAAAATATTATCAATGACATGGACTAGTGTAATAGATAAAAAATATAAAAAACGTTAAATAATTTAATTTACCTAAAATATTTTGTAATGGTTAACTCAGTTTAGTAAATTAAAGCTTTTTATCTAATTTAACTGTTATATTGATAGATAATAAACCATTCCTTATATTTTTAGTAAAACTGTTAATATTATTAGAATTTGAAATTATTTTAAAAGTCAAACCTTCGATTTCTATAATCCTCACAAACATGATATATTTCATCTAAAAACATTTCTGATACTGGATCACGCCTGGAAATGGTGTTTTTTGCAAATATAATTTTCAGTACATAATTATTAAATACATACCTTATTTATAGTTTCATGTATAAAAGTCAAAATTACAAGAAATAAAATGAGATATTTAAATATGTAATAAGAGGTGCAGGTTGGACTGTAATAGGGTCGTTAATCAAATTGATAGATAGTATGTGATCAGTTTCAATATTTTATTGGAAATTTAATAATCTGTAAGAAATAAAATCTAGTCTCTTTTTTCGTTTTTTTTTCTCACTGAACATTTTATTTTAAAATATCTAACAAAACTAATATATTACTAATATTATTAGTAATTTTCACAAAGCCCACTTGTCAGAAAGTCGACCAGTCCACCATACCCCTGCAGTCGAGAATTGGGGTATGCGTGGATGCTAGTTTGGCAAGTTGAATATACATATTCAGTGTGAAGATTACACTATAACTTATGGCAACAGTTTACCTAAATCTAGGAATTCTCCAAGAATCTAACCAAGGTAATACTACTAATATGTTACTAACTCTCACCTAGCACACTTAGCACACATGGCGGCAGACAGACCACCAACACACAACAGCAACAACAGCACGGGCGCAGCGACAACAGACGCGAGGCGCCGCGTCGCACTCGCAGAGGGGAGAGATCCCCTGTTCGGTGCAGTCCATGCGCCCGCGGCCGGGAGGGGATGGGTGTGCGCGTTGTTGGACGGTATGGGTGTTAGGTATTCTATGTGTTCTGTTGTACGCGGCTTGTATATTGTGTTGTACTGGAATGAAAAAGTATAGAGAAAAAATGTTATTGAATACAAAATAGATAATAGTTCCCGCATCCTATGCAGGTAGCGATGCAGCCAGACAGGTTTGATATTTAAACATCTATGGATCTGTATAGAGGCTGTCATTGCGCAGAGTCATAAACGGTTATGGGAACCGTGGCCAAACGTTTATCAATGGTAATAACAGCCGGTTAATAACGGGCCTCCCACTTGAGAATTACATATTTTATATTTTTGTTTCTTTGTATTGGTAATGAGACATTGGGTAATCGAATTGTCTTAATGTTCTAATTCTATTTAAATTTCGCTTATAGATAAGTTAGTCAAAGTCAAATATTAACGAATTCTGTTAAAACCTTATTCAAACAAAATTACTTCAATTTTATTTTATTAATAACACTCTTACCAATTCAAAACTACACCAGTCTAAAGTAAGTCCGGCGTCTCTAAACAATCTTTCAACGGTCGTCCTCTTATACTCTCTAGGACAGCTTGGAAGGCGGGACAATGGCCGAACTTCTTCCCTCAACCTTTTCAATTCTGATGAAAACGGCATTGAAGATCCAAGACGAATTACCAGACTGAGAAAAAGATGAAAATCAATCAATTTTCACATGAGTCAGTTACTTTATTTAGTGTTATAATATTTTATAGATTTCGAAGCCTGTCGTGGCGCACATATATGTGACTGTTAGCGTGACTGCTTGTGGGTTCGATCCCTACTCGAGAAAGTGAAATATTTAATTATTTCATTTCTTTGCTGTGTGTCGAGACAAAGAGCGGCGGTGAGTTCCACCACTGAACACGCAATGCCTCCAGAATTTGGCGGAAAACTGAGAACGAAGTATCTTGATACAGCGTAAAGCTGGAAAAAAAATGTTTACATCTTATCTTACCCTTCTCCATCACTAGGTTTTAAAGGTAGTCTGGCACCCAAGTCAATAGCCGAGGCGAGGAAGGTCGGGTACAGGTCTTTGCTGCTTTCAGTCCATAATTTTGCTCTTAATATGTCTTTAAGGCGTGTCATTCTGGAAGAAAAAATGCCAACATGTAATTTATCACTTATTTTTCTTTATTAATGGCAAGTGTTGAGAATGTCAACAATATTTCTATTTGAATTTAAGTACCACCTTATTTCTTTGGAAAACTTAATTAACTTGACGTTGAAAACTTAATTAACAGCTTGTTAAATCTAACTAAGATTTGAGAAAGACAAAAATTTACAAAGGTCTATAAGAATTTTTTTTGATAAGAGAATATTTATATTGTGTAAGCTATTTAGAAATTGCATAAATATTTTTTTAAAATGTTAAAATTATCAAGGTTAACATTACTTAACAATACTTACCTATGCTCGTCCAATAGATCTTCTACATTAAGATTATCGATCTTCAATTCCACTTCATGTGTCGCCATGTTTTCTTTGGGCTCTACAGTCAAAGTTAAAAGTACCCGCCTCGTTTCATAATCCTGCCGGTTTAGGCCTATTACTTCTATCTGAAATAATTATATTTTAATATATTATTTTGATTCACCTTTACGAAGTATCCGGCACACAGTAGTGTAGACCGTCTGTCTACACGTCTACACAACCTTCAGCCTAGTGTTAAGACACTCCAATCATCGCGTACCGCCTAATTATTGAGATATTATTTAATTTTCTGATTTTTGTCTATCTCATTTATTTATTTATATGTTAATCTGGATGTTGATAAAATAATAAATTGATATTGCCTCATAATTCAATATACAGAGTGTAAATCTATCGACGGATAAACGGTGGTATGTGAGTAGGAGGACCTCAGTACCTATCCACTTCACCCCAATGTATATTCAGAGAACGCTTCAGAAAATATTTGGGAACGTATGATTCTTTGGAAAAATATAGGACTTCTCAAGAAATTAGCAAATATCGATAAACCCGATTCAATAAATGAAATACAAACAAACATACTATACATAGAAATTCAAAACATACAAGCAAATGCATGAAAATAGGGCGTTTACGAAAAAAACTGAATAGATAACATAAATAAATGAGCGAATGAGGGCATTCAAGCCTTGTACTAGAAAATGAACTATTGATCGATTCTTAAGTTCTTTAAGGAGTATAAAATATCAAATTACTACTACATTGGACTTCTACACGATTACTTATATTATTGCTATCGGAATTTAATTTACAATTGTGTGTTTATAATAATCTCGTCGTTCGTGTCTTATAACTCAATAAATAATAGGCAACAATCCATGTCAGTCGCGGCGCAGGAGTATTACTGTAAACAGGTTATGGGTTCCCAGATTCCCTCTGCCTATCCTATTTTGTGCAGAATACAGCATCAAGCTAAAAAAAACGAAATAGCCAATTGACTTGACTCTGGTCAATTTTAGATAAAAATAGGTTCGATGTTGACTCGTGCTGGAGTTTGTTTGGTTGGACACGCTAGTCTCAGGAAGTACTGGTTCGAATTGTTTTTTTTGTATTTGATAATTTAGCGAGGAAGTTTATTGGTAATAGACATTATGTTTATTTTAACTTATACATAACCTGTAGTTATTTTCATTTGACCAAGGCCGCGACGACATGGTTAAAAGCTAATGTGAATATAAATAGAAAATAAAAACAATTAACCAGCTAAATTACTAAAACACTTACAGTGATCGGCGAGGCGGTGCCCCTCGGTGGAGTACCAAATATAAATCCTGAATGGTGTCTTCCACTGTAGATATACCGAAGCCAAGATGGTAGCTCCGGTTTGCCGATGAGAGACGCGTGGAAACGATATTGCTGATCAAATTCTGTTGAAAATCAAGTATATACTTTTATTTATTTTTTTCAGTTTCTAGGCAGGAGAACCGCGGGAAAAGCGTAATGTTGTTAAAAATAATATTATTAATTCGTTTCGGGTTCGATGTCGACTCGGGAGTTATTTAATCTGATGAAACAGAGTGCAACGTTGAACTCCGCCATCTAGGACGTTTTCAGGTAAAAATATTAAGCTTCATTCATAGATTATTATCAAAATATCTCAAGGTTGCTCTCAAGGTCGATCTCAGAGTGTAGAGCGGTTTATAAATACGGGGCCTTTGTGTCTGTTTAGAAAGATAACGTTTTCCTACTATAGGTTAGCAGGAAATGAGTGAAAATAAAAAATGTGTAGCGTATATATATTTAGAGGCATTTTTATTTAAAAATTTTGTGATTTCATAATATACTTATCACTCAGCTTTGAACTTATAAATCTATAACAAAATATTACGCGTGGGTGGGTCCAACACTGAACTTTATTTTTTGCGTAAAGACAGTTTTTTAATGTCACTGTTAAATATAGCATATAAAGATATTAAAAGAATATCTTTATTTTCTTCGCGTTACATACGATGAAAAAATGTTTCATGTGGAATTCGCAGGAAAAACCTAATGAAAATTGTATTTTTTCTAAAATAAACCCACTACATAATGAACCACAATTTTTCATAAATGAAAATATTCCAAGCAAAAATCGAATCCACAACCATAGGGTTTACAATAAAACAGTCCAAAATCAAACATGTGCGTCACACAATCATATTTATAAAAAAAAATAACATTTTAAATAATAAAGAAAAAGAAACGTTATTAAAACATCACAAACAAAAATCACGTTAATTAGACTCACCTTGATAAGTCCAGTTAAATAAATTAGGACTTATAGGTATTGCGAACATTTCCGTCTCGACCGCATTGTACACGTGACCCAATGACGCTTTTGTAAATAATAATAAACAAAACAATGTCAACATTTCCTGAAAAAAATTGAAATTTTATTGAATTTTACGATTATTATAAATGTGAAAGTTTGCGAGGATGGATGGTTGTTTTTTTTCTGTTCCCCACGCAAAATCCACTAAACAAATTTAGATGAGTATTTGGTTTATATATAGCTTATAAAAATAACACAAAGTCTACAATTTATGTAAAGATTTTGTATAAATTTGAGCACTTCTTAGTTATATTTCCTTTTAAATAATGAATTTCTATAACTAACGTGAATACTAAATAGTCAAAAGGTGTTAAATATAGTGTAGATATTTTGTTTATTAGTGATTACTTACCGGTAGCTGGATGTGGAAAGAAACTGACCTAATTCACAATTATAGTCAAACTATCGATTTCCATGCTAGAATATTACAGTTAAAGATTACACTGTAGATGTAGAGTATAGATGTTAGCTGTAGACAAAATAGCGAGCGCACATGAGCAGAAGATACCGGACTAACAGAGCTGCATTCAATTTGTTTATACTAAAATCATATTCAAAATAATGAACATGAATAGAAATATACTTATAAAGATAATTTCAAATAATAATATATAAATAAATTACCGTTTCATACATTTAACATAAAAATCTGTAAGAAACTTATCTTCCGCATACGTTATAAGCTCAATAACGTTGGAATTTCTTGAACGCAAATTATAAATAAAGCGAAAAAAATACATTCGTCACTAACCTGCGTATTTATTGACAAACGGTTACGATTAACTTCCCACTTATTTACGTTTACGATAAAAATAAGCGAGTACGTCCCTGAACACTGGGCGTGACGTAAAGTAGGAGCGACGTCATTGGTTAGCGACAGACTGTTTTTGTATTGAGTGTTACGTTCCGTTCTACGAGCATAGACTTGATAAATGTTTGCGCAAAAAAATATTATTTAAAATGAAATATGTATATTTTTAAACATTCTGATAACTAAGCTTTAATTAAATAAATATATCAATATATTTAATACACCAGTAAATCAGTAAAATAGATTTAAAATAATATTATTGTATACTATGAAGTGTTGTGTAGTTTGGACATAAAACTAAACGTCATCCATTCATTCATTTACAAATGTCATATACTTGAAAGGGCGAGGAGGGCGATTTTGCGATATCGGACAAAAATTGTTTAAGAGAATAAAATAATATTTGTAACCATAATAATGTTATCAGCCGGATTCGCGCGTAGGGCGTTTACACGCCCATTTTGCAGAACCGTTTGAATATAATATCTTAATAAATATTTTTCGGGCGATATTGTTTTCGTTACATTTTCGGGATGTTGAAATTTAAAAAAATGGGTTCGGATAAAGTGCCGTTGTTGCTTGTGACCGCCAACGTAGGATCCATTTTCGAGGACGTAAGTATTGTCTCAATAAATCACGTATTTGTCGCCCTCACGTACTATGCCTGACATAATATATGCCTACCTACATTATATTAATTAAACGTTGCGCATGTGACACTGGTCTAATTTTGAAACAAGTGTTTTTCATGTCATTGCACGCAAATTGCCATTTGTCACGCTCACTTAGCCAATTCATTTTTCAAACAATTTTATACAATACTACATTTTATAAATTTTCTGTTCCTCATTTCCACCATGTCTCACACTCATGCTTTACGTTTAAAAGAGTTGAATTACCAAGAAATATTTCTTAAAAATATATATTTCTATCGTGTGTAAAATCCCACTCATATTAACTTCAAAACATTTTTAGTAATCGCAAGTCCTAGTTGCTGAACAATTTTTTTTTGCTTAAAGTTATTATTAATGCAATCCATGCTACTTATTAGTAATATATTAATCAATAATAAAAAGTAGTTCCGGAATTGATAAAATTCACTAAATGATGATATGTAAATGAAAATAACGATCTAATTTCACAAAATATTTTTAATTTAAAAATATTTTATTAATAAAAAAAATTAAACTAATCACTGACCCTTATCACATTATAAAGTAATTTGAATATATTCCCCATAACTATAATTAAATATAATTTACATATTTTATCATACATTCATTGCTTTATTTTAACATAAATTAAATCGCTTCTTTCAAGTAAAGCCTCAAAACTTTGATAACATTACTTTTTTACATAAAAATCTGCCTAATTAATAGAATTCTATATATATATGCCTTTATAATAGATCTTATGTTTTGATTTTTTATTTGTGTATCAATTTTAAGATGTCATAATATATAAACTCTTCAATTCACACCAAATGAAAATAAGAAAATTTACAAAGAATTTCTAATAACAATAAGATAGCTTAGTAAAGTATGAAACATAGTTATTTGTGAGATAAATAAAATCTACTAAACTTACAATTTTTTTAACCTTTTATTATGTTTTTGAATAACTGTTAAAAGTAAACCATTAAAAAAAAATGTACATTTTGAATTCTTATATATCTTATATTATATTCTTATATTACTTATATATTTAAATTTCACATTGTATCCCACACATGACGGGTTAGAGCAGAGGAAACAGTGATAAGACACTTTGTTCCCCGGGCACAACTCGTTGTCCAAGTCAATCTGAGTGGGTGGCGAACTCACAACCATCACATTTGGAGTCAGATGCTGTATTATTTTTATAAAACAGTAATAATGTCAAGACTTTATCAACAGTCAATCAAACTTTATACAATGATTCATGCTTACAGGAAAATGAAAATAATTGCTCATATGATAAAAAAATTATAAATTTTTTTGTAGTTCAACATCAGATTTTTTCCTTATTATTTTAATAGTTTTGTACTTATTTAAAAACCTTTAGAATTTATTTTTGATGCAAATAAATAATTATATTGTGAGAAGTTATAGTATTAGCTGAAATTTAATAAATATTGAATCAACTGGTTGTGGGTTCAATCCCCACTCAAGGTTAGAAAATATTTATTTAAATTTTCATTTCTTCGCTCTGGTGTCGAGGCAAAGCGCGGCGTTAAGGTCCACCACTCTACACGCAATGCCTCCAAAATTCGAGGGAGGGTGGAGAACGAAGTGTCTTAACACTAGATTCTCTCTGCCTATGCTGTTGTGTGCGGGATACAGCGTGAAGCTGATTTAATTTTAATTGTTAATAAATATTTCATTTCTTCGAGCGGGAATCGAAATCGCGTTTACATTCACACGCTTATGCCCCCAAAATTCTGGCATAATATGAAAGTATTACGAAAAATATATTATTTAACTATTGTTTCAGCCGTCGGTAATGCTACCAATATGGACGTCGGAGTTCCTCCAAGCGGTTTCCAGAATGGATCCCAAGTTTATCGCCTTGCATTTGCAAGAAGTCGGCGGCAAGGCGTACGAGAAGTCTATGCAATATGTACAAGACTTTGTACAACGCCTCTGCGATTGTCCAGAGCTGAGACTATATGACAAGATTAGAATATACCTAGATGAAGATTTTAGTTCGCCGGAGAAATTTACTGTGAGTAATTAATTTTACTAATATAATGGTTGATAAGCCGTTGCCTTCTTAAGGTGAAGTTTTTGGATTTTTTGCGCATTTTGCTCTCCAAAGGGTAGACAGAGAAAGAAAGGGTAGAATGCATACTTCTATATATATTCGACCGTAATATACAAGTATTGAGCATTGATTAGTAGATCTTAACGCCGCGCTTGACGCATGTGAGCAGTGAAAGGAATTTAATTCACTTCCCCGAATGCGAATCGAACCCACAGTCATCACGTATACTTGTACAGACATTCACTGTTCCATTACATCACAATACCTTTACGTTTTATTTTAACGCAAATCATCTACTATGATATCGGCAGAGGTATATATTTTTTCTATGTTCTCTGTTTACGTTTATCATTATGGAATGAAATGTATAAATATTGGTATATGTGAAATTTGAACCCAAAACGATTACGTACATATAATTATGACATACAAGTACTACGCTACAAGGGCGTTGATATTTAGTGATGTAATACGATCGACATAAATTTTAATCTTTATAGGGAAATGCTAATTATATTATTAAGTAAAACTACTCTTTAATGGATTTTTATCGCCTTTTCGTATAATTAAGTGGTTTTTTTTAAAGCAATTATTCTAACGTTACTATAGTTTGTGGTTACGGGTGTTAAAATTATACTTTTCGGCTTAGCTGGGAAAACAGAGAATCTGCTGTTTTGACAATCCGTTCTCTACTCTCAGGCCAATTTCGTAATAGTGGATCTTTAAGTAGCGGTACTCAACGTGGCCCTTTGTCGGAACTGAACGGAACGGCAATGGCGTCCATAATTTTTACGTGAAAAAAAGAGAAAAATAAAAGAGTATTTTGGCAAAGCATAGAATTCGATGCAATTACTTTGTCCAAATTTTACTTTTATAAATAGTAAAATTTTCGTATTTATATATATATTTCCCACGTTTTAAGACATTTGTCACGAATGTTTTCTATTAATATAATAAAGCCATTATGGCGCAGCGGCACTTCGACTGACATTAACCGCCACGGAAGTGGGTCGATTTCAACTTGGGAGATTGAATTGATTTTCCTTCCTCGCTCTGGTAAGAAGACAAAGCAGGGAGATGGAAATGCGCGAAAAATAAATGGAAAATGGCAACGCGTTGTTTAATACTAAATTCTCCCTGCCCTAATAATATGCGAAGCTACTTTCTTTTGTTTTAATATTGTATTAAGCAATACGACCTACGAATGTAAAAATGTATGCAATACTTTATGTATTGTTTGTGGTTTTACTTCCCACAAAAACAAATATTTCCCTCAATTTATGTAATTTGTTCAAAGTGTGTGGGAATTTACGTATGTTGTGTTATTTTAATCCCGATAGCCGAGTTTCCTATTTAAATAAGCACGCTTGTCTTATTTCTTGTTTAAAGTAAGGCGATTTACGCCTAAATAACTATATTTAACATTTTTAGTGATAATGCGTAACAAGTGATATTTCACACTTAGGAAAAAAATAACTTTTTTTAGAAAATTAACCGTGAGATTTGAACCAGCGCCTCTTGGAAACCGTCCAAGAGCTCCACCATTAATCCATACCACCATTCTCATCACGTTACGTCGAAATAATAAACAATGGATGATTTTGTGAATTTTAGGGTTTCAACTCTTATACTTTATAGGAATAAAATGTTGTGAGACGAAAAGCGTCTCAAATGACACAGTACCTACGTTTAAATGTATGTATATGACGTCATAAAACTTGAATTTACAATGTTTTTCTTTTGAAAAGCGGATAATTTTAACTAATTACAATTATTTCTTGTCTGTTAGCAATATTGTTTCTATACATATATATTTGTTTATAAAACTGTTTATAATAGTATGAACGCCGATAAAAATTATAATCTAAAGAAAATTGTTTTTTAACTGAAAAATATGAATGCATAGCCTACATAGGAAGAGAATAGATAGCCTACATAGAAATTTTCGCCATAACATCTATTTAAGAAATTAAAAACAGCTTCACGATGTATCCTGAACACAATAGGATAGGCAAGTGTTAAGAGACTCCATTCCCCACATTCCGCCTAATTCTGCTAGAGTTGCGTTAACATCTATTTATACGTAAAAAATATCATTGATTCCTCTCGAAGCGCACTGCACACCCCAGGCGGGTAAATTAACTGGAACTTTATTATAAATCTCGAAATAGAACGCGTGGTTCGATCAATAATCGTCGGCTTCAATATAGACTAGGCGAGAAACGGAAAGAGCTGTAGGTAGTACCTATGGGTAGGTATGGCTATTTTGTATGTAAGCATGTGGTTTTTAACATTGGAAGCTTGTTCTCTTTTGTATCTATTAGCTTATGTTGCCATAAACGTTTTGATAGTGATTTCTGTGGGTAGTTGTTAATTTGAAATAATTTTCGAAATTTATTTTTGGCTTAATATTTAAAAAAACGGGTTGTCATTGCAGAAATCTCGATAAAATTTCAGACATTTGCAACATTCGTCCGTCAGACAGACAACATGAAAAAAAAAATCAGTATCACGTTTATTCGCATAGCAGGCTAGACAGAAGGAACATATTGTTAAGAGTCTGTTTGTTCCCCATTTTTCATTCAATTTTGGGTACGAGAATTTATTTTGAATTTAAATATGAGTAGCGGAACTCTAGTAGTAGAAGTGTAGATAAACACGCGTTTGCTTGTATCTATGTAACCTCGTGATCTAAATGAAATAGTATACTATACGTTTTAAGAGTGGATGCCATAGAAATGTTGAAATCCCCACAGACGCGATTAACTTTGACTTAGTATCTCATGTAATGGGATTTAGTACAAAGTAGGTATATATTCGATTTAAGTTCATTATGTTTTCTCACCTCAAGTAATAGGACTTGAGGCCAGTCCTGGCGGCACATGTGTGTGACTGTAAACGCGGCTGGTTGTGGGTTCGATCCCCACTCGAAGTTAAATTTTTTAATATAAATTTATATTTAAGTAGGTACATTCGAGCGCGACGTTGAATTCTGCCACTCAACACGCAATGCCTAGTGATAAGACACTCCGTTCCACACTTTCCGCCGAATTCTGGACGCATTGTGTGTTGAGTGGCGAAACTTAACGCCGCCCTTTGACTCGACACCAGAGCGAAGAAATGAAAATAAACATTTTAAATAAATATTTCATTTCCCCGAGTGGGGATTGAACCCTCAACCAATCGGTTTACAGTCACACTGTGCTTCTACGCCACGACCGGCCTCTAAAGTTACTAAGTTTAATAATTAATTAAGTTTTGTAAATAATTATTATACTATACATACTTAATATAAGTGTATCTAGATTACCGATTTGTATAATTGTTAATTGTATGAATCATCCAATCATACATATTTCTAAGAAAGAGAGAGGCAGTAGGATGTTATATTACCATTTGATTATATTGTAATTATCATTCTACTGGATCATAAATATTTTATTAACATTATTTTATTCCATCAATAATTGCAAACCGCATATTACGTAGGTATTATATTACGTGTTAGCGAGCTAGCGACCCTCTTGCGGCTTCGCCCGTTTGCGCTAAACTATTATTTATTCACTCTATTTTCTAATATATGCAGCAGATTCATAGTGACCAATTTTTTTTTCAAAATGTCATATATATTTTTTAAAATTTTATTAATCGATTATAATTAAAATAGCAAATATTTAATTAAGGAAAGTTTACAAAAATACAATAGTGAAAATTGCATTTAAATCGCTCTGTCGCCTTTTCTGAGATTTGCTTGCAGATGAAAATAAAAAAAAAGTGTATGGGACCTACTACTTTGATAAATACCCCCAAAATACATCGTCCATGTACAGACAGCTATCTGTTACATATTTATTATATATATAGATGTATAGACCATGTAGTCGAGGAATGTGGAAAAGAATGCCGCTCAAAGGACCAAATAAATCCGTTATGGATGTATGACGTAAAGCCATTGAACACTCACCTTTAATGGAATTGTGCTAATTTTAATAGTTCTTTACTAAACAATCAAGAATTATCTTATCATTGTAAAAGCTACCTTAATACATACCATTAAGGTGCCTTATTGTTATTGATATTTTATGCACATTTATGTCCAAGACGAGTTTTATTGAAAAAAATATATATTGTAGTTAAAAAGGTATCGTAAAATATCATTCACGAAAATGCTAATGTGTCCCCACAATGGACGTCGCCTTGACGATTGTAATTTGTGAATAATTATATAATTAAACATGTTTTTCTTTTCATTTACGTGTGTTTTTTTATGTAATATGAAGTTGGTGGAGAATTTAGTGAGAGATTATTGTCTTTTTTTATATCTATGTCCTTTTTTTACGCTTCACGCTAAAATCCTTCATTCAGCAGAATAGGCAGAGGGTTAAAACATTTTTCCAATTTTTCAAATCTTCTTTCTTGCACTTTGTCTTCTAACGAAGTAAGAATTGAACCCGCAAACGCATTCTCTGTCATACAGTTTTCATATTTTATAAAGCTATATGGGTGCTAATATCGAATTTACTTTATACTTAACTTGCAAAGTGTCACTTTTAAGAAATTTCTTTAATCATAATTTATAACCGTGCAATATGAATTGGTTCTGATATTACTTTCACTATACTTTCTCCGCTCTCTCCATAAGAGAAATGTATATAGGTGTCTCCTATATACATACAATAAATAAGTAATTTATAATACTTCTTTATTTCTTTACCGTCCTGCACACAGCAGGGTAGAGGTAACCACCTAGTGTTAAGACACTACGTTCTTCATTTCCCGCCGAGTTTTGGAGGCATCTCAACATCGCGCTGCGCTTTAAAACCAGAGAAAAGAAAATTAAAATATTAAAATTTCGATTTCCTCGAGGGGGAATCGAACCCACAACGCCTCGAATTTACAGTTACACGATAAACAATGATTTGTAAATACAGGCCTTGGAACATGTTATACATATGTCATACACTACGAATAGTCATTTCTATTTGACCACGCAGGAAAAATCGCGAGTTAACACTAGTTAATGATACTAAAATTGAAAATATTTACAATTACATACGAGTACTTCCAACAATGCAACGTTTCAAGGCGTATCCTGGTGTTGTTTACTTTAATCATACGAACAATAACGAGTAAATCATAATATTAATAATAATCACGAATGTGAAGAAATAATTATTATACGATTACGTTTACGCATTACTCAATTGTATATTTTATTTTGTTTATATAAAATTTATTTGTTTTTCTATTCTATTCGTGTGTGGGTAGGTGAGAACTAAAGCTGTATATTATTATTATTTTTCTTCATGCTGTCTCCCGCACTTAGCAGGGTAGATTCAACACCAGGGTAGACCCATCAGGATGCAGAATTGGGTAGAATGTGGATAAAGGAAGTATCTTAAAGGGAACGGTGTATATTAACAGTACGTTCCCGTATTCCTTCAGGATACAGCGTGAACCTAAAAATAATATAAGAAAAAGATGTTAAAGCGGCGTTGAGTTCCGCCACTCAACTCGCAATGACTTGAAAATTGCGCAGAAAATGGAAAACGGATTATTTAGATTAGCACTAGGCCTGCCTGTCATGCTGTGCGGGTAAAACCGTGAAATCGTAAAAAATGTTAAAAAAGCACTAACTTCCCGCTACAGTATTTTTTTATCTCTACATTTAAAAAAAATATTTTATTATTTCGTTATAAAATATTGTACCACAAAGATACGGCGTTTATATTTTACAAAGAATATTAAAAACTATATCTAGGTCAGGTTAAAAAAGATTTATGTTAAAATGCATAACCTTGAGCTTTGAATTATTAAAGCTTAAGACGTAGCGACATAACGTGAGACTTTTACCAAAAATAATATAAGATATTATTACAGCTAGGTATTTAAGTAAATGTGTATATAAATTTATTATTTAAATACTAGGGACCCGTTCGCGGTTTCGCCCGCTTGAACTACACTATTATTTATTTTCCAATCTAAATTAATTTCGTAGTCTAAAAACTAATGATAATTCATTTTAAATATAATATATTGGAAGCTAAAGTTTCAGTCTATTTAATAAAAGATTTATTTTATAGCAATTTAGTCGGAAAAAATAATTCAAAATTATATATTTGTAGTTTATTTACGAATGTCAACATTTATTAGCTGTCCCTATTTCTTATTGATAATTACAATCTTATAATTGGTACGAAACCCTCGACAGACAATTCCAACTGGCGTTTAACTATTTTTTTCTTTTGTAACACGGAACCCTATTTTTTTTGCAAATAAACGTTAATAAATCTTAAAATGAACCGTATTTCGTGTTGTATTTCACGAGAGAAGTACTCTTTAATTAAAGTTCATCTATTTATAGTTACTTTACTAAGCACTTGTTTGCTGCTTCTTTTAATGTCTTTTAAGGTTTTAAATTAAAAAAAATATATTCTTCTTTTCATTTTTGTTTGTTAACAGTATTTTTTTGTTTAAATTTCTAAGTTTACCTCTTTCCCTGACCTTAACGTGAGTGTTGGTTTTAAAATGCCACTCGAGGGAATGTTGTGTATAATTTAAGTGTTTCGACGGTCTGTGTAGCAAAAGGGCAGCGCTGGATTCGCTCTAGTTTATTTTACTTAATACTTTTTTAGAAAACGTAATAATTTTTGAACATAGCGGGATATGATCCCCCACTTCTTGAAAACTGTACATGTTTTCTAAATAAAGAATAACACTATAAATTTTAAAAATAATATATGTTAGTCTTCTTCTATTTGGAACTTTAGGTTCTTGAATTTTTGAAAATAAATCTAATGAAATTAATACTTCGCCCTAAAAATCTAAAGATTGTTTATTCAATTATACGTTAAAACAAAATCCAAATAATATGTTTAAGTTTGCCTTTATAATATTTCGTAAACAGCTTTTGATCATAAACTATACAACGTTTGACTGTAAGCGCGACGATTGTAGCTTCGATTTCCACTTGGGTTAGTAATTATATTTCATTTATATTTATTTCCGGTACGCTCTGATCGGCGAATCGGGGCGCCCAGTTTCTCCACTTAACTCACAAACATCTCGAAAATTCTACGGATATTGGGGAACGGAGTGTCTTAACACTAGAATTTCTCTTCCTAATCGTAACCGTCAGCTTCCACTGGCTTCTCAATAAATAAAAATACAACAATCATATAATACTGTAAGAAGATAAAAAGCTTAATTCATACTTTTCAATTCACATTAAACCGCTAATGACACTAATACGAAAGCTAATAAACATGTAAAGAGGAGCTTAACGCGAACCAATATCGTTATATTAATATCAGATATGATATCGCGTTGTACGCCATATACTGTCAAATCGATGGCTATCTTGTGTATTGGCTACTTATTAACGTTTATTTTTTAGTAGGTACGATGTAGGTAGGTATACTTATATTACAGTACGATTAACAAGTTGTGGCCGCCCTCAATGGTAGGCTTTCACAATTTTTTTTACATATTTCACTCGGGAAGAAAGTAATCGAAAGTAACAAAAATCCTAAAATCAAATCTGCGGAGTTATCTACACCTATCTATAGGTCACAGCTCGTCGACCTTACTGTACCTTATAATATAATATTAACATATTATTTTTTCTTTCATTCTAGGCATTGGGCAACATGTACTTCGCGCATTCCACACTGACCGATCTCAAGATATGGGATTTTGAATTAAAATCGTATGTAGATGTCGTTGGCAAGGAGGTAAACAGTGGCAACATAGAAAAAATCACTACTAAGGAAAAGGCGAAATTTCCACAGCATTTCTTTCCCGAGGTAAGCGAGACACGCCCACATGTAAATTAAATAAAATAAGTTTTAATTATTTTTTATAAATATTTTCTTTAAATTTTCGAATATAGAAATATTATCCTGCTATTTTAAAATAATTAATATAAATTCAGCAAATATTGTGTTTACTACACTCTATCTTCACATTTTTTAGCGTACCTCTGTATGCTGCACATAGTACAGTAGGCAGAGAGAGCCTGGGAATCTAGTGGTAAGACACTACGTTCCAATCAAGACTGTTCCATTCCCCACTTTCCTCCATATTCCGGGGTCTTTGCGTGTTAAGTGACGGAACTCAACTCGCTTTGCTTTATTTCCTCGAGTGGGAATCGAGATCTTTATATTTAAAAAAAATCTTATACAAAATTATTAATTAACCAAATTATTCCAATTTCAGTGTAAATGGTCTCGCAAAGGGTTTCTACGCACTCGCTGGACTATACGTGGCACTGCGGTGGAGTTCATCAACATACATCTGTTTCACGATGCGTCTAATTTACTGGCTCTGGAGCCTTTTCCTTCTGTAAGTATTATTTTTTTATTTTTTTTAGCATCATGCCGTATTCCGCACATAGAAGGGTAGGCAGGAAATCTAGTGTTAAGACGTCTTGTTCCCCATAATAGTTTTTTATTTACAGGGCAACGAGTAGTGCCCGCCCTAAAGTTAGCTGTAGATGGCTACGCATTTGATTTTATGACTTTTGTATACTTTACTTCCGAAAGCGCAAAAGTTCAAACTGTCTAACTTCAAGGCGGCCACGACTCGTCGATCGTACTATAAGTAGTGGTTTTCCTTTTGAAGTACAGAACCCTAGGAAACTAATATAAAATTCTTTGTTTTTTCCCTAAGGTTTATTGTCGTAGTCGTCGTCGAGCGCTACGACACACGCTCCGCCATCTTCATTCGGATGTGAACGCGGCACCGTACTTCATATTTGGTGATTTTAATTTTAGGACCGACACAGGAGGTGTTGTTAAGGTAACTAATTGATTTTTTTTTGACAAAGACACTCTTTTCTCCACTTTTCCTCTTAAATTGCAATTTGCACGTAAACACCTTTATGTGTACGATAAAATGGTTTCAATGTTTTCAGAAAGTGACAGAAGAGCTGACAGCGTGCCGTCTACAAAATGGCGCCAATGTGGACACGTCGAAACTGCAATACAGATCGAAGTCGGACGATCGCGTAGTACTTACTATCGGCAAGAAGGAGTTCTCTCATGTCGATCACCAGAAGATATTTAGAGAGCCTTGGGTGAGTTATACAAGGCATTAAAGATTTTAGAGAGATTTTATGGATTCAAAAGTTTCATATAAATTTTATGGCAATTACCTAAGCACTTCTTCAGTATTGAATTTAAGTTTTGAAAGCCTAAATTCGTCTTTAGTTTATACTTTTTTTTGTTTTGATTAACAATCGAGCTAACCAATTGTTAAGACACTGATATCCACTAATTTAGAGAAGATAATAAAAAAGGAAATAAGTTATATGCCATTCAAACGTTCCCCTAACAGGAATCGAACGTACAACCATCGAGTTCATAGTCAGACCCTATCGAATTGATTCTTTGTAACAAGGCTTAAATAATATAAAATTAACTATTAAATGTTTCAGTTACAAAAATACGATCGTGAATTAGAAGCACTAAGATCTCACCTCTACGAGTTTCCAGTTAAATTTCCACCCACTTACCCGTTCGAGGAAGACGTTCATCTGCCCACACATTACATGAAAACTAGGTAACTCTTATATTATGATTATTATACTCTTAATTAAGTTATACATGGCTCCGCAAATTTGATTTTAGCATTTTTATTACTTTTGATTAGAAATTAAAGCCTAACTTGAGAGCGGCCACGAGTGGTCGACCGTACTGTACTTGCTGTTAATGTCACTATTTTTTAAACAAAGCTGTAGAGAGAAATTACAGATAAGTTACTTCGTTCTCCACTTTTCGCATTCAAATATTACCGATTTTTTACCATTTTACCGTGTTTTGTCTACATTTTACTATAGTTTTATCATCTTTTTACCAGATGTCCAGCATGGTGTGACAGAGTGCTACTCTCTCAGTCAGCGAGACTGTTAATACAACAAGCTGACTCTAGGAGCGGAGAGAATAGACATTTGCATAGTTCTAAGTATGTATTTGTTTTTTTATGGTATTTTTTATTTTTAATTGTTAAACAGATATTGTGTCATTTGATCTAGTAATATTTATTTATTTGTATATATTGGACCCTACACATCTTACGACTGTCAATAAAAAGAAAACGCATAAAAGCGCGCTAACAAAAACATAACCTTAAAAATTAAAAAAAAAGTTTACATGAACTTAGCTTAAAGCTAAAATCCAGGTCCCCTATAAAATGTCTCTAGTTACGCCTATGTCCAAGGTGTTGATGAGGAAAAATATGTATCTACACTAATACTATAAAGCTGAAGCTGAAGTTAGTTTGATTGTGCGCATACAAAGATCTCAGGAATAACTGGTTCAAAAATATTTTTTGTATTAAATAGTCCATTTACTAATGTACTCAGTTTTACACGTTTTCTAAAAAAGTGGTTTTTTTTCGTATGTAGGAAATCAGTATGTGATTCTGACAGTGGCAGCGGAAGAGTGTCATCATCAGACAGCAGTCCAGCGCGGTCAGCCTCACCGGCCCGGTCTCATACTAATGTATGTATAAATAAATTATTTAAAATACAAAAAATATTATATGATTATAGTTGTATATATTTAATGTTATAAAGCTAAAGAGTTTGTTTGGTTAACAGTGTTAATCTCAGAAACTACTGTATTGAATTGAACACGTTGTGGTCAGTCGTGACGCAGGGGTACAAGCGTGCGACTATAAACGCGACAGGGTGTGGGTCCGATTCCCACTCGGGAAAAACGCGGCGTTGAGTTGGAAGTATCTTAATGGGAACGGAATATCTTAACACTTAAGTTTCCAGATTCCAAGTAGGCAGAGCCTGCTATGTGCCTAATAGCCTCGAATTAAAAAAATATGACGTTAATCGTCTCGATTGACCCCGCTGTGCCTGCGGTCAGAGTTACCTCCCGAGCTTAGCATGTATAAAAAGATCGGATAAATAATGATGGATTTTTTTTTCTCACATTTTTGATCTTTTATTTATTGTTGTATTCTAATATTGGGGAAAACTGTGAACTGTATAGTGTAAATTTGTACTTAGAAATAATCATAACACAAAAATGTTGTACTTTATTAAGCCTCCTGCTATCAATGTCTAATATAATATTTAATTATTAAAAAAAACAGATGAGTCCAAACAAAACACTAGAAAAGAAAAGCAGTATGGCGGAACTCGACGCTCTAAGTGTTCCCGGTATACATGTCAGTAGAAAGAGTATTGCTGACCCAACTAGTTTACAACATGCTATTAGTTCAAGGTAAGCTATATTTGTTATGTTCTAATATCCTCAGATTGTTTCGCGTTGGCTGTGGGTTTGATTTCAGAGGTAAATTTTGTGTACTAAAAAAATTATTACTTCACTTAACTTTTTATGTTTTTCTTGTTAAAAGCACTGTTTAATAGTTTTATTTATTTAACAAGTATGTATTGAATATATATTTGTATGCCTTTCCTCAAATATCTGGAAATTAAAAGACGTATACGTATATATCGGAATGAGAGCAAGATAAGGACTACCCTCAGACATTACGCGGGGTTAGTAACGAAACTAATTAAAGTTTTTAACGCGTAAATGTGACTACAGCGGCATCCCAAGCAAAAATATCTTATCGGCTCAAAACTTAGGGGTTAACCAACGAGATGTTTCGATGGGTTTCCGTATTCATGACTGTTTAGCGTCTATAACATAATATACTAACCAATTTGGAATCTTTTCAATTTTTCTCTGGACATATTTTAACACTTTTATTATATATGAAGTCGGCGAAAATGGAATGCTTTACATTTTTAAATATTAATTAAGAAAAAAAATGTTATGGATATTATTGTTAGGTGATAGGAATAATAGGAATTGAATATCGCTCTTTGATATCATGAAAGTGAAGATATTTGATTACTACATTATAATTCATTTTTTATATTATTTTCTTCATCTTAATAATATATTTAAATTTGTCACAACGTTCAAAAGGAAACAATCGATTAATAGTCGACTGATAAATTATCAATTATACACTTCCTCTTAAATATTCACTCTCGAATGTTCGACCTTGACAACGTTAACGCCATACAAAAACCGACTAAATATAATTTATTCTATCGAAAAAAGGCCGCTTGTAACAATGTTAGCAACTTTTAGCGCCCCAAATAAATAAAATATTTAATTCCCTTGTGGTTTTATAATCTGTATTACAATATCCTATCCAATATAAATATACACATTTTACAGGTTTAAAAAGAAATTTTTCGGATACAAAAAACAGTAAGTTGTTGGTACGATTGTTGTGACCCTTGACTTGCCCGATAATTATATGATTGACTGAAATCGTTATATTATCTATGTTTTTATATAAGGAATGGCCACAGACCAAATAAAAATTGAAATAAACATAAGAAATATTTTGGTTTAATTTTTCTTGGAATGTCGATGTTGTTCAGTGTTTAAATAATATATATTTGTGATTATAATTAAATAAATTGGTAAATTTAATTGGCTCAGGCTATTTTACTGAACTGTTTTATTGCATTTTTTAATCTTTATTTGCTAATGCTGTAAACAAATTAAATAAAAGTGAAATTATTTTAATTGTTTTTGAAAATGTTAACTCTTCTAATTTACATTTTACTTTATTCAGCCAAATAATATTGTAAGTGTTGGCCTTGTTTGTTTTATAATAATGTATTGTACCTAAGTGTTTGAGCATAAATGTGTTTTTGGTTTCCACATACAACTGCCACAAATACGTTACCCCCGTTTAAAACTATAGAACAAAAATCGATAATATATTTCAATATTAAGTAAATATAATATTTCAGAAATTCAGACTCGGAAGTATCGCCAGGTCGTCGTAAGCTTGTTCGGAATCAATCTGAAGGGTCTCCCAAGGGCGGTGAGGCCTCAGCTGAACTGAGAAGGCTAGTGGACGTTCCTACCCGCCGTAGAAGCGAATATGGCGTCATAGGTGACGCGGCTTGTATGGGAGATCACAAGGTATTTTACCAAAACCTACCATTTTTTACAATTAACGCTTAAACAACTTTTGTATTGAACTACGTCGATATACTATCACTGCATGTTGGATTTTACATTGTTAAGATTTCTACCATTTTCTACCAAAATACTATCATTCGAGTAATTTGAGCAGTAGCATTTAATTATCTTTACTTTATACGGTAGTGTTTAATTACGCTGTACATGCTTAGTTCGTTTCTAAGTTAAATTTACACAATATTTATTACGAACACATTCTTTTACCAATCGAGGATAATTTTTTTCTCCACAGCCGATTTATCTCCGTGTGATGCTGCAGAGTGACCGAGGTACCGTACAATGTTGTGAAAGTGTTCCTTGCGCCTTGTGTTCCACAACTAGATTTTACTCACAAAAATTGCCCCGACTACCTACAGACCCTGACTTATACACGAAATCATTGAAATTCACTGAGTATTCATCAAGCCATCCCGATAAATTACTATCCGATGACCATAGACTGAAACGCACTAGAACTGGTTCGTTAAACGAAAAAATATCTGGCATACCATTCGTTGAAATCACTAGCGCTGATTATTCGAGTTGTGACGGAATATTCGTTAACGATATTGACACATCACTACTCAGCCCCACGCAATGTCTCGATCCTTACACACCTGAAAGTGTAGACTCTCACTCACCTAACGCGGAAGTATCGAATGATTCAGACGATTTCAATGAAATAATCGATTCCACCACCAATATCGATGCCAATAAATTGACAAGAGACAGAAGTGTATCGCCGTCTCAATTGAAATCTAGACTAGATATGTTATTAAGTGGTAAAGAGAAAGTGAAAGATAAAAAAATGCCGGAATTAGAGAGGTTGAACAGCAGAGAGTCTTGCAAGTCGGATGGTACTAAGAGTGGGTTGTGTTGTTTCGCGTTGAAATGCTACGGGTTCTGTAGGAGAAGGGCGCGAAAAGTGAACTGTCAATGTAGTGGCTTCAAATGTTGCACTTCATAATGTTTGGACTTATACAACGTTACCTTTGGCTTTTGCTGAAAAATACATAATTGACACTCGAAATTCAAATTTGACTTTTGAAATTTATTCCACTCAAATTTAGTGGCTAGTAATGTTGTACTTCATAATTTTTGGACTTTAAAAACATTACTTTTAGTTTTTGCTAAAAAATATATATTCAAATTTAGAATTTGAGATTTGAAATTTATTCTTGAGGTATTACACTTCATAATATTATAAGGAACTATAAATTACACTATCTTCGGCTTTCGTCGAATTTGACAGTTGAATTCTCATTTCACACATAATTTTGTGTATACAAATTTAAATTTCGAACGACTTAATTTTTATATTTTAGTTCCAAAGCATAAGCTTGTATTGTATTTTTCGTAGCACCTAATAATAGTTAGTTCACCAAAATGACGATATGTGTTTTTTGACGCTTACTTAATGTATGACGCATGGATGTTTACTAGAGTATTAATTACAATTAAGCATGCAATATTATACAAATGTAGGTTATTTTAATAATTATTATATATAGGATGTTCGCCTATATATATATTTTCATTTTGACTAGTCTAAAGCCGGCTGTTACCGACATTTAACCAATAATGCAATCATAGTACATAATAGGTTTAAGTGTATTAAGCTGTGCTATATATGATGTAACTTTTTTAATGTAAATTTGTACCAAATGGTCTTTTAATCTAGTCTTCATGTGCTCAAGAGAATCTTGAATATTGCTGTCTCTTTACTACACTTGCAATTTTGCTATGTGTGAAAGTGACAAAAAGATTGACAAATATAAAATATTATCGGAATTAAAACTTAAATGGCAATAGATACTTTAATTTTGGTTTATTTTTTAGGTTTTTAGTGTTTTAGCTACATTTTTCTTAATACAAAGCTTCGTTTTTATTTTAAGACTGCTATTTTATTGTCATTTTTATTAAAATTATGGACTTAGAACTAAATAAAACTGGTAATATTAAACTCAGCATTTATATAAATTATAATAGCGACACAAAAACAAAATTAAAAATATGTACTAATATAGTAACTCTAATTACTTAATCTTAATTAACTTTAAAATAATAACTTGCATATTATTACCTGTTTTAATTTTGTTTTTTGACACTTATATTAGTAGCAATATTTTTTTCTCATAAGATTAAATTTAACACCCTTAAGTTGAAGTTATTAGAAAAAGTTTTAATATTATTAAGTTTTATTCTAAGTCAAAGCACAAAAAAGTATTTATGTAATAAAATTTCATGTCATTGGTGACATTCACTCAACAAATAAACATTCCTCATTAAAACATTTTTTTATTACTGTATCCTAAAAAATATATTTGCTTAAATTTTTTACTTATTATATAATAATTTGCATTTTTTTAATTTGTTAAGAGAGCATCAAACGCGACTTTTATTTTTGTGTACACTAGAAATAACTGATTATCCTTACTTTTGGGTCACTGACATAATTTCGGCAATAATTTCGACGCTTAAGAGATTTTTTTCTAAATCGAATGACGCTATATAGAATTTACGTCCTATTAATATTATACTTTCACGCAAAAATACTGAAAATATAGTATTAGTAGGATATTGCTTTTTGTGTAGTATTTAGTTTTCAATTTAGTTCCAGATGTCACTGTATGCTTTGCTTGTAAGTATTTTGTTGTTTTAGTTTTCACTTTGCTTTTGTGCGCTCTTCTTAAGTACTTTTAGATTATAGGTAAATGTGTAATAAATTACTGATCTGGAATCGATGAAGTTGCAAGAATAATATTTGTTTAATTGCCCTACTGATGAATTTTTTTAAATCTATGATTTTTGTATGCATTGTTTTAAATGTAGTAGTGTTGACAGAGCAAGATAATGGAAATAATTTTATTTTCCAAGCCAAATTCGGACCCACATCTGTTGCGTTTTCAATCCGCTGCTCCACGACTCTTTATTAAACTATCAATTAATAAGTGCATATATTTATTTTTAACTATACATGTGTAATAGTTTTCTTTAATATACATATATTTCAGGTAATTTCCGCCATGAATTTCATTCAGAGACTTCTCCTAAGCACGTGACAACCGACGAGTCTGAGACGGAAGGGGAAACCCCGAACACGCGCTTCATACACTTTAATGCAACACCATACAACAATATATTTAAGGAAACCGACATATGAACAATATTATTTTACATTCAATAATATTTATAGAACAATTTAACAATATTTAAATTATTGTTCTTTTCATTTTAGTCGATAAAAAATATGTATTATTTGATGCTTATTAATTTTTAATATCTTATATTATTACTTTCAATTTGTTCATTGAATTTTGAAATTAGTCAAAAAGAGATTTATTAATAGATATGTTATTCTATAGTGAAAAACTTAAATATTAAATGTTAAAATCATGATATTTAAATTTCGATTTCATGCTTCAAATCTAGTCAACTTTAAATCTTAACTAGACATTTTGACCGCTTCTAGTCTTTGTAGCGTAATTTATTAATTCTATTAATAATATAATATTTAATATTAATAATTTATACTATAATTGTCTAAAAAAATATCTTTAAATGTAAAAATGACGACGATCAAGTCATCAACTTCATACAAAAATAATGTTTGGATGTATTACATATTATGTAAATCCTTTTTTTTCAGCTTCACAAGTTATTTATTATTAAAATTAGGTTTTGGCCAATACTTGGTGTTTTGGTGTTTTGGTTGGTGTCTTGGCCATAATAGATAAACACTTTAATAGAAACTTTAATCTATATTAAATAAATAAAATTTATTAACTCTTATATCATACTAAAAATTAATTGAATATTTCAAAATAATTAAAAAATGTTTTACATTATTCATTCAAAAACTACATATCTTTAGCTTATAGTAAATACTTATACATTTTAGCTAAAGCAAACTCACATTTCTTATTACATAAACATTGCTATAAACTCAATTTTCTTAAATAATTTAAATCTTTCTAGAAATAATATTTTAGAAAAATCGAATTTAGTGCAAATTGATTCTTATGGTAATTTTAGCCAGTGTAAATAACACAGGGTAAGTATTTTTAAAGGTAACGTACATTAGATTTAAAATAATAATCCCACAAATAATAAATAGGTAAATAAATAGAACCATAGATAATATTACAAAAATACTGAAAAATAATAATTTTCGGATTCTATCTCTCCTACTATTGTAATAGTTTACCCTTTTGGGTAATTTTGAAAATTGACTACAATTGACTACCTTGAGTTCCTAAATCATACCACATAGACGTAAATAAAGAACAATTTTTTTAAACCTAGATCTGCCTTGAAATCGTATTCATAAATCCAGCCATTAAATCAAATATCTTTAAAAGACAACCACAAAATTATATAGTTGTATCTAATTTAAATCTTAAATAACATAAACTAGGAAATATTTATTATTAAGGTGAATAGTATTTTTTTAATCATAGTAAAATATCATCTTGTAAGTGCTTTTTTTAGTTTTTTTAAAAATCTTAACAATTGGCTTTCAATTCCTAACTACTTATATTTCTTTTTGAAATATCTCTTCTTCTTTTATATTAAAATTATTATACAGCTAATTACAAATTAAAATTTTGTTTAATTAAATAAATATTATAATAATATTTCACATTTAAAACATACCAACAATTGTATATATTGCACGCAAAAAAATATACTATTAGAAGACTTTTTGATATAATTTGAATGTATATTATAATTAAGTAGATAATAATTAAAAACTGACAATTTTCATAACTCTTCTGAGTTTGTTCAGCGTTTACTATTAGCATTATGTAAATAAGCAGTTGTTATTTTGTTTTATTTTCTCTTTATCTAATTTCTATATCTAGCTCTTAAGTAATTTATGAAAATTGTATATAAATAAGTTACTCCTGTGTCTCTTTACCGAGTCTCTAAGATACCAAAAATTATAGGTAATAGTCGTTTATAGTAGGTAATAAAGTGTTTAGATATTCACTATTTATAGTAATATAGAAGGACATTTTCATCATATTTATTAGTTCAAAATTATTTTCAGCTTTTAAATGTTATAAAAATAGATACGTACACTAAAGAATAATAACAATAAAATTATTTAATTCAAACGCTTTGTAGCTTAAAGGATTAGGACTGTTTGAATACGTGGAGATTGGATACACACAAAACAAATTATTAAACGTTGTACTTAGTTATTAACAAGCGATGGGTCTTAGGACACCACGCAAGGATTACGGATCTAGGGACTGGCTTCAAATACGGACGACGGTATTTCATATAATCTTTAGAAATTTTTAATTAATCACCTTTGCCATAGCAATTTCTAGTTATAATAATATTGGTAGTTGTAGAAAGTCAAATATAAAAAAAAATGTTTTTCAGCTATAATGAAATAAGCAAAATAAAGCCGTTACGTATAAAATATGTTTAGTATTTAGATAGTTCAATACTTCATTCCAATAAGAAATTGTTTATTGAGTTATATGTTATATAAAAATTCTAGTAGGTACATATACGTATTACTTAATGATAGAATTAAAAATCACGTGAAATATCGTATTGTTATACTATCATAGTTTTAGGGAGAATTCACGCTATAGTGGCAGCCGCGGTTCGTTCTCGGTCGGTCTTAGTATTAAAAGTGTTCTTATATGAGAAACAATAAAAGCATTCATACTGTCATTCCGGTTAAGTTCCAGTCCCATCACGCATACTTATAAGTAAGACAAAGATAAGAGAACGGACCAAGGAGGAATCGTAAATTCTCCAGTAGCAATCTTAAAACTTTTTTAATTCACAGTACTTACCTACGGTATAAACATTTTCACTTCTCTTTCTAAATGTTGTTATGATTAGATATCTTAAAAATTTTGTAATACTATTAAGCTGTAGTTTGTTTGGCATAATAATCACAAACACACACATTAATTCTATATAAAAAGTAAATAAAATATATAAAGTACTTATATAGTAATAAAATTTAAACATAATAATAAATACCCTTTATCAAAAATATATTTATATAATAATGTTTCATTGGCATAGAAATTAGAATCCTTGACCCGAGTTTTAACAAGAACATAATAGCAAAGAAATGATTTGTTTTTTTTATTTAATCTATTTATAATAATTAAAAATAACCTCATTATTGCATTTATATAGACAATAATTGGTATGTTGGATTTAGATATCTATGCTTATAAAAAATATTTTATACTTGGTTTTTTTTTTGTACCGAAACTTAAAAGTGTATCTATTAGTCGTTTAGCCAATTAAAATATTTGATAGAAATATTTTTACACAGGTTCGCTATCCAAGTTGTATAAAGAATAGGGTTTCTTTCTTTCAATCATCTCAGAATTATAAATAACTTTTAAATATATATTTTTTTTTAGAATTAAAAACAACACACATACTTAATTATAAAAAAATATATTTAAAAAAATCATACAGCGCGAAAATATATTAAAGCCAATTTAATGTGCAGTAAAGTAAAAATCTAGATAGATGTCTATGAAATTAATTATTAATGTTTGTGGTTCCTATAAATAAATACGATTAAATGAATCTAGTTGTTGTCTAATTATTAAACAATGCAAATTTCGCAATTTCTCTAATATATTTTGCCTTATATTGATCAATTAATATATTCATATATACTAAAAATGTATATTTTATCAACAATGAACATTAGTTAAAAATGTTGATAATGTATTCTTCGTAATTTCTAGAAATAAGTTATATTTAGTTCCATATAATTTCTATACACGTGGGAGGATTTATTCAAAAAAGCAAAAAAAGCTTTCAAAAAGTATAATACAAATTTGTACTTCGCCCATTTTAAGAATTTGCGATCGACAAAAAAATAATAGAAAAAAATACCTAAGTTTATCCGAAATTACTTAAATCGAATGGAGGCCAGTCGTGACGCACGAGCGTGTTGTAAACGCGACAGACTGTGGGTTCGATTGACTGGAGGAAATAAAATATTGAATATTTTAATTTTTTTACACTGGAGTCGAGGCAACGCGTGGCGTTGAATTCCGCGACTTAATACCGAGTGCCTCCAGAATTCTACGGAAAGTATGGACCCGAGTGTAACACAAAACTCCCTCTGTCTTCCCTGCTGCATGCGGGATACAGCGTAAAGCTGAAAAAAAAAATACATCTCGTATCACATCGCCGCATAGCAGTAATATTTTTGTTTTTATGATTCAATCATAGCTTATCACTGAAAAAAATTGCAAATTAATTAGTAAAATCATAGAGTGTAAATTTATAATTCATCGCTTTAAAAAGTTTAAATGTTACATTATAATATTATATTAAATATTATTGAATTTTATATAACTATATATTGTTATCTTTCTCTAAAATATGGTGGGTGATTAGTATGGTTTAAATATTAATGTTATTTTTACAATTAAGATAACTACTTCATTAGTTAAAACATTTTAATATATTATTTATAAATACTCATTAGTGGTTATTTTCCTTTTACTTTAATGAATTCTTATAACTTGTCGGTGTCTAGTCATTTTATTGTATTGTGATTGATGTGGAAATATAGATAAAATATGTTACGAATATTTGTTTTATTTTCAACCAATACCAATTATTTAAATAAATCTAATTAAGAAAATTACTTTGAAAAATTCATTAATTCTCATTCTGCTGAGAGGTTTTTTTTTGGCTTTTACCAATCTATCTACACTCTACAGCATGACAATGTATAAGCCTCTGGACCACAATGATGACATTAAAGTATTTTAATAAAACAAAGGTTCTAACATTAAATGTATATTATAAAATATCAACAATATTACAATATATTAAAATATAAAACATTATTTTAGATTTCTTATTTTAAAATAATTATATACCTATTATTGTATAATGGCGCAATATGTGGATAATCATACTGACTGATTATGATTATTAATTACAAACAAATGAGCAAGTTTATTTATATAATAATTGCATTATAATACTTAAAATTATATACTTTTTTTTAAGTACATAACATTAAGTATTAGATTGTAATATTAAGATGAGTACAATTATGATCAGTTTTAACTGTTCCATTAGAAAGAAATATATATTCAGATAATTTGTAAACGGTAGAAGTTAGAGTTTACTGTTTAGTGATTTTTATATTCTCAAATAAATTAGTTAGTTTATTCTCCAAAGCATTTTTCTTATTTAAGTTAAAATTGGCTAAGTATTTGGACCATCTAATATATTTTCCTTATTATTTAAATCTTAAGACACATATTAAAAGAGGAAACAAAACATATTTACCCTGAATAACAAAATGTTTTACTTATTTTGATAAATAACATGTCATTTAACATAGGTTCTCTCAACATTATTTACATTTAACTGTATTAGATAAATAATAATATTTTTATTAATTACTTAAGTAATTTATTGACCAGTAAACATGTAAATATTACTATAATAATAACTTGCCATTGCCCGAGTGAGATTGCTTCTGACTGTAAACATAATTGTTGTGGTTTCAATCCCCACTAGCAGGATTGGGAATGCTGCTAATCCTATGCTTAGTTTTTGAGACACTGTATATAATGCTGCATTAGGTCTTACCAGAGCAAGGAATTAAAATAATTCATTGCCTAAATTGGATTCTAACTCGAAACCAACAAGTTTACAATCAGAAACTGTCACACCACCATAATCTTAAAAACAATAAAAATTGAGAATATTTTAGCAATCAGTCATCACAACACTTACTAAAACAGTCAAAACAATCTACATCACAGTTATCACCTCCACTACTGTCAACAATATTATCATTAGATGAGTCCTCACAGCAAGAATGTATACAGCTGGCGATACATTCAAAACATGAATTAGATAACTCAAAAAGCCAGCATGGTTCTGGACAGCAACAGGTTTCTATAATAACACTATCGATATCTTCAGTATTATCTATTTTCTTTTTATTTTTTTCATCATTTTCCTCCTGTTCTTCTAATGATGCGTCATTAATTCCTGTGTTTATGCCTTCGTTGGTTGGCACGATGTTGTACATTTCATTTGGACGCGGTTGCGACGTTATTGTCGACATTTTTTACATATATCGTTTAAATACAATTAATCTCATATATAATTCGGTTCAATGTTTTATGTTAATATATCTCTTATCATTCTAACAAGGTTGTGTAAACACACTATGTATGTGTACAAATTATACGTATTTATAAAACAAATGTACACTTTTCCGATTACAAATAATATATATTAGTTATTTATTTAAACACATCGGCTATTTTGTAACTTAAAATAAATAAAATGAGTTAAGAAGCAGCGCACTACTAAGTGTGAAACTTAATCTTTAGCTTTGTTTGACTTTGAATTGAAGCACATTTGAAGTTTATTTGTTGAACTTTTAAAATTTATATAAACTTTTATGACTTTAGCTGTCAACGGTGTTGCCAGGGCTGCTACATTTTTTTATTTCACTAATAAAATAGTTTTATTTATACGACAAGCTTAAATTCATTCTTCATATCGATTTGAAATTCCTTATCTTCTAATTATCAACAGCACAAAAAAAAACAAAAAACACAGTACGCATTTAATATTAGTATAAAAACTCGTAGTAATATCCACCATAGCATTTTTGGATTATAAATTAGCTTTTTATAAAAAAAAATCGTAAGGGTTTTTAGGCTTTTATTTATGTTAAGTATATGATAAAAATGTGTATGTGTAAATTAACAAGTTAGACTTTTTAATAAGGATTTAAATATAAAATAATTAAATGTTTGAATTTCTTTTATATTTTCATCAACACACATATATTTTCATCTTTTACATTTCAATTTACATGAAAGTTAAAAGGTCTGAAATTTTATAAATAAAACGAAGCAAAAAGAAGCAGAACCATTTTTTATTTTTCTCAATAAATTATACACAAGTTTTATTTTCTTCATAATAAATTACATTTCTAGACGATTCTAAGTTACAAGAAATATTAATAAATGCTTATTTATATTGACATTCGTTTTGATCAAATTACAAAACCTACACAAAAACTTTCAAGGCACTATACACACTAACGTTGGTACTATTTTTTTTTTTTTATAATAACACTTACGATATACATTTTTTTGTATTAAATTCTTCTCTTTTTATACCAATTTTAAAACAGTCTGTTCATTTATCAATTGACTGATAAATAAATGTCTCATTATTAATAATATTTCGTCAGCAAAAAGTTAAATAGATTAGTTAAGTATTTAGTAAAACATAATTTTATTTTGTTCACTGCCAAAAAATCCCCAAGATTTTAAAATAAAACTTAACATGACTGTTTAAACTATAATTTTAATAAGATTTTTTGACTGTAATGTAATAAAACAAAGACAATTATTACTAATTGTTTTTGTTACATAAAAAATGTTTATAACTAAATATTGCTTAAAGAGTATGTTGGAAGATAGGTAAAATAAATTTGGAAGAACGTGTTTTCAATAATTGGGAGTTTTATAAAGATATGAAATAAATAATAAAATGTTTTTGACAAATATTCAAAGATATCTGATTGAATAGTTACATAAAAAACTATTCTAGCGTTCTATTTGTTCATTAAATCCGAAGAAATTATTCAAATAACATAAAGTTTAATCATATATTTTTTGTATTTTATTATTATGAAGTTAAATTTAAATACGTATATAATTATAGTTCTAGTAAATATCTGGTAAATTGAGCTAAGATTTACTAATTCTTAAAGATAGCAACACTGGTGTAATACAATTTTATGACAGTACGTTGTAATGTAAAAAAAAAATGTATAAAATGTTACATATAATTTTAATTATAAAACAATTACGATAATTAAAAAATATGTTATACAAATCTCCAAGCCAGGTTTACAAATTTTAAATTAATAATATTTTTTTAAAGTGTAGACTAAAACGAAATTGGTAATTACAGAGTAAGTTAATACAAATAGAATTACATTAAATTTATTAGTGTTTTTTTTCTGTTTATTTGTTTTTTTCTTTTATAATGAAATTACAAAACATTAATGTTATGTGAATACAAGTCTTTTCCAGTCTTTAAGCGATAAGCTATATTGCTTTATATTTTTGTTTTTTTTTTTAAATTGTTCTCATATTATTAACTCAATTGTAAAAATAATACTTCAACTCTCTTTTAAGACATTTAAAAAATATTAATTTTATTTAATATAAGAGATTTACATTTTTTTATACAAAAATTAAAGTTTCAACTAGCATAATACAAAAAGAGCTCTTTAAATATTAAATACGAAAAAAAATATTATTAATCTTTTGGTTGTGACGGAATATCCTCTGCCTTTCTTTGACTACCCACATGATGAGTTATCTTATCGGGCTTGTATTTTTGCTATCTTATATGATTAATATAATTAATTAGGGAATCAAAATCGTGACAGTAATTCACAATAATTTTTAAATAAATTTATTTATGTTATGTAAATGCCTTTTTTTTTATTTTAAGCAATAAAGTTTATGTATTGTTTTATAATTGTTGTTTTAATTCAAAGAACTCTCATATTCATTTAAAAAAATATATCGAAATTTTTTCGAAGACACTGAATACTTTTTTTGAAATTATTGATATTTGAATAAAGAAAATAAAAACCTAATTTAATATTAATTATTAATCTTTTGGTTGTGACGGACTGTCCTCTGCCTTTCGTTTACTACCTGCATGGTGAGTTCTCTTATCCGGCTTGTATTTCTCCCATCTTTTATGATTGAGTGAATCAAAATCGTCACAATAATTCGCAATATCTTTTAAATAAGTAGATAAATGTAATAATTCCCTGTCTCGTTCCCTGTTTAAATGGGCCTGTCTAAATGGTCGTATTTTTAGACCACTTTTTGGATTCATAATGAAATTTCTTCTTATATCATCGAACATTATTGTGTTTCTTGAACTGTACTGTGGGTACTTACCCCAAATTACGCCGAGTGGTTTTACCTGTTAATAAATATTATTAAACATTAGTTATGAGTTCTATGATTTGTTTATACCTGTCAATATTTAATTTTTTTATTGTACTTGCTAAACTTTTTAAATTTTTATTACACAGTTAGGACCAAGACCGTCAGTAGACTGTTTCTGGGAGGCGCCGGTTCAAATTTTTATGCGTTTTCTAAAAAAGTTGAAATTTATATTTTTTTAGCTTTATATTTTTGTCTGTACATAGCAGAGTGAATTCGAATCCGGGAATCTTTTATTTTAATAATAGACCAAAAAAAACTTTATCACATTATCAAAATCTCTTCCATGTTAAGATACTCTTTGCCCCACTTTCCGCACTACTATGAGATGTATTGTGATTGATGTGAATTAAACTCGCAATCATCAGATTATGTCCCACTGTACGACAATGGACTCTCTATAATGTATAGTCTAAAAAACTTACATCAATAGTCCCATACTTGGCTGTATGCACAGTGATCATAGCCAGATAATCCAAATAAAACATAATCTTATAGTCCGGGTGCGTTGAAACACCCAATAATCTCATTTTCTCCTCTATCCACTTCATTCCTGTCGCCGACCATATAACTATGTCGTAGTCCTCATATGCAGATGTTAGGAACTCGTGGAGGAACGGTCTCATTAACTCGTAACCTGGAAGTTAAAATATAAATAAATATATTTATTCTTATAATGTATATTATTAATTTAAGAAATTAATAAATTTTCTCTTATAAGATATTAAATAAAATTATATATATTAATAAAATTAAAACAATTTTTCACCTACCAGTTTCTGCTACAGATCTATGGTCAAACAGTGTGTAGTCTATGTCTAGTACCAGAAGCTTCTTGCCTGGCCGTGGCTCATTTAATATGTTTATTTTGTAATCTTTCACCCTTTTGTTTATTTTTGTTAAATATATCTGCAAGAAAATAATAATGTTTATTATTCTTTACATTTTCTTATATGTATAGAGGCCGTCGTGACACAGCGGCACAAGGGTGTGACTGTAACGCGACGGTTGTGGGTTCGATCCCCACTCGAGGAACTGAAATATTTATTTACATTTATATTTCCATTTCTTCGCTCTGGTGTCGAGGCAAAGCGCAGCGTTGAGTTCTGCTTTAAACATAAATGGTAGCAAGCTGAACCATCTCAGGTTTGCTGGAGATCTAGTGATATTTGCAGAGAACCCTAAAACCCTCCAAAAGATGTTACAACTAATCATTGAGAGTGAGAAAGTAGGATTCACAATGAACATAGATAAAACAAAAGCAATGACAAACACCTCCAAAATAGTAATAAAAGTCAACAATCAAACAGTGAATATGTAGATAACTATATCTATCTCAGCCAAACAATTTGCATACCAACAAATGTCTAAAGATATACAGAGGTGAATTAACAACAGTTGGTCAAAATATTGGTTGAAGAGATGGGGAATACAAATATTATAAAAAAATTACTTCCTGATTTTCAACATCAACCTCCTCCTCCTCAATATCTAGATCATTGATAACCTCGTCGCCCACATCTGGTTTTGTTCTGGCACCTTCTATAGCCTCTTCCAAAGAACCCATCATCATTATCTTAAGATTTGGCTTTAGATTCAGATCTGATAAAGTGCAGTTGTCTGTAGCCACTTTACCTGTATTTTTTTAAGGAAACCATAATTGAAATCTAATTTAATTAAATTTGCCACTGATAGTAAGATGTCTTTAATTCAGAAAAGAACATTTGAGGGATATAACTTATGTGGTATTAATAAAAAGGTAGTGAAAAATTGAGGCCAACATGGTGCAGAGGATCACAGTATCGGAATGTAATTATGAAAAGTTTATTTTACTACTAATGTTAAGTACATTTATTTTTCTAAATTCATGTTATACTATGATATTTTTAGTATAAATGAACATTATAATTCATATTAACATATTATTCAATTATTAGTTACAGTATACACTAATCAATAAAGATTAATTTATCTACTTTGTGTATTAAATATACATACTGAATCTGTTTGAATAACGACAATAAATCCTTCACTTTGTGTTATTGTTTTTATTATTTGAAAAGCAGTTACTTACATGATGTATTGTTATTTTTAAATAATTCTACTTTGCTCTAATTATTTTGATTGTAATCAAAAACATAGATGTTATATAATTATGTAATTAAAAGATGTTGAAAGTTTTTAGATTAATTCAAATTATTTACCCTGGAACTTAACATTGAGAAGTTTTTGTCTTTCCGGTCGAACCCCAGTAGCATTTTCGATTGCGATTTTTAGCATTGCTACTGAATCCGATTGCGATAATTCAGGTATTTCATATTCCTTTCCATTCCACTTAACACTCATCTTAATAGGATTGTCGTTTAAATCACACATTTTCCATTAAAATAAAGAAAGAAAATGAGAAGTGTGGACGTATAGAAAGTGGCATATGACACATAAACAAAGCAAACTAATTTTGACGTTAGGGAATAGGGATGCGCTTTTTACAATTATAGTATCGATTTCTTCCCTTGTTGATAGTGATGTCATCGTTAAAAATAATTATAAATGATGTTTATTATTGAATTAAATTATAATATTAACATTTGATCGATATGATTTATTTTAATCACAAATATTATGTAAATAATTTTATTAATTACGATTATTTATATCTTTACTGCTATAAAAAAATATTTAAAATGAGAAAAATACCTAAAACACCCTTGTCAACGTAAAGATGAATAACTATATTTAAATTTGAAATATCAAACTTAAAAATACGTAATATAGTTATGCAATAAATAAAACTCCTATTTTTAGAAATGTATATTTAGAAAAAATACTTAAAATAAAATATTTAACAAATATAATTATGAATATCTCTATAATTTAAATAACTTAAATTATTTAGTGACTAAAAAACTTAAATGAATGAATTATTCAGTTTTTAATGTTATTTGATGTAATGTTCAAATCATAGTTGAAATCTAAAGCTTTTGTTTTTATTATCTCCTTGTATACGAATGCAGACTTTCGGGGCACTCTTGTTCGATTTGGATCAGAGAAGTCAACCTCGTACAAACCAAACTTAACACTGAAAAAAATAAAAAATATTAAAATAATAAATTTTAAAGATATTGGTACTACTACCAGCAAGCAGAATATATTCTTCAAGTAATGAAACATAATGTCGTCATCGCACAATCATTAAGTACATACTTAATACATTATAAACGAGACAATTCTGTGTTCGGTTCGGGAGAATGTTAATATTAAATAACATAGGTAAGTACATTTAATGATTTCGTTTCCTTTAGTCACAAAGCAGGGTTATATATCACGCCATATATATCTTTAAAAAGGGTAGGTATAATAAGGGAAAAATCATCAATATAAATTACCTTACATAATATAAAAGTATCAAAAAAAAACTTACGTGTATCCTCGAAACCATTCAAAGTTATCCATCAAACTAAAAACTGTGTAACCTTTGATATTACATCCTTCTTCAACCGCGTCTAGTAAAGCATCGAGATAACTTCTTAAATAATGAATTCTGTCATTATCGACTAACCCTCCGGATGTGGACCAGCCGTTTTCTGTTATAAACACTATTGGATTATTATATAATTTCTTGATTTCTATTAAAACTTTCCTGAAACCCCATGGTACTTCCTGGAGGAATAAAATTTCAATTGAAAATAAATTCTTAAAAATGAAGATTCTCCAAATATAAAAATAAACAAAGTTAAGTTAAGAATACCTGTAGCCAAGATGAGTATGCTTGAGGCCAAGAAGAATTTTTGATCAATTGTATACTCGAAGCATAATTATTATTCAAAGTCATATTATATTTGGCCATCTGGATTGTTTTTCGATATGCTATTTTTGTTGTATATGTATTTAAACCAAAGAAATCTGATGATCCTCTTATATATTCTACTTCATCTCGAGAAAAACTTGGGAGTAATGATCTGCGAAAGCCTTGCGCTGAGCTTTTGTTAGCTATATTATTTTTCAGTTCTTGCGGGAAGTCGCCATCTTTTGAAAAAATTGGACTAATATACATGCCCCACTGTAGAAAGCAAATTTAAAAACGAAAATAACATAATTAATTACGAGGTGATACCATAATATAATTCATAATATATTTTTAAACTTACATATGCTTGACGAATATAAGATGCTGCTTCTTGATCCTCTTGAGAGTCAGAGGATGGCTCGATCCAAGTAAAACTTAATGATATGCCGACCGATCCACGTTGGGTTCTCCTATAGTGTTCGTCATATAAATGATATACTTTAGCGTGGGCAAGCAAAATATTCTTGGCACAAAGATACGTAGCGATTGGGCCCATATTTAACAGAGGAGCTTTGCTGCGAGTGGCGTATCCTTCATAGCAAATCTGTTTTGGCTCATTAATAGTGATCCAGTGTTTAACTCTGTCGCCAAAACTATCGAATAGCACCTTGGCGTAATCTTCGAACCAGTCCACAATAGCTGGGTTCGTCCAGCCGCCCAGTTTCTGCAACCCTTCAGGTAAATCCCAGTGATACATTGTAAGAAAGGGAACGATGTTATTTTTAAGCATTTCATCTATTAATTTGTTGTAATAATTTATGCCAGCTTGGTTTATATTGTCAATGAATCCATTAGGAAGAATCCTAGGCCACGATACAGAGAAACGATAGAAATCTAAGCCCAATTCTTTCATCATCTCGACATCGCGCTTGTACAGGTGGTAAGAGTCAGAAGCAACGTCAGCAGTACTGCCGTCGATTACAGCAGAAGATGAATGCGTAGCAATATCCCATATCGAAGAACCTTTGCCTGAAAAAGGTATTACATTGATTTTGATCTGAAAATATTTAATATTTCATTTCAAGTGGGAATCAAATCCACAACCTGTTGAGTTTACCCGCCTCTTCGTCATGACTGGCTTTTTATGCAATAATTATTTAGTGTTATTTTTATTATAATTAATAATTATGTTTATTAAGAGATAGTAGGCTATTGATATATTTATTATTTAATAATTAAGAAGAAATTACGTATAGAGAGAATAATTATTTTATTCATACAATTATTACTTTCAATACTTCTTTAATCTAAGTAAATTGTCCTAAATAAAAATAATTTCGTTACATTCAGAAATAGATTTCCTTTAACTTTTGTGTAGGTTTATAAACGGCCACTACTAGTCTTATCTAATTATTCCAACAATTTCTGTTTATTTATTAATAAACAAACAGTTAATGACGTACAAGCTTTTAGACAATTATCCTTATTGTGCCATGAAATATAAATAAATAGTTTTAAATACGTTCACATACGAGGGTATGGGAATCAAACCCGTAACCTGTCACTTTTACTGTCACGCGCTTGTGTCCTGACTGGCCTCTATAAGATTGATTTGAAAAAATATCAACCAATATAAGAGTCTTACCGTCTTCGTTCCATGCTCCTTCGTTTTGGAAAGCGGCAGTAGAGGCGCCAAATTTAAATCCTTCAGGGAATTTTCTTATAATATTTTCTGTTGACGCCGTTTTACAGCTTAGTAATAATAAACTATAAATAAAAATAACGACTTACTTTATACAGATCCTTATTTTTTATTTTTTTTTTAAAAATAATATATTAAATTAGTATTATATAGCTATTTAATGATGCTGTCATAAACGTTATAAGTTGTATATATGTTTTTATTATCTGTTTTTTACTCGTTTTTTTGCATAAACTTGATAAATAATTTATATTCGATGGACTACAACTATTTAACCAGATAAAAACATATATTGCAGTGTAAAAATTGACCAGATCAAGAATCGAATTCACAATCATCACGAGCGTTTAGACACGTTTCGATTGCACCAATAAGTAATTCACCATATTTAGAAAAAAAATATTTCTTAATTCTCATTCTTACCTTAAAATAATACGACCCATTTCTTAAACACAATATAGATTAATAACGAAGTTGCTAAACAGTACGATTAAAGCTCTAAGTTGCAAAGCATGTTTCAACTTTAGAATTATTATAGTGCAATGGTATTTTCTATTTGGGAGTATTATCTTGCAGAAATTGTCTATGCCTTTGTACTATAAAAAAAACTTTGATAACCATGTATTGTATGCGTGTATTTATGGCTTTAGGCGTGTTTTATTAATATCATTTGTAATGGAGAAGATATTTAGAATCAGAACTTTTATTATCAAAGATCTGGACATAGTAGGTGTATTAAAATATTGATTAACGTTTATATTTCCAAAGATAATTAGATGTTTTGATAGTGTCTAAGAGAAGCGTATTTAAATCCATGTATAATGTTTGAGAATTATTTTTGCATGTGAATGAATTAACGAACTGTAAAATATCTTACATCATTTTTTTTTATATAAGACAAGTTAAATAAAAATGTCTACTAACAATAATTTGTTTTAAATTTTATTCAAAAGCATTTTCAATATTTAGAGGTTCAATTTATTCCCATTTTTCTCAATATCTTCGTAAAATTCTTTGGCCTCATAGTTCATGTCCAAACGTTTAGACTTAATGATCTGCTTATAAACGTACGCCGACTTCCTCGGAGTTCTGGGACGGTCGGGGTTCGTAAAATCAACTTCGTAGAGACCGAATCTTTCACTGTAAAATGAAAATGTAATTATTATTTCATATATAATTGATAATATTTCCAAAAGTGGCGTAAGTCGGTTTGTGTAGTAAACGGATTATAATAAATACACACACTTGCAGCAGGAATACCCGCACACAGCAGGGTAGGCAGAGGGAACCTAGTGTTAAGACACTCCGTTCCCCACTTTCTGCCGAATTCTGGAGGCATTGCGTGTAGAGTGCAGAACTCAACGCCGAGCTTTGCCGCGACACGAGAGCGAAGAAACAGAAATATAAACGGAAAAAATATTTCACTTCCTCGAATGGGAATCGATCGTCACATCCTTATGCCGCTGCGCCACGACGACCTCAATAATAAAATAATTATTAAAATAATTACCTATATCCTTGAAGCCATTCAAAGTTATCCATAAGGCTCCAGGCAGTATAACCCTTGATATTGCAACCTTCATCTACAGCATCTAATAAAGCAGTCAGATAGTTCCTCAAATATCGTATTCTGTCATCATCTTCGAGACCTCCGGCGGTGGACCAGCCGTTCTCAGTCACATATAATGGTGGATTGTCGTAAAGCTCATTAATTTTTAGTAGAAGTTTGTGAAAGCCCCAGGGTACTTCCTGTGTTATATAGAAATAAATATATTAAACAATTACAAGGCTAGTAAACGAGTTATTTGTTGTTAATAATTATATATTTTTTTAATATTGGATATTTGTGTCATGTTTAAATAAAAAAAAGGTAACAATATGTGTTTATATTTAAAATGAAATGATATTATGTCATCTAAAGAAATCGTATAAATTATTACTTTTTTTAGTCACAAGGTCTCTTAAATCAATAAGATTTATCTTGCAAGATCGGAAAAATTCTTGCTTGAAGATTAATATTTTAAAGTATAGGTTGTAGGGGAGAGCGGGGCCAAAAGTTCCGAATTTTTTTTAACCTCAAATATTGCTACGAATACTTGATTTCAGTATTTATACAATATAATCAAATTCAACTTACATATCTAGACTTGCAATTAAAACAGTAATTTGGGGTATTCTTTGTAAGACTTTTTTATTATGAATTTTTTTGTGACTGAAGTCGGAAAGTAACAACTTACCCCGATTTGGGGCAAGTTGTTAACAGACCGGGGTAAATTGTTACCATATTTTTTAAAGCTATTATTTGCACAATAAAAAACAATAAATAATCGAACAAAGCCTGTTTATTTAAGGAATAATCAACAGTATCATAATAATCACCAGGCGCAAAAGCAAATCTTTTTTAACCGACTTCTGTAAGAAAAGGAGATTATCAATTTGACTGTTTTTTTTTATGTAAATATGTTACTTTATAACTTTTGATTAGGTGAACCGATTTTGATGATTTTTTTTATTTGAAAGGTAGTGCTTCCCATGTGGGAACCAATTTTTTTAAATTCTATTTTTGACAATGGTATCTATGAGAAAATCACATAAGTATTAAATTTATATTGGTATGTGTGCGACAAAATGACGAATAACTCAATATCACGCTAACCGATTCCAATGATTTTTTTCTTATTTAAAAGGATACACTTCAAGGATAGTTTGATGAAAATTTGGTTAGGTTCCGATTATAAAATTTAGTCAAAATTGAGAAAATTTGTTTTTATTTTGGTAAATTTTAATTATACTGGAATAGTTACAAGGGAAAACTTTGTTAAAATTATTGTCAGAAGTAAGATTCCCCATCGTTGCATTTCTTTTCAACCAACCTCAAAAAATATGTTTTCATTTTCAACCGACTTCAAAAAAGGGAGAGGTTCCCAATTCGCCCGAATATTTTTTTATGTATTTTCTTATCAATATACCAAAATGTTAGTTTCCACAAAAATAATACCTAGTTGAGTCAAGTTTTACATATCACAACAGATGCCACTCGTTAACAACCACTACCACCACAACCAACACTCATTTAAAAAGTATCCTTTTAAGGTTACTTATCACTTAAAATCGTAAAAAGAATTAATTTTGAACAAAAAAAAACTGAACCGAAAAACAACGAACTAAAAAGTAAAAGATAATTTTATATAAAATAAAACTTATTTTGATTTTGTTAAACCAAAATAATAAACAAAGATTTTATAGCTCTATCTTTTCGCGCTCAATATGTATATGTAATCCTTTGGTAATAGTTTTTATCTTATTCTTGCAATCTTTCAAAACTACCTCCGCTGCTTTTTGCATCAACTCATATGACACATAACCTCGAGTTGATTTTCGAGCATAAGTCCGCATGTTCCTAAATTACAATACTTTTTAGTATGAAAAATTACAATATTTACATCCCATTATGGGTACAAAAGAATTAGCGAAAGTTTTCCGAGGTCACAACATGCCCCAAAAAAAGGGAACATCTGGCCCCAAAAACACGTGTTGAAAAAAAAATTAATATAAATAAGATTAGGAAAAACACAAATAATTTACAAATAGTGTTCCGAAATAGTAGATAATATATGTAAAAGAAACACTAAAATACTCGAGGCTAATCGTTAAAATTTGTGAGACAGACCAAAAATATCAAATGCGAAAATATTTACAATCGTGCACCAACGACACCCGTGTGCTATTCCATTGGTTTCGGGTGCCACTGGATTGTTCAATATGCTGGCCATGGGTGCGCTATCACATTGCATTTCACTATATGTTTACTAAATATTCCTATCACTTTTCTCCGCGAAATTATTTCCATCGGAACAACTTACCTCGGTAACTTTTAGCCCCGCTCTCCCCTACTTATCGCTATCAAATGTAGCAATATATTATTAAAACTAAAAATTAAATCAGCTTCATCGCTGTATCCCACACACAGTACGGTAGGCAAAGGGAACCTAGCGTTGAGACACTCCGTCTGCCACTTTCCGCCGAATTCGGGAGGCATTGCGTGTTGAGTGGCGGAACTCAACGCCGAACTTTGCCTCGACACCAGAACGAAGAAATGAAAATTACAGTCACATTTAGTGCCTCTGTGCCACGACTGGCTTCATTATTATTAAAAATATCCGTTATATATAGCGCAGTGGGACGCTTATTGGTTCGACCCCCACTTGGCGAAACATATTTAAATTATATTAACTTCTCCATTCCGTCGCGTTGAGTTCTTCCACTCAAAGAATGGGCGGTGTGTGGGGAGCAGAATATTTTAACACTAAACTTGCCATGTCTACCTTACTATATACAGTAAGCTTTAAAAATATGTTTACTTAATTACCTGTAACCAAGAGGACTCAGCCTGAGGCCAAGCATCATCTTTGACTAGAATAGTACCCATATCATCTCTATACGATGGTACCGCAAACATTCCTTCAATAGACTCGTCTCTGTAAGCTAATTTCGTTGTATAAGAGTTGAGCCCGAAAAAATCTGAACTACCTCTTATAAAATCTATTTCAGAAGGAGAAAGCTCTGGTAATCTCGATCTGGGAAAACCTTGTTCCAGGCTTTTAGCGGCGATATTGTTTTTAAGCTCTTTTGGAAAGTCGCCTTCTTTAGAAAATATAGGATGCGCATACTGACCCCACTGAAATAAATAATTTCTTTAAATAAATATCATTCTGTTAAAATTTAAATCATATTTGGTATATTTTAGATGAAGGCTTCATAAATATTTAATTTAAGTAATGATTATAATATTTCGAATAACAACTTTATACGCCAATCGCACATCGTAAAATGTATTATAAATATTCTTACATCAAATTGTATAGCATCAATGGCAGCCTGTTGATCTTCAACCGAATCAGATTTTGGCTCGGACCAAGAACAACTTAAAGATATGCCAATCCATCCACGCTGCTTTTTTCTGTACTGCTCTTCATATAAATGATAAGCTTTAGCATGAGCCAATAAAAGATTCTTAGCACACAGATATTCACCGATTCCCGTAATGTTTAGTAATGGAGCTTTTTGATCAGAGCCATAACCTTCAAAGCAAACTTGTTTCGGTTCGTTCATAGTGATCCAATATTTAACTCTATCCCCAAAATTGTCGAACAACACTTTTGCATAATCTGCGAACCAGTCAATAATAGCGGGGTTCGCCCAGCCTCCCAATTTTTGCAGCTCTTCTGGCAAGTCCCAATGGTACATGGTAAGGAAAGGCTGGACGCCTTTTTTGAGCATTTGATTAATTAAATTATTGTAGTAATCTATGCCAGCTTGATTAATATTATTGGGTAAACCTTTGGGCATTATTCTAGACCAGGCTACGGAAAATCGATAATAGTCCAAGCCAAGTTCTTTCATCATCTCCACATCACGCTTGTATTGATGGTAGGAGTCAGCGGCGACGTCTCCAGAGCTCGAATCGTATATGGGTGATGGTTCTATATGAGTTGCGACATCCCAAATTGACGGGCCCTTGCCTGAAAGAATTTAGTTTTTAAAAAGTTGCCTTACAACAATTATATAAAAGCCAACTAGAGGTTGTTATGGGGCAGTCAGATAAGTTTATGAGTTGGTGAGTTAAGTTTGGATATTTAAACTATTTTTCATGTCTTTTCTCTTAGGACAAAGCGCAGAATTGAATTGTCTGTCGACTCTGATATGTACACAATCGTCAAGCGTGAACATTTCACTCAAAAAAGAACACTAATTAAATCTATTTACTAAATATAAAATATTAGCTGCCTATAAAAGGAATAGAATAACTTACCATCCTCATCCCAGCCACCTTCAATTTGGTAAGCTGCCGTGGAAGCACCAAACTGGAAGCCTTTGGGAAATTTTCTTCCGGAACTTTCAGTGCATACATCTCTGCACGCTAACGCCAATATCACACTGAAATTATAACAAACTGTTAAGTTTTACCAATCAGGGAGTATAAATAATGAAGATATTTTTATAGATACCAGTCGTGGCGCGAAACACGAACGAACGAACGAACACGAACTGTGACTGTAAAATCAAACTGATTGTGGGATCGATTCCAATTCGAGAAAAAGAAATACTTATTTAATTTATATTTCCATTTCTTCGCTCTGGTATCGAGGAAAACAATACTTCCATAATTCGACGGAAAGAAGGGACGGAATGTTAAGACATTCCGACTAAGTTCTCTCTGCCTACTTTCCTGTGGGCGGGAAACAGTGTGAAGTTGATTTTTATTTTTTTTTATTTTTTAACTATAAGTTAAAGTTCTTTAAGCTGACCACTGCCACCGCGTTCCAATTTTCGTGCTGAAAGGAATGACTGTATTCGTCTACCGCCACAAAATTAAAATGTTGCCAACAATAAATATTAAATACATATTTAAGTTAACAAATAATATAATAAAATAGTATAACACTTTACTTATAATTTTCACTTGATTTTTTACATTGAACCGAACGATGTATTCTCATTTATATGTAACTCCACGTGGTTTTGCTTTACTATCATATTAAAAAGCTTTAAGGCTGATTTTTTATAAAAAAAAATATATAAATAAATATTTTCCATATTCTTTATCTTTATCATGTGCAAGATGCTACTTACTGGTCTTGCAAAGATTACGTTTATGCCATATAACATAATAATCTCGCTTATCTCGATTATGTCATTGATAACATACATCTACTACTACTACTACTTAATAGTGACAGCTACAAATCGGTGGATATTGATTGCATACCAAAATGATATAATGTAGGCCGTCGTGGTACAGGAACAGAAACGTATGACTGTAAACACGATTGTGCGTTCGATTCCCACTAGGGAAATCAAAAATCGACAATTTTCGAAAAATCGAAACCCGCTCACGAGATCCTCGTGATGGTGAAACCGATGCACACCTCTCTACACCCTATCCGTTAGTGTCATTCAATAGCCCAGTAGCCAGTCCATTCAATTTCCATTCCATAGTCCTAATTTAGATTTCCACATTTTCCATAGGGGCCATATGGGGACCCGTGTCCCCACGCAAACCAAAGGAACCCGGTCCTTTGGACCCGTGAATTATTAAAGAGAAACATAATAATAATAATTCTTTATTGCTCAAATAGAAAATAAATAAAAAATCATTTAAAGATACACAAATGTGCAATAGCGACCTTATCATTAAAAGCAATTTCTTACAAGCAACCATAAAAAATCAAGAAATTGTTTTTTTTTTAAATGTAGAAAGGTGTAAAAAGTATTGTTAAAGAAATAAAATAATATATAATAAATATAAAAGAACACAATAATTTTATACTTAAACATACATACATACATACGTATTCGTCCTGTCCAAAAGCTCTGGCGAATACAAAGCTTTTGGACAGGACTAGTTAGTTTGTATTAACTTTTCAGGATTTCAATCCTCCAATTTGTTGTACAAACTTCAAATTGCAACACAATACCAAAAGAAAGGCGATCACGGCTCAACGGAACAACATCTAAGTGCAGAATGGTTTTAGGTTAATGAGTTCGATATACACTCAGGTATTTAAAATTAATTTAAATATCTCCAATTCAGAAGGAACTATTTCCCGAATGGAGTATATTGACGCTGCATTTTTCATCTACTTTGCTGTATGGGATAATCGTGAACCCAAAGTAATGAAATATATAAGTAAAAAAGAAAAACCGAATTATAAATATAATTATGGAATCACACATAGATATTCTTCATTTCATTCATACATAAATAAAAATAAATAAAAAGCAGTACCTGCACAAAAGAATCCGTATCATCATGCTGCCCGGTACCTTCAGCACTGGGCTGCAAATATTCAGCCCACCTGTAGACTACCTGGTGGATCAGCATCCAAGATAAACGAGATAAAAATATAAGACAAATAAAACACTTGTCAATGAAAATAACATATCATTTTATTTCTGAAAAAGTGTACGGTCATAGTAGATATATGTAAATACGAATTTATAAACAAAACATTTTTTAAAATAATACCTATATTATATCTACATTAAATGTTAAACAAGATCATGGGAACAAATGATAAAACAAAGAGGCTGTACAGAACAGAAAAATAAAATTATATCAATTTTAAGTCGTTGTTTTCAATCATCTCTTTTTTTCTATCTTTATCCTGATTATGTTTACACCTGAAAAAAAAGTTATGCTAGTTACTCGTACTTTACGTGACCTTCCTCCAGTATCATTTATACTGTGGTCTGTGTTTTCGAAGGCCAGTCCAGGTATTCTCCTGCCTCTCTGACCATTCACTCTATCTCCATAAATGTTTATTGCCATTCTTTCACTTTTTATTCTCTCTGACTCCGCATACCCTACCAAAAGAATACATCTCCACAGCAAACGTCTTACTTTTATTTTTCTATTTATTTATTTTATTATCATTATAATGATATTAAGGTCATAACGTAAAATATTTGGACAAGAAAATTGAGACACAATGTAGGTACCTACATATATATTTAATTATATATCATGTAATATATTTGGATCTATTTAAGAGGATTAAATATGAGAAATCAGCTTTTTTAGAGAAAAAATTGTTAGGTACTAAGAAAGGTGTGATACATATACAATAAGATTTAGAAAATTTTATTTACACACTTAAAGTGCTTCTATCAAGAAGTACCACAAAAATATTTTTTTTGACCAGACAAAGTTAGGGCGCGGTGCCTTATTACAATACATTGCGTGATCCCCTAAGTTTTCAATCTTTCACTATTTGGGTTTTTTTGGTCAAATCATTATTTACACAAACATATCTAAATGATAAATCAATGATAATATTCTTATATCACCACCTGTGACATATTAATATATTTAAAGTTAAAGCTTAAGTCTTAAGGGCATTCGAGAGATCACGCTGACTTGCAAATGGAACGTCCATAATCCACGTCCACCTTAATAAACAAAATATCTACCGTCCACTTTAATACACGAAACATTTTTAACACGTTATAAAATAAATAACAAAATAAAATAAATCAGTTTCACGCTGTATCCCGCACTCAGCAGAGTAACGTCGAGCTTTTGCCTATACCAGGGCGAAGAAACGAAACGCTAAATAATGTATTTCCCCGAGTGGCAATAGAGCCCACAACGTGAAAGTAAAAAAACAAAAATTTTATATTACATACAACCCTTGTACCTATCAAAACCTACCTTTCATTTAATTTTCTTTAATCAGTTTATCTATTTTTTCTCTTGTCTCCTTTGGAATAATTCCTTATAACTTTCCTTTCTTCTAATGGACTCCACCAATCATTAGTTGAAGTACTAACATCACATAATTTACTTCTATCAGTGACTATATCTTTATTTGTATCTTTTTTATTGTTAGTGTCAAAATTTTTGTATTTAGCTTTCCTTTTAATATATTCTATAATGCACCAGCTGCAAGCTGTTGTATTTGTTTTCGTATCAGTTAATGAAAATTTACTGGATGATAATTTTTCAGAAGATGTTTCAAAGTTAACTTTTTGATCAAATTCTGAAAATAATATACAAATACGATATTGTAGCGTAGTAAAGCAGTAAAAATGTGAAATAGGAACGACGGAAAATGTAACAAGCATGGGCGGACCTAGATTTCTGGCCAAATTTTTTGGGATGGGCACAAGACTATTGTAGGGTGGGCACGGACCATCCGGCCCCCCTATTCCTACGTCTATGATAAAATATATTTTAATATATTTTTATAATAATAATGAATAACTCTGATACGATCCGTAGATAATATTCTAGTATAGGTATCTACATATTTTTTAAAATCACTAGCCATGTTTACCTTTGAACTGTTTAAATAACGGTTTTACATGCATATCATCTTTTTCATTTGTATCGTAACTGAGATCCAGACATCCTCCAATACATTGACACGAACTAACAAAAGTCAAATTTTCAATATTTATATTTTTAAACGTGAACAATTCATCCAAAGTTTTTAATAAAGCTTACCGCGACTTTTGTAGTGGGAGAGCCATAGCACTTTTGTCCGCTGTAATATAAATCAAAATTATCTACTATTTCCAATCAATGTTCAATGAAATTAAATAAGGTAGCCGCACACAGAGGTGTCAATTTTAGTATTAGCATTAAAATATATATTTCATAAATCCATATTTAACATTTAACAATTATATCAAAGACAAAAAAATATTATCAAACCATCGAATCATCGTACCTGTTCTTTTTTGTTTTTTACTTTTTTTATCATATTTTCTAATAGATAATACTGATGTGAGCCAAATACAAAGTTCCTTCATAAAAGGCAATGGTGTCCTTACACTGTTAACGAAATATAAAATTACGCTTTCGAATAAAAATGTAATCAAAAGAAAATAAAAAAAACCTTTAAAAACACTCACGTTTTGTTTTCAATTTTCCTAAATGTTCTATAAGATTTTTCTTTTGAAATATGATCGGAATTATATCGGAATTTATTGCTTCTATCAGAAAATGAATTTATATTCACATTATTCTGAAAAAACAAACGTTGCATTATCATAGACCCATAGATTTTCTCGATTGGACTTATTAGAGTGGTTTTAAATAACCATGTAAATTACAATAACATACCTGGTATTCCATTTCATGGCTCCCAGATCGTAATTTTGGTAGCTTTTTGGCGTTTTTGTATTGTGTAATAAAATTTTCTTCTGTACATAAATATTTCTTATTATATCTCATTTTTCTACGCTTAAGATTTACCTTATTTGGAACATTTCGACAATAATACAACTTATAAAACTTTCTAATTTTATTAATTTTGTACCCCTTAAAGTTCCTGTATTTGGCATGTGTAAGTCTTTTTCTAATATATTTTCTTTTATTACTATTATTATCATTATCGATATTATTAGAATTTGTACTAATAAGGCATTTGTTTATTGGTTTGAATTGTTTATACGATTTCTTAGAACTTCTTGCGAAAATTAATTTAATTTGAGATCGTGTTCTCATACGCTTCTTCTCTTGCACAGTAGAAACTTTTATATATTTCTTTCTTAATATTTTGGAATACCTTTCTAAAGGTAACATTCGTTTATATAATAATTTAAATAACCCTCTAAACGCTAGATTATGTGCCATTCTTTTCTGATGCTTCATTTTAACTTTTTTCCGCACTAAACATTTCTCTAGGTTTGATACTTTACTACGTGTTTCTTCTTTATCATTAGTCAATTCTATGTTATTATTAAAATTACTATCTATTTTCGGTAATTTACTATCATTTGATAAATCATATTGTACATTATACACATTTTTCCGTATATTTTTCTGTAGTTCTTTGAAGCCATATTTATCTCTGTGCTTGGAGTTGCCCTTAAAAATATTAAGAATAAACATACTTTTCTAGGTGTTCTATAAAAGGTTCAGAACAGTTTCTGACTGTAAATGTGAAGGTTGCGGGTTCAACTCCACTCAGAGTATTGATTTGCATTCTCTGCTCTGGTCATCATATTGCATATTTTCTGATCATATTGCAATTTGAGATGCTTAAATGATCTGACCGAAGAAATTAATGACTTTCAGCAGAATTGATGCTTTGTGTCAGTCATGAATTTCAAATTTGATTGACTTTATGAAGTTCCTTAGTGAGTTATTTCGGAAGTTAGGAAATATTTCAAAAAATAAATTAAACTTATTGCACCTTCTGGATTGGGATCTGAACTTAACTTAACTGATTTTGTTAAAAAAATAAAATAAAAACAGAATATTCATTTCTAAGAGTCTTGTTATGATTACCCATAAATTACAATAAATGGGTTAGGGCGTTTTTATTCAAATAATACGATAGATATAATACTTACATCGATATCTCTAATAGAACCGTAAGATAAATTCATAAGTGGTCGATTACAATTCCTGTCTGAGTCATGATGATTTAACAAAGATAGTGACGATTCGCGTCTTTCACCACTGTCATTTGAATGAGATGAACGTTGGTGTTCTTTGTCTTTTCTTACGTTTTTCTTATTAATGAGGCTTTCTTTTTCGCTTTTCTGGAATCAATTATATAGTGGTGGGTACTTGCTAACGTTTATATGTTAGAAACATAATAAAATTTCATTAAAACTTCTTCTTCTATTTTATGAATGCTTACCTTCATATTAAATCTGTCATGTTTATTATCTTCTTCGTCATCAGTGCCACTATCAGATGAGCCTCTAAAATAATAATAATATTTTTAACAAAAAAAATCGGCTTCCACCGGATTCCATAGTCAGAACCTAACCAAAACATCTCAACAAACTACTCCTGAAATGTATCTTTTCCAATAAAAAAGAATCATCGATATGGGTCAGCGAGATATTGAATTATTCGTCCAATTGTCGCACATATACTTAATTCAAATTAAAGACTTATGTGATTTTCTCATAGATAACATTGTCAGAAATGGACCAAATTAAAATGGAAAGCACACGGAAAGCAGGCAACAAAAAAGAAAAACAATATAAGAGAGCTTTTATCTTTTATCTTGCAAAAGGTAGAGCTTTTATCATACTTTTCCAAACTGACGTCACTAACGTCACCATACTCAGCGGGTGACAGGCATATCGTACACAGGCGGCCAATATCTGAGAAGCAACGCACGCAGTACACACCCGCACAATTAAGTGTTTCACAACTGGGAAAAATAAAATATACTTAAAAAAAACAAAAGAGGATACTAGTCTTGGCACAGCGGCACTAAAGTGTGACTGTAAAGGCGACAGGCTGTGGGTTCTAATCCTACTCTCGGAGAAATGAAATATTTAATATCTTCATTTCTTCGTTTTCGTGTCGAAGCAAAGCGTGGCGTTGAATTCAGCATTGGAATTGAATCGGAATTGTCTTCATGGGAACCGAGTGTCCTAACACTAGGTTTCAAGCTTCCCCTGCCTACTCTGCTATAGCATGAAGCTAAAAAAAATAATAATTTAGACATATTGTAAAAAAAAATATAAAGGCATTATAACCTTGTCAGCTTAGTGTCAGTATCAGTTAACTCTTCCAAAGTGTTACATAATAAGCATTGCTTCGTTTTAGTGCTACCAAAAACACTCTTGAAACACGAGCATCTATAAAAATATATATAGTTTTTTTTTAAAGTTAACTAAAACATCTGTGGTAAAATTAAGGTTCTAAAATTTTACTACGCAGTTAGTCAACCAGTCGGTTAATTAGAAATTTATAAACGTAATAAATGTTTTAATATTATTTAGGTATAGGCTGTGAATTCAACCAGTTCATTTTTCATTTAGGCAGCAAAAATGTAATGAGATAAGTACTTTAGTAATGAGATTAGTACTTTGTTTTCCATTTTCTTCAGATTTAGGTATATGTAACTAATAGTTTATTTAGAAAGCGTAGCACAAAGAGCACCTCGCTGGAAGGGTCTGGATAAATAAAAATACAATATGAAAATTGAGGTTTAAGAAAATATTGCAATCTGGTTGGAAATTGAACCAAAAATCTTTGTTTTCTTCTATCAAGTCCTCTTTATAGCAAAGTCGATTATTACCTTAGTTAAACTAAGACATTGATATAGTTTTTTTCTAACATTTTTTATTGATTTTAAGTAAAAAAAAAATAAAACAATAATTAGAAACGTAGATAGACTACTTCAAAATACAAATGAAACTGACGGCACAACGGAATTTATCCAATATCGGAATGTGAGGTGCTCTTGATCTGAATACTTGTGTTCGCGGTGAAGCTTCCGACGAGCTAGTTTCATGAAGCTGCCTGGAAAATGTAAGCATCCACTCGATTGTATCTCTTCACGTTGTTGCTTATACTTATAAACCATAATAAATAAATAAAAGATGAGAGAAAGAGGCTGTCGTGGCACAGGGTCACAGGTTGTGGGTTCGATGCTCAAACGAGAAAATAAAACATTAATATTTTCATTGTTTCGTTGAGTTCCGCCACTCAACATGCAATGCCTACAGTGTTCAGCGTAAAGTGAGGAATCGAAATGTCTAAATCGGAATGGAATGTACCTATTAAAATTAGGTTCCCAGGTTCCGTTTACGTACAGCGTGAAGCTTAGAAAGGGATTATAGGATACATCACATATCATACCTCTAGTCCTCAATATATGATTAAAAAGCCACAAAGCTCTTGCTTTAGCTCTATCCGGTTGATAATGTCCCATAATAACATGCCGTAGCCGGAGACCGTAGGGCTCAAATAAGGCGAAAAACCATAATAGTATTATTAATATACCTAAAGAGGAAAGAGAAAAATGCTATATTTTTAATATATTTCTTAGAGTTTCGTACCAAAAGGGTAAAACGGGACCCTGTTACTAAGATTCCGTTGTCTGTCTGTACGTCTATCGCCATTTAATTTACGTGTACCTCATGAACCGTGATAGTAAAATTTAACCTTACTATAAAATGGCTGGACGGTTGGATTTAATAAATTATATAGACTAAAAGAAGATGAGCTAATAAAACCTATAATACTGTCATATCCAAGCTCAGCATTTATTATGACTTCAAGGACAACCATAAAGGTACCTTAATCGATATACATATTATTTCTATATTGGGTCGCAGAAAAGCTTTTCACGTGTAGAACATGTATATATCCTCAACTATAATGATTACATATTGTAGTTGAGGAGTTTCTTTCGTTGAAGGCGCTAATCTCATGAACTACTGGTTCGAATTTAAAGATTCTAATCAATGAAAACGATGAAAAATGAAAAATTCTCTCTTAAAGAGAAGGATTAGAAAGATAGGAAAAGAAGGACCAAAAAGGAACAACAAAGAAGGTTATAGGCATATAGGTTGAGGGCAGTCGTGGTGAGGGCTGTGGCCTGGCCTGGTATTGTGGGTCCGATTCCCATTCGAGGAACTTTACTTTGAGTTTATTAATATCTTATTGTTTTTCATTTGCTGGTGATTTAAATAAATAAATTATAAAACATATCACCTATATGCATATATCGTTGTAAATCAGGAGGATGAGGTTTGGGCAGGCAAGATGTGGGCGATGGTGTATTAGGCAGCAATGGTAATATTATCGATTCTATTAAAGATCTGATAAAATCAGCAACCATGCCAGAACCAGTTACTTGTATACCGATATTTGACCGATCAGCTGAAATTCATTTATCGTTTATTTATTAAGGATTTATAATTTAGTTACAAATTAAACAAATCATATTAACATTATTGAAAAAAAATTTAATTATAAAATATAATTAAAAATTCAAATTATTTGTGAACGACATATCATTCGTTTAGTTCACTAATCAAAATCGGTTCACTTCTTGACAGTTACAGGGGACGAAAGAAACGGACATACAGACATACACACGTGCTAAATACATAAATCTCCTTTTGGGCTTCGACGCAATCGGCTAAAAAGGCCTTTAATTAAAAAATAACAATTTCTATTATATCTCAAAATTGTAGGTTAATACAAAATTAGAAAGCTAAAAAGAAAACAACTTACACTCTGTTGTTTTCATGTTCCCTTGGTACCTTATCGTTATCAACACCCAGTATAGACTATAATCGGCCACCATGTGAATTAAAAGTTTGAAAGTGGTTATAGCCATGAACACCATGGATCGCGTGAGGTAAACCTTCTCTGACGCCACCAAATTGAACGAAGTGGTCTAAAATTACCATAAATACATACATATACGCTGCAGTTTAAGCAGAGGGAACCTTTGAACCTAGTTTTAAGACACTCCGTTCCCATTATGCCATTTCCGTTTCCCCACTTTCCACCGAACTTTGGAGGCATTGCGTGTTGAGTGGGGGAACTAAACGTCGTGCTTTGTCTTTCTATTACACATGGTGTGACGTTGGGTTCCGCTAATCAGCTAACAATATTACTGAAATGGACGGAGATTGGACAACCAAGATCTGTTACAAAGTTTTTAATTCACCTGTCAGTATTATAAATAAAAATCGACTTCTAGTGAGATACGAATCTACAATCATAATGTGAAATACCAACAACTGTGCCATAACGTTGTTCTATATTTCTATTTCTAAAGAACAAAATCGTAAACAGCATAAATGAATGTATCGAATTTCATTGTCGAAAGCTTCCAGCGGAGCTTCTAACTTTCTGAATGGAAGGTAAAGTTGAGCTTTTAGAAGTTCTAAATTTAAGCTTTTTACCCCTCGCTCGCTATTTCGATATTCTATATGCAATGTGTTACACAATGGCTCGGACTTCATGGGGCAGTATGCTAAGCGGTCTGCCATTATTATAATTGATTCATTTGTATAATTTTTTTAGATGTTAAAAAAAATTGCTAAGGCATGATGAGTGATGAGTATTCATAAATAAAAAGCTACTACTACTATAATAGCTTCACGCTGTATCCCGCACACAGCAGGGTAGGCAGAGGGAACCTAGTGTTTTGAGTCACTTTCCGCCGAAAGCCGATGAATGACTGCTATAAAAAAATACAAAGTAACTAACACAAATATATTTGGCTTGTTCCCGTTTATTCAGTGGTAGCACTGTCTCCCGTCTTTCCCTATACCTCTTTAAGTCTAACTCTCGCAGCTCCTTGGTCACGTAGCGGTTGTCGAAACGGGATCTTGTTTCAAACATATGCTGATAATATTTCGCTCTAAAATTAATAAATATCCACTAAATATTCACATTTTTTTTTATTTTTTTTGAAGTGTCCACACTCAGTAAAAAAATAAACTTTTTTATAATTACGTAAACTCACTAAAACTTATCGTCTTATAATAGTAGTTATTATATAATTATATTCTGGTTATTTTCTGTTATATATTCGTCTTTCATATAAACTAAAGATACTCAACGATGACATCATAATTTCTTACCTAAAAATAATAAGCAACAAAAACAAGCTGGTGACGCAGGAGCTCCAGGACAACCACTTCAGCAGGGGATCAGCCTTCTTCCGTATGTCCGTCACCAGACCGGCAGCTATGGGACTTGCGTAAGAGTCATTGTTGCTGAATATATGAGTGTGGTGAATATCGATTTCTATGTATAATGTTTTTTTAATACGAGAGATGAAATTGCGAAGTTCTGAAAGATATATAAAATATTTAAGAAAATCACATGAGGTTTTTACTTAAATTGTAAAATTAACTTTTAATTGTTTCGCCCCCTTGGTGAAATGATAATAATAAAGAGTTCCGCCACGGAACATGCAATGCCTTTAGAATTCGGTGGATAATGGGGAACGGAAGCGTCTTAATGGGAACGATAAGTCTTAAACACTAGTCTCCTTGCGCTTGCGCCTATCTTGCTATGTACGTGATAAAATTTAAACTGAAAACTAATTATATTATTTGAATCGCATTTAATCTTCACAAAACACAACTTGAAGAAATGAAGAAATTAAGTTAATTTTGATGTTCATTAGAATTCACTATAAAAATATTTATAAATGAGGCTTCTTTTCTGTAACAGTTACTTTCCTATAATAGTTATGTATTATAAAGGAAACTATTCTACGTAGAAAAAGAAATAATAAAACCTTACTTCTCTTCAAAGTAGCAGAAAAGGAAACAGTCGCATAATCGGCGACAACACAGACTGTATCATACCCAACATGTCTACATACGCTTTCGGCAACATGCGATTCGTTGTAGAACCGAGGTATGTCTCCTAATCTTTGCCTACAATTTGAAACACCCTGTAAAATGGCTGACAGGCATCGATCGTGAGGTGTACCAAACTTTCTGGTACAAATTTCAGCTATTTCATTAAGCCAAGTGAAGGATGATTGGATGAAGTCTCCTGAAAGGAATGTTTTGGGTTTTTACATATATTTTTTTAATGTGACAGAGTATTGCTATAGTGACTCTTATTTTCATTTTTTTTAAATATATTAGTAAACAATCATAAAAAAATATTTCATAACAGAGTTAGTATTAGAATATAAGAATATAAGAACATAATAGTTTTTTATTAAAGAAAAACGAAAATGTAGAGTAACAAATAATGATATACAAGCCGTATATCAAGGTTGCATTTATACATTATTTAGTCATGCAACGTCAATATTACTGGAGCTTGCAAATAAAACTATTATGCAATTAATTGTTAATCGATATGCGACAACGAAAATGCCACTGTTCTACTAAAGTTGTACGCGGAAATATGAATGCTGAAAAGCTGAAGAAATATTTACCAAGTTGTTAATAGTAAAAGGGGATTTTCTCAAATTTTTTTAACAGAAAATCATTTTATTCTTAGGTAATGATTAATATGTTAGTTAAAAAAAGTACTTAATAACTTTAAATAGATAATACTCGTATTTAGATCTTAGACATAATATACAGATAAGTATCAACTATCAATGAACCATTTACGTTAATTAGAGTATTCATTTATTTGAATAAATAAACACAAGTATAATATCACCTTCACGCTGCAGCCCGCACACTGCACTGTAGGCAGAGGGAACCTAGTGTTGAGACACTCCGTTACCCACTTTCTGCCGAATTCTGGAGGCATTGCGTGTTGAGTATAATTAATTAAATATACATATAAGGTAATATACAAACCGATATTATTAACAATAGCACTTATCCTCGCTACAATTCTATTCATTTCGTAGGCAACCCGCTTGATCCTATCCATGATCAACTTTATGGGGCGTTTCATGGCGTTGAAAGGTTTTTTCACGCTATCGCTTATTTGTCGAACACTTATTTTTATTTGTTCCTGAGGAGAAATTTTTATCATGAAAACTACTTCATTTTTAAAGGCCTATCATGGATGTAGAGACACCAGCGTGCCACTCTAAGCGCAACAGATTAAGGGTTCGATTCCCACTCGAGGAACTGAAATATTTACATTTTCCTCGCTCTGGTAACGAGGCAACGGGGCGGCGTTCCTTCCGACTTCCGACTTCCGACTTCCGCCACTCTACACGCAATGCCTAAAAGTGGGGAACAAGGAATGGAAGTGTCTTAACACTAGGTTCTCAGGTTCCCTCTGCCTACCCTGCTTTGTGCGGTACATAATACACGGTTAAAAATAAATGTAAATATAGTATACGTTTAAACTTAACTTTGTTCTTATAATATTTTCAACTAATTTCAATTACATCTGGCGACTTAATGGTTATAATTAAATGAAAAACATTTATAAACCTAACCAAGCAAAATGATAACCTTGACAAGAGGACCACTCCATCATTCATTAAATTAATTCTAAAAGAAATTATATACCTATATATATAAATGCCATGCTTTCAAAAGTTTTTGCCTTCTATATCAAATTCATTTAATAAATTGCAGTTCTAATGCCTTTACTCCCTTAATATTTTCAGATGCTAGGTTTGCAAATATTAAATTTAATGTTATTTGGAAAAGTTTTGAGACGCTTACTTATTAAACAGTAAACCTTGGGTCTCAAACGCGCATAGACTTTCATATATGAAAGAAAATTATAAGTTGAAAACTAAGTTTTAATAATATCAAATATAATAATTTTATAGTTCAATTGAGGTCATCGGAAACTGATGAATAGCGTTTGAGGTTTTGGCATGTGTTCGATCTAATATTTTTATGGACGGAACAAGGCAAAGCGTACTGGTCACCAGATGGTAATACCAGAGGAGCTACAGGCGCGTTGCCGGCCTTTAAGGTGAAGATAGACGCGGTTTTTGAAGGTACCCTGTCACATCGACCTGGAAACACTGCCGCAGGTAATAACTTCATTCCACAGTGCGTGGAAGGTCTTAGAAACGATCTACACTCGAGGGAATTACCTATTGTCACTTCCCCGCGTAGGCAAAGCACAAAATCTTGACTAAAATTTGACTATTTTAATCCTTACTAATTATCATATTTATTAGATAATCTAGATAGTACTTACAGTACTTACAAGAAAATCTTACAAACTTTTGATAAATACACATAAAAAGAAGTGTGACTCCATCAGGTTTAATACTTTCCTTGAATTGTAAAATAATTTTTGTTCTAACCAGTGGTTAAAAGCACGAACGTTACAAATATAATAACGAACCCTACCAGTATATTACTTTTTACTACAATTTAAATGTAGATAAGACCAAAAGTTATACAAAATATTGTAGTGTAAAAATTTTAAAATTTTTCTTAAAGGAAAATAATTGTGTACTTAGTTCTAGAAGGAGAAGCCATCATGTCGCCAGTATAAAATAAAATAATTTAAACTTTAAACAAAAGCTAACTATGAGCTTAACTCACTGTGTTTATATAACAGGTTCGAGTAACTTTATACGTGTTGACAGTTTCTACTAAAAGCTTAGGTAAAACAAAACAGGTCACCTAGATAGACCGAGAGGTATTATTAGAACTAGGTATATTATACAGGTTAATTTGTTGTGCACTTTGGAGCTATATGGCTAATATTTTTATATGTTTACTAACATAATGCCGTAGTGGCGCAGTAGCACAGCATTAAACGCGACATTTGTGGGTTCGATTCCCTCAGGGGAATGAGTTATTTTATAAGTTCCTTTTATTGTTCTGGTAACAAGACGAAGCGAGGTCTTGAGGTCCACAACTCAACTCGCAATGTCTCGAAAAGTTGGGAACGGATTATCTTAACACTAGGTTAATACGGAATACGGAAATGAAAATATTTCAAATTTTTTCTGTCTCCCGAAATGGATTCGAACCCGAATCATATCAACGCATACTAAGGCCATTAGGCCAGTCTTGACTGCACCACGATAGCCACTTTACATTCACATATACTTAGATTGTATGAATATAGATTATATATATAGATACAAAAGAATATATCATAAAAAGCATTGTAATATTCTTAATTTATTCTTAAGCACAACACAAAACAAAATGGTATAATATCTTAACAACTCTGTAAATACATATCATACATTTTTATTTCAATTTTACAGAAAAAAAGACAAACAAAACAAACAATCCTTATAATAAGTTTCCGAATAAACTTTAATTATATCTATATTAAAATATAAAGACTATTTAAATATTCAAATAATAATTATTATACCTTTAGATGCACGTAGAGTCTAAGAAGTGTAGTTTGTTTGCACTGTAGAGCTATCTTATGCTCATTTAAAATTTAATGGGGTGAAAGAGACATTTTTACATTTAAAATGTAGAAGTAAAAAGTGTTGATAGTCGACGACGCGACGCCATTGCACAAAATGTAAACATACTTATTTAAATTTTGTACTAAGGAAGAAATTATTATATGCAGTAAAAATAGAGTTATACCTATTTCAATTACAATATTTTGCTTTTTATGAGATCTTGTTTTTATAAAAAAAACTGTATTAATAAAATGTAATTAACGTGTTCCCATTAAGACACTACTACTACTAGCAGATAATTTTTAACAAAAAAACGACTTTCACCGGTACCCATAATCAGAACCTAAGCAAACTCTCATCAAACTTGCAGCAACTTGCTCTTGCAGTGTGTCCTTTCCAAGAAAAAAAGTAACACAAAAAAATCCAGTCGAATTGATAACCTCCTCATTAAGGCAGTTGGTTAAAAATGAAATTGATGACATATTTTTACAACATTGTAAAAAATTGTCTTTAATGTCATAAATGACCGTAGTGAAATTTAAATACACAAACAACCGTATGTCGTTATATTTCTTTAAAATAATTGGTTGTGACTATAACCACGATGGTAGTGGGTTTGAATTGAAGCATTCGATAACACTCCGATAACTCTGATAACAAGACAAAGCGCGGCGATGAGCTCCGCCACTCAACACACAATGTCTCAAAACTCGACAGAAAGTGGGGAACGTAGTGTCTTAACACTGGGTTTCCTGCCTAAATCACTTTAGGATATAGCGTGAACATAAAAAAATGCTTTGAATGATAAGTATTTCAATTCAATTCTACTAACTTGACTACAAGCCATGGATTCTGTTAACACTTCAGAGTTCCTCAGCGTGTTAGTGGCGGGGCCGGTGAGGATCAGCACCAGAGCGTAGCAGGTGAGGGTGTAGCGCCCGACGCGGGAAAACATTTGCGGTATAAGTAGAAACACTAGGCATCTGAAAATTAAAAGAGATATTTATTTTCAAATTTTTAATGACTATCGTAGAATATTATGTTAAGAAAACCTATAATTATTTGAACCCACACCCCATGGAAAGCGCTTCATGTTTCCAGAATCTGTCTTGGACGGACGGACAAATTCTTATGTTGTATAAATACGTTTTTGTAAACAATTTTTCATTAGAATGCAAATTAAAATGAATGCAGTTTAGAAACATATGAAAATAAATGACATATTTTAATGCAAAAAAAGTATATTTTATAAATTTTTCAAGTAAGTATTCATCATGTTTAATTATTTTTAACGGGTAATAAATATTTTGTTAATAGCAACATTATTAGAGTAGGTATAAAGTTGGTAAATTATTGAGTCATAAGAAATATGTCGCATAAAGTAAAGTATAACGTGCAAGCGCAATGCTCAATGCTCAATGCGTCCCGTTAATTTACTGCATTTGAGGTCAAGGTTCTGTTCCTGTTGTATTAAATTGTCGCTTAGCTGCGATCACGTTCACAGGAAATTTTTGAAGGTCTTTGTTTTAAAAAACTGCCCTTTAACTAAGGTAATAAAAATGAATATCGCTAAATAGACAAAGAGTGGAATAACATAGAACCACGTGCTTTACACCTACCACAAGAAAACGTCGAAAAATATTAAAGAATAAGAATATATAGGTATACTCCTAGTATATTTTTACCTTATAAAGTAAATTCAGATTTCTTCAAACAAAAACTCTTACTACGTTTAAAAATTTAAACCTATTACCGACATAATACCTACATACAAGACATCTCCAAACCACTGCATAACGTTCCCGATATAACCATTTTATCATAGCCTTAGGTATATTTTATTACACCCGTTGAGAACCTTTACCCTCCCTCTTTGATAGCGTCTGGGCGCATAACAATAAAATTGAACGACGATTTTACTTTTAAGTACCCAGCTTATATGAAAATCGTGAGAACGTTAAAGACGGTATATACATCGATTAAGTGTTTAATAAATAATTCTACAGCTTTTAATCGAGCTATTGTAGTCATGTTATAGAATGTCTTTACGCTATGATGTTTATTTTATATGTATAGTTCATAATGATGATATTATTATATATTTTTTTCATTTGCTCTCTGTATCTAAGACATCGCAGGGTAGACAGAGAGTACGTGGGAACCTAGTGTTAAGACTCCGTCCTCATTGAGACACTTTCGTTTCCCACTTTACGGAACTTAGTGCCGCACGTTGCCGCGTTACCAGAGTGAAGAAATGAAAAAATAAAATACTTCATTCCCCCGAGCATCGAACCCATAACTTTCGCGTGTAAACGCACACTTGTGCCCCTGAGCCACGCCGACATCAAGTTTATCTTGATTTGAATTCCAAATTTTGGGCGAATTCTATTAGTTGTCATTTTTTGCTTATTTTTTCAATTTTTTTTGTCATTGTCATTGCGTGCTTACTAGCAAGACTAGGAACTGGGAAGACACAAAAAGAGATACAAACATTCGGAATCGAATGAATGACAATTTAAAGTGCCTGATCGTTCTTGGAAATGAGCAAACTGCGGCAACATGACATCACCTATATACTCGTACACACATAAGTGTAGTACAACATTTTATATTTTTTAATTATACCTACTATTTCTTTAGTCTACGAGTTGAAGTCGCAAAGCTAAGAACTACTTTTAGATTATAAACGGCATTTTATAATCCATTAAAAGACGTACTTACGTAGTTTAATAGATTGAAAAATTTTCAACCGTTTACCAAGTTAAAAACAACACAAAATCCCAAGACATAATCTTAACACGTTTTAAAGGACACAATTATACCAATGATTTAATAAGAACAAAATTACCTGATTCTCCAACTGAACGCAAGCCCCAGCGTGAGTAACACGCCAATAATAGAACTCATGACCGTTGCATGTAAGTACGATATCGACAATTGGTACACAAAGAATATAAAGCAGAGATATGTGAGCGCGATGCCGCCGACGAAACCAATTGCGCTTTTCATAAATAAACTAGGAAACGCATGTTCTGATTTCAGATAAAAATATAGATTGGAAACCGACGAGCCATCGGGAAAAAGTTTTCTTAAACGACCTTTAAAACGTCTTTTAGTGTTGTGCCCGTAGAAACGCCATTTTTCCATCATTGTTTTCCTTGGTATTTCCGTTTCAGATGTCAGTATGGAATTTATTTTTTCATTTTCGTATTCCTGCCTGCATTGTTCTATTATTCTCGCTTTCCAAATTGAACTAAAGTACGCCATTCTTATAATAAAAACTATTATGGTAGCATAAAAGCACTTGGGTCGTGTAAATGTTAACGATCGTGGAAGCAAATTTTCCAAGAAAATATGCAGACATTTTCTATTTTGTTATTCATTTCGCGTGTGAGCCTTTCAAATCATTAATTGTATGTTGGCTGTACTAATCTTTACGGCTTATTTTTTTATGACGTTGTTCATAGCCAGTTATTTATTTTAATTTATAAAAATATTTCTATATAACTATTATTTATTTCATTTATCTATCTATTAAAAATTATTTGCGTAAGTTAATGCGCAAACATTAATAAACGTATTTAAAATGATAAAACTTTTTTATTCAGTCTTAGTAAAAAACTGCAAAGAAGAAAAGAAGCATACTCTACTAAGCAACAAGCATAACAAGGACACGCAAAAAATCGAGTTATCAACTGGTAAGTAAGTGGTACATTAAAAAACAAAATTACATTTTTTTATATATTTGCTCTATTGGAAAATCAGGCGCATGTTTCCCGAAATAAAAGTAACACCATATTTGCTTCTAACATAGTACCAAATATATAAGAAAGACTATAAATTGTTCTATCACTATCCCTGAGTGTTTATTTAACATTGAATAACATGACTTTGTTAAGTTAGTACAGTGAATAGCATCTTTAAATTGAACGCACCCCGAGTTCTAATAAGGATGTCATCTGTTGAGCGAGAAATCACCTGAGAACTTTAATTGAGGGGTATTGACCACGAAACAAAAGTTGTAGAATAAATCAATTTAGACATTAAAACAAACGAGCCTATCGAAAGTTCAATGACTGGCTGGAAATTGTCAATATAAAATAATAAAATATGCTCACTCAGCCTGCTTGCGGATCTGCGCAGGGTGTTCATTCATAAAACATGCGCAGAACACTGCATTGCTACAAAATCAACTTCACTCTGTAGACGATCGGGATAGCAATAGGTGATATTAACATTAATATTTAAATTATTAGTGATGCCAATGCGTTAATACGTGCGTTACATGTTTTAGTGAGCAATACTTACAAAAATGTTCAGATGATCTTAACGACGTTTATGCGTGAATATTAGTGTGTGGACCAATTGAGAATCGTTGAAGAAACTGTAAGTGAATTATGTATTTTTTTATATCTGAATTTATTTTTGTGCGATTGAGATTTACTTAGAATTATGAGTTTTGATGTGATAAGTAATTTTCTTAACTATAAAAGTGAAAATTTTCCAAAAATGTAGCAGTCATGATTTTCCAAAGTGTTTTTAAATTAGTGTTTCTATTGTCACTTACTTTCATTCTGAATTTACAAAAGAATAAATGTTTTGCTTAATTATTATATAAAAGTTTACATAAATAAAGATTTGTACGGTAACCCATTTTTAAATTTATACAGATTTTTAGAATGGCGTGAAAATGAACGCATTATTTTAAATCTGTGATAAGTGATCGCACCTTTTAATTGTCAAAATTACCAGCTGTTTAATGTGAAGTTATTATTGTTTGTTTATACTTATTTGACGGCTTGATTAAGAAATTATTTAGGACTGTTTAATTAACATTATATTAATAGTTTTTATTGTGTGACTGTGTACATTTTAAAAAAAAGATTTTTAGTATGTCTATGTATAATTATTGCAAATATTTAAAATATTCACCATCGACAGGTCAGTTTAAAAAAGTTGTAATTTATTTAAAAAATATAAAAAAATATATAATTATTGATAAAATAAATATAAATAATTCTATTTATATATATATTATTCTATTTATTATAATTTTGGGACATAGTTAATGAAGTAAGAGTAATTTTGATAAATAATCTTGTATAAAACAATTTTGTTATTTTTTACTTTAAAAAACTCACTGTCAAAACATGGGAGTTTTCAGTTTCATCCCCTTCTTTTTTATTTTTATTTTATTTTATTTTATTATGTTTACCAACGGCTCATACATTGTTACATTTCAAGTAAATCTAATTTAAAAACTAAAAACAATTAATGTACTGCCACTTAAAGATAAACACTGCATGCAATATTAAGTGGTTGTGAACAATCGTCTCTTATGGGAATGCTATGTTTAAATTACAAACATAAATTTATGCTTTTTATTTAGTGTTGAAAAATGGAAATAACAAATAAGAAGCCTCATAATCAATACATAATTTAATATCAGTTAATGATGCAATGTATCTGTTGTATAAACTGTTGCTTATATTTTAATTCTATACTGTTTATTTAGATTAACAATTGAATTTGTTTCAACTTTAGCAATATTTAGAGCTATTGTGATTCATAATGCCAAGACAAAAATTTTACTAGTTCTTACAATTCTTGTTTGTGTATTGTATATTTTTAAATAATAAACAGTACTTAGAATTTTTTTTAGTTTCACTCCGATTCACAAGACACTGTTCCTATTAAGACACTTCCATTCCCCACTTTCCATCTTAGTACTAAAATTTGAAGATAATAATTATTAGTACTAATTTGCACAAAATAGTAAAAACTATAGCTGTATACCTTTTTAATTACTTATTTAATGATTGTCATCATTATTTTATTGTATTGAAAATAGTAAAAATGGTTTTACAGTTTGCATTTTTGGATTAATTTTCATGTGTAATTTGTTGTATTATTTTATTTCCTCATTCTGATAACGGCAAAGTACCGTTTTATCCACCCAACATGCAATTTCTTGGAAATTGGGCCTAAAATAGAGTGACTTTTAAAAGTAGACAAATTTAAATTTTGTGAGCGACACTTATTTAGAATGAACAACAAAAAATAAAAACGGACGGAGAACTAAGTGATCTTGTAAGAGTTCCCTGTTTTAGAGGTACGGAACTCTAAAACTCTCACAGAGTTTATATTATAAATATTTAAACATACTTCCGCAGACAATGGACAACGAACAGCCACACCAGGAGCTGGTCAAATGCGTGGTGGTGGGCGACACGGCGGTCGGCAAGACGCGCTTGATATGCGCCCGCGCTTGCAACAAGCACGTGTCGCTGTCTCAGCTGATGACCACGCATGTGCCCACCGTGTGGGCGATAGATCAGTATAGAATTTATAAGGATGTGAGTTAGATTGCTTAGACTTTAGAGGATTGGTTATAAATATGTTCATTATAAATATGTTGAATTCATACTCACGGTAATGAATTATTTAATATATTAATATGCTGGCTCTAATACTAATAAGACAAAGTGCAGCGTAGAGTCTCGCCGCTCAACATGCAATGTTTTGGAAATTGGGCGAAAAGTGGAAAATGGTGTGTCCTACCACTAGATTCCCTCTGCCTTCCTTAATGTATGCGGGATACAGAGTGTAGTTAAGAATAAAAAAGTAATAGCATATTAAAATATTATAAGTAATTGTTTCAAGGTGTTAGAACGATCGTGGGAGGTTGTAGACGGGGTAAATGTCTCACTAAGACTGTGGGACACGTTTGGAGATCACGAAAAAGACAGGAGATTTGCATATGGAAGGTAACAGTAACAGTATTTTTTTATACTGAGATTTAAATGATTTTGTGAAATTATTTGACTGATTAAACAAAAAATTAACTATAATATTTATGGTATTAATATAAGTATTAGGATTTGTAATGATTAAAAAGAGTTGTATTTTTTTCTATTTGGTATTTAGTACTCAATAATGTTGTTAAATATAAAGCTTTTGACAAAGGCAATTCAACTACAACATGCTCTTTTGGAATCTATTAATGATCAATTTCATAAAAAGCCTTAAGAAAGGGCAAAGTAATCTCATTATTGATGACGATTTCAGTTATGGCTCTATCTGAAATTTAATAAAAACAATAAAATTTATTGGTACTGATATTCATACTAATACTTTGTTATAAATCAACACTAAAAAAATAATTCATATTCATTTTTTGCCCTAAATATTTTACAAATAACCACAAATAAGATTTACTTGCAATAGCAAATATACAAAAAAGGTGTCCATTATAACACATATTATTATAGATATTATTACATAAGTAATTCTATCGTAACTTAGCACTTGTACGGTGTTATTACAGATCTGACGTCGTGTTGTTGTGTTTCTCGATAACTAATCCTATATCATTGAGGAACTGCGGTGCCATGTGGTATCCTGAAATACGGTAAGTCTTAAACTCTTAACCTATTTTATTAATATGTTTCACTTCCCTCAAGGATCCCAGCTTGAAAGGAACCCGCTCTTTTGCTTCCGCGATGACACTGGTCCGACCGATTATTAATTAGTTAATTATTAATATTATAAATGTGAAAGTTTATGAGATATATGGATGTTTGTTCCACTTTCAGGTAAAACCTACTGAACGGATTTAGATTAAATTCTACAGTAATATGGCTTATACAATTACATATATGGTTCTATTTATGTAAACATTTAGTATAATTTAGCTATAATATAACAAGAAGATTAAGCGGGCGGAGCCGCGTCTGAATCACTATTTGTTAATAGTTTAGGATTTGGTGTACGGCTTTGACTTGACATTTATTGAGGCCGTCGTGGCGCAATGGCACAAGGGTGTGACTGTAGCGCGACGGTTGTGGGTTCGATCCGCACTCGAGGAAGTGAAATATTTATTTACGTTTATATTTCCATTTCTTCGCTCTGGTGTCGAGGCAAAGCGCGGCGTTGAGTTCTGCCACTCAACACCCAATGCTTCCAGAATCCCGCAGAAAGTGGGGAACAGAATGTATTAACACTATGTGCGGGATACGGCGTGAAGCTGATTTTTTATGATATTTCATTTCTTTTACCATTTTTGAATTAGAATAAGAGTTGATTGGCCTATCAAAGTGCTATATTATATTCCTCCATACTGTTTATGTCCTTAAAATATACATTGTAATATATCAGCCAAATAAAGCTACTTAACTTAAAAATATGTCTTAAAAAATATTTTTTATTTGTTATAGACGATTTTGCCCAAACACGCCGATTCTACTTGTAGGATGTAAAAATGATCTCCGTTATATGTACAGAGATGAGACATATTTGAATTATTGTAAAGACAGGAGTCCTTTCATAAGGTAAGACTTAATTTGTGTTTAACATTTACTATTGGACACTAACTTTTATTACTCGAGAGTATTTATAAACACAATAAATTTTATTAAGAATATGAAATCTTGGAAAACTAACCAAAATTATTTAATAAGTAATGATTTAATTAGTTAAGCATTTTAAAATTAGAGATGCAAATATATTATGAACAAATAAGGCAGTACAAAGTGTCCTAATCCCCATTCATTTATTTAGAAAATGGATTCTTTTTTTATAGAATTTTCTTATGTAGAGTAAATGACTAATTTTGAAAATAAACATTTATTTTCACATCAAAGAGCACCAAGGAAAAGCGATCTAGTAATGCCTGACCAAGGTCGCGCCCTAGCGCACGAGTTCGGTATATATTACTATGAAACATCAGTGTTTACATATTACGGAGTGAATGAAGTATTTGAAAATGCCATACGAGCTGCTTTGATCGCGAGACGACAGCAAAGATTCTGGATGACGAACTTAAAAAGAGTTCAAAGGCCGTTGTTGCAGGTGAATGAAATCATTCATTCATCATTCATCTATTAACTCATCAATTATTTATTAATTCATTTTTCATTCAATCATTCCGTCATTTACTCATTAGTTGTAATGGTTGTTATGGTTTTAACGATTTTGCTTATATTACTATAAAGTATCACTATTCCCGTATAATGGATTGAATTAAGTATTTGAAAATGCCATTCGAGCTGCTTTGCTTGTGACACACAGAAAAGATTCCGGATGACAAATCTAAGACGAGTTCAAAAGCCATCGTTAGTGGCATATAAAATTATTCATTCATCAGTCTTAAATTGTTGTCACACTTAAAACGAGTCCAAAGTCCATAAAATAATTTCACTGATTCAACCACTCACTTATCAATCATTCATTAATCGTTCGTTCTTCCATTGGTTCATATTAAGTTTACTGTAAGTTATTCATTCATATATATTACATATTTGCATTTTTGTTGTTTAAAGATGCGGCTATGGTGAAAAGTAATACATACTCGTATATTATTTCAAAATAAAAAAAAATTACGAATGAAAATGCTTCTTTATAACAAAATGAATAAATAATAATATCGAAGTTATTGTTTTAGGCTCCTTTCCGACCTCCAAGACCTTTAGAACCCGACGTGGTGGTTGCAAATAGTGCTTTATTAGACAACATGGCCGTTTTATTACGTCAACAGGTAAATAATAAATAAATTTAATTAATTAGTTTAATATTAACAGTTGAGACTGCCGTGGCGTATTGGAACAGTGGCTGACTGAAAATGCGATGGTGTTAGGTTCGATTTCCACTCGAGTGAATGAATTGCCATCTTTATTTTCTGGTTGAAAACAAACCGCGGCTGTGAGATCCGCTACTCAACAAGCAATGTCTTGAAAGTTGGGTGTTTCATTGTAAGCGAATATACAGCGCGAATATATAAAAAAACATTAATAAATGTAGGAAAGTAAAACTCTACTCAACTTTAGTAATTATATTTCTTTATTACTTCTTATAATAATGACACAATTTTTTTTCAGTATTTCACGGATATGGTTATAATATGCGGCGCCAAAGGTTTCCCCGTGCACAGATTCGTAATGGCGGCCGCGTGCGAGGCGTTCCACAGATTGTTGACAACAGATTGCGTCAGTTTGTCCGCTGAATTGGCTCGAAGTTCCAGTGAGAGTAGTATGGTGAGATATATTATAATAAAGTTTATTTGAGGCCGTATTTAAGAAGAATGTTTTAGTATTTTCATTTCCTTGCCCTAGAAACGAGGCAAAGGGTGGCGTTATGTTTCGTCACTCAACACATAATATCTCAAGAATTCGGCGGAAACTGGGAAACGAAAGTGTCTTAATGGGAAATGGAATGTTTTAACACTAGATTGCCAGATTTCCTCTGGCCTTCTCTGAAAGTAAAACTTCAGACTATGCTGTATCGGGACAAAACAGTGGGTAAATTGACCTACACTATTACCCGTTTAGATGTGTCTATTAATCTGCCAATTACCCTGTATATATCAATCAGTACAGGTTGGCAACCCTAGGAAGCACTTTTTATTAATTAATAATTTTTTATTAATTAATAATTTTGAAAGTCCTTATAAAGGCCTGTCTGTATAGAGATATTTCATTTCAATAAAATATTTAAGGTAAGCAGCATGGGGGAGGCGACTGCAGGAGATTTTAATGAAGACACTGAATATCTTATTAGACAAGATCAGGCTAAACAAATGAAGTAAGTAATTATCACTTTATTTTCACCAGCAACTCCGCCCACTTGTTGAATTGATCGGAATGACTAAGAACATTCTGTAGGTACAGTGGGTTACATAGACACGAAGAATTTTATTACATAAAAAAAAAAACGTATAGCCTTCTTCGATGTGTGGACCCAAAAATATTTCTTGAATTCGAATCGGTCGCGGTAGTTCCTAAGACTAAGACGCGTTTAACTAAAGAAACGATTTAGCTTTATAATATTAGTACAAACTTATATATTTATTTTCAATGTAATTTTAATTTTCAGAGTACTAGATCACATAAAACGCCGCTCTTCATGTCAAATTTTACCACTAAGCGACAGTTGTAAGAAACCGCCGGACTTATATAGAGAAGTCAATCATCCAGCGATTATTTCTATAAGAGTTGTTAAAGTAAGTACTTAATTTATAACAGAATCTAGTTTTGTGATACTTTGTAGGATAATTATATAATTATATAAGCCTACGTTCGTACGTAAAAAAATGAGTTAACATATTACATTTAGAACTCCTGTTCTAAATGTAATGTCCTGTTCTTGTCAGTCAATCAATCAGAGTAAAGAGAATATTTTACATAATAAGCCTTTATCGAACCCACAACCACCATATATAAAACTTCTACTCAATGATTGTCGAGTATTTTTTTTTTCAGTATCACACTGTATCCCAAATATAGCGGGATACACTGTCTTACGAAAGCAAGGACATAAAAAACCAACCCCCGAGTGGGAATAGAACTCTATAATATATATAAGTTTTCAACATAAATATTTCATTTACAGTGTGACAAAATCCAACACGCGACATCAAGAACACAGACTATAGTAACAATGAGCAAGCTTATATCACAAAATGTAATGCAGGAAATTATTAACTTTGCGTACACGGGCGTTATAGATGCAACCGCGTTTAAACAACAGGTGAGTATTTACTTATATAAGGCTTTATAGCTTACCGTCTTCGCCTATTAAATTTTGGATGTTATTGCGATGTGCGATTTGAATATATTATCTTTGGTGACATTGACATGTGTCAAATTGACTAGTTATGTGAAATTTAAATTTTCTTTCGGATTTACATAAAAATTTAATTAATTTCCATAAAAAAAATTCCTGAAGATTAATTAAACATGTTATGTATTACTTCTCATCAGAGAATTAGACCGCAGTCGTTGTGCATGGACATAAGTGTGCGACTGTAAACGCGATAAGTTGTGGGTTCGATTCCCACTCGAGGAAACGACATATTTAATATTTTCATTTCTTCGCTCTGGTAATGAGGCAAACGAGGCGAGGCAACACCTCTAGAATTGGGCGGGAAAGTGAAAATGTCTTATAACACTAGGTACAACAGCTTAAAAAAATCACATAAGTATTTCCTGAAAAATGCCAAATTCTATTACGCACCTGTATTTCAATCATTAATATGATAATCACAATATAATCCAAAACTTAGCTTTGTTTATATTTAAATTATATATTATTAATAACTTAAATATCCTTCGCTTCTATATAGCTTCTAGAAGTTTCTAATCTATACCCCTATTGCTATATCTTAATCTATTATTATTAATATTTTATAATATAACAATTATAATATTAAATTTAATAAAAAATATATAATAATAAATGAATAATGTGTTCTGCAGTCCGCTGCGATTGGATTACTACTGGTAAATGTCATACTAATAAATAATTCATAAATCATAATTATTAATTTTCCATCATTATTTTTATTATTATTATTTATTAATGAAACGTTTAATATTGTATATAATTTTTTTATATATGTCGTACTTGCCCACAAAAGCCTTTCTTCATTGCACCTATCTTTTATTATTATTCTTACTAATATGTAATGTTACTTTTTTAATTATTGTTAACTATGCACGCGCGTTCTATCGATTCATTTTTCATCACTTTTATTGTATATTTAATTATTAATATTTATTCAATTTGTATTCAATAATAAAACATATTTTATTTTCTTATTTTTATTGCATGTTCGAAATGACAACTATAAAACTGAATTGAGCTAAACTATTTTTCCTATTTTTTTGTTATGTTTATATGAAACAACTATAACAGTCATTTATTGTTTTATTATTTTATTAACAACAATATTTTACAGGAAATACGTCAAGCGGCAGAATTACTTGGTTTCCATGAATTGACAAAATTAAGTCAGTTCATACTTGACCAGCATTTGCTCTTCGATAAAGGATTTATGCATCAGTTTCATTCGGTATGTTTTATTTAATTATCACGCTGTGTCCCGTACATAGCAGAGTAGGCAGAGGGAACCTCAGTTCGAACCTCCGTTCCCGTAAGATATTTCCGTTTCCCACTTTCCGCCGAATTTTCGAGGCATTGTGTTTAAATTAAAGTTAAAAAGTTAAATATTTCATTTTCTAGAGTGGGAATTGAACCCACAACTTGTCGCGTTAGCTTCAATAAAAAGTGGTATTTTTTACAATCAGATAGCCAAAATTATATGTTGGTTTATTTGTCTCTGCAGATATTACATCCACAACATCTACGCTCCTATACCTCGTCTTTTCCATTAAAAAAAAACTTAAAATAATTTGTCTGTCTTTGCAGCCGTTTCCACAACGCCTGCGCGACATGTACGTGGAACACAACCTGTTCTCGGACGTGACATTCGACCTGGACGACGGCATGCAGCACGCGCACCGCGCCATGCTCATGGCCCGCTGCGACCCCATGAAGCCCATGTTCCAGGGGCACTTCAGGGAGAGCACGTCCCGCGTGGTGAGACTTGTGTACTAGAGTACGGCCGAGGGGTCGAGGCCGCCATAAAGTTGTATGTGGCCGCGCAGATTTGATTTTAGGATTAACCTTACGTCGCTTGGACACGCCACCTCGACTATACTGTACATGTAGTTTGATTGTTTGTTTTTATTTATTTAAATATAACATCATCTGCTTATAACATGAACTTAAAGCTATTATAATATTTTATTTTGCACCCTCTTTCTATATCCCGCATATTACAGGTTATGCGTATTTTTAAGATATGTATATGAGTGGAGAAATTCAACGCCGTGCTGTATCTTGTTACCAGAACAAGAAAAAGAAAATAATTTGTTCCTTCAACATCGAACACCTACCGCGTGGAGCCGACCAGCTACCGCGCTTAGAGTTACACTCTGTGCCACTTCTCCACGACGCCCAAACTATATACTATAATATGAAATCAAATATATTCCAAAATGTAAACAAAAATATGAATACATAACTTTTCTTTCAGATATCATTCCCAGGTGTAAAAATGTACGCATTCCACATATTCCTATGCTACATATACTCAGATAAAATATCCGCCGTGGAGCCGAGTAGGTGTTTAGAGCTTCTAGAACTGGCAAATAGACTGTGTATGAACAGACTGGTCAATTTGGTGGAAGCCAGGGTCATCGATACTCTACAGCATCAGGATAGGTGAGAATTTAGGTCTTTTTTGTTTTCTAGGGTAGGTTTGCGGTGTGGTCTTTTGAAATCTGTCCAAAATAATTATACTTTTTTTAGCTTTACGCTGTATCCTGTATATGGCAAAATAGGCAGAGGGAACTTAGTGTTAAGACACTTCGTTCTCCACTTTCTGCCCAATTTTCGACAATTACATTATGTGTCGATTAGCGGAACTAAACACCACAGTTTGTATGGTTACCAGAACGAGGAAATTAAATTATTTTCAGTACCCCGAGTGGAAATCGATTCCATATTCGTCGTGTTTACAGTCATATATTATTCTTTAATATCATAAAACACTATGGTATAGAAATAGACGTAAATATCTAAAGTACGAAACATTTTGTGTCTGAACCATTTTCACGTTACATACGTGATACGATCAAAGAAAAATATGTAAATTATATTGGATTTTCGTAGATTAAGAATCTTAATGAAACTTTTCAGACTGGGAGAAGATGACCAAGTTGTAGAGATAGCACTATCGTTGCTGGAACCTGTTAAAGTAAGCATAAGAAACATAAATATTATTTTATATAGATCATTATAAAAAATATTTTATTTATCCTCCTTGTTTATGACTGGACACAATTCGATGATTAACATGTGATCACATGTGCAAATGTATAATCACCTGTGTGGATGAGTGATCACATATATGGATCGGCGATCATATGTGCGGATGTGTCAGCATGAAGGTGCAATAGAAATGCTCTGCTCAGCCGTCTACCGCTAATTACCTCTTCGTGTTCTAACGCTTGTGTCTATATACAGCTACACAACGCGCACAACCTGTCGGAGTGGTGCACGTGGCGGCTGTGCGGCGCCTACGACCGCGTGTGCCGCGCCCGCCACCTCAGCGCCGCCTCGCGCGACTACCTCGCCGACAACCGCTGGCCGCCCGTGTGGTGAGTGCGGGGAGGGGGAGGGGGTTGGTGAATATAGCATATAACTGAAGGTGTAAGCGTTCCCAAATTCCCTTTCTCTTGGGGGCCACAGGAGCCTGCCTCCTCCGCTAAGCCTGCAGGGGCAGCAGATCCCATGGAAGCCCACCGCGACGTACCTTGGCGTCGTGATTGATCGGAGGCTCTCAATGTCGGGGCAAGTGAAGAAGGCCGCCAACGCAGCGAAGGTAGCGCTGCACCTGCTGCGCCCCCTCTTCCGTTCCCGCCTACCCCTCCGTCTGAAGCTGTCTCTCTACAAGACGTACGTCAGGCCGCACCTCACCTACGCCGCCCCGGCGTGGTACGCCCTCACGAGTCCACGACTTCGCAACATCCTGCAGGTGGTCCAGAACGTCGCCCTCCGGCGCGTTACCCAGGCTCCCTACTTCGTCAGGAACGCTACTCTCCAGCGTGACCTGAGAATAGAGAGCCTGGAGGATCACATCCGCCGGCTCGCGTCCAACGCGTTCAGCCGTGCGGATGTCTCGGACCACCTGCACCTTCGCAGCATCGCGCCGTGGCACACGCGGCCCCCTGACGTGCGTCGCCTTCCGAGGGATCTCCTCCCTCCCCCCGAACCCGATCCCGAACCTGACTCCTGAGCTGCCACCTCGGTCGCTGGTCGCTTAAGCTGGGCCTCCCTCGGGGCAACCGAGGGTCTCACCCGGCTGAGCTTGACCGCCCAGGTGGCATATAGCTCATCCTTCCCCCTCTGGAAAAATTCCCCTCCCCCCTGTGCCCCTGTCACACAAAACAGGCGCACATCCCATCCCACAGGCAAACGCCACCCCAACGACGCACCCATATTAATGGGTGGAGGTAGCAACCGCGAAAATAGGGCCAACGCCCTGCCTTCGCTTCCCGGCTCACGGGCCGGAAGAAAGAACACGACTCCCAAATTCCATTGTACTCAATAAGATGTATTTAGGGGGTAATAGACATTTGGATGTGTGTTTTACATATCTGAGAGATATACGATATGGTTATATATTAAAAATTAGTAAAATAATGTTATATCGCAGTATACATTAAAATATTAAATAATATTTAACAATAAATTAAAGTATTTTATTTTTCCCAGGTATGTTAAAGAATTCGACTACTATCAAAAGTGTGTGACGGAACAAACCAAAGAGCAGAAGGAGATCAGACCCAACACTTCATTGCAAGCGAGCCAGCAAACCGGATGCTTATGTTTTTCTAGTGAGTATTCATCTTTTATATTATTAATCTAAATCTTAAATTAATTTAAAAAAAGTTTAATTTTACTAAAATAAGTTTTAAGGAATTCGTTTGAATTAAGGAATGTTTATAATATTTGTTGTTTATCTTTTCCTAATAATAAAAAAGTTCTTCGTACCTATCGTTCCATATCATCATAACTCATTAAAGCCAGTGGCGTAGCTAGGGTATTTGCTGCCCGGTGCGGCTTAGGGGATTTGATGCCCCTTTCCTGATGATGAGTTCTAAAAAAAAAAACAAAGTGACCGTCGACTTTGATGCCCCTTTCCAGTTGACGAGTTCTAAAAAAAACAAAGTGACCGTCGACTTTGATGCCCCTTTCCTTTTGATGCCCGGTGCGGCTTAGAGGACTTGATGCCCTTTAAAATGATCTAAGGTCTAAAAAAACAAACTAATCGTCGACTTTATGCCCCTTTTCCTTTTGATGCCCGGTGCGACCGCACCGCTCGCACCCCCTAGCTACGCCACTGATTAAAGCTTTGCATTTGTCTGAAATTATCTGAAACCAGATTCGGTTGCGGACAGTTCTTTATTTCGGATAACCGATAGATTTTTAAATAACATTTAAGAAAGGAACACTGATGAAACTTTATATTAAATATAGCATCCAAATTCATATTCGATTTTGTTGACAAAAGAGTATTATAAAATAAATTATTTTAAACTTAAAAATTAATTGTTGTTATAATGAATATATAATGCTACTTGTCAGGCAAAGTGCGTCGCGAGAGCGTTCCGGCGGACGCGACGACGGCGCTGTGCCGCACCGAGCCGCAGCAGCCGCCGCCGCTCTGACATCTGCCTTACTGGAGGTAATGTCAACTCGTATACACACACATATACACACCCACGCATGCACACACACACCCACGCATACATACACACACGCACACACTAAAGAATTCACGCACAGTTCACGCATGTATTCGTACAGAAAACACGCACACTAAAAATACAGATAAGTGCACGTATAGATTTGATTACTTAATGTAAGCATGCATATACATACGCATACGCATTTCGACCTTTAAAAATACAACACACACGCGCACAGTGCACACCTGTATACACGTTTAAAGTCATATATTACAAAAAAGCTGAAAAAAAAAGACATTTAGTGGAATTTATTATATAATTTTCAGATCGCTACGTTTCGCGGTTCTCCTGCCCGTGTCAATGTGCTTCATGAGTACAATACTGACTATACTCGTATTGTTCCATATTTACACTTGAACGTGTATTTGTAAAGCAATTACATATAAAACATTAACTAACGAGCACAATCTCTTAAATATACTTGTTATTATATGTCCTTGTTTTTGTCACATTCGTTTATTATCTGTGGTGGTTTAATTTTATATTTAATCAGTTATGTTTTTATACAGTTATGGTTATTTTGTTTTTATTAAAAAATATAATAATAGAAGATCCTTCAGTTAAACATCCAATAAATTTCAATTCATGATATTTATAAAATTTCAAATCTTTAAAAAGATTCTTTACAGGTCAGCTATATTCATGTGTAGATTATATTCCACCATTATTTAATAAACCAATGTGATAAATATTTGGTTTGGAAATTGTATCCAACAAATGGCGAAAAAAATATGTCTGAGATCAAGATCGACTCCATATTACATATATTTTCGATTTTATTACATAAGCTAGTATTATTATATGTTATATATAAATTGTATTTTTTCTACATATTATAGTTTATTACTTCTGTTTATATATATTTTTTGTGAGTGAAGTAATCGTTTTCTTAATTAAAATTTTAACAAATATTAGTATATATTATATTTGGATATTTGCATGGGAATTTTTATTTTATTACTTGCTTATATTTATAATGATAGATAAAATTTTGTGCTGGAAGGAAAATAAGTAATGAGTCACACCAACGTTTTTTGTTATCAGCATATCTAAAAAATAGGTACTTTGAGATGGAGAAAAATGGTTTTATATGTTGTGTTTATTTGTTTTCAAAAATGACTGAAATATTGAACGTTAAAGGACAACCTTTGCGGCAAAATACCACCGCGAAAAAAATATCATTATTTGCACGAGTACGCGCAATTATTAGTAATTTTAATGTATTGATGTGACTCACAGTGGGAGTTATTGTTATTTTATTAAAACCTGAAATAAAATGGTCATGTAACTTTTTCAATATTTTATATTATATGATGATAAGCTTAACATTATAATATACTGCTTCGTAATAATATGTATGTAATATTAATTTAAAACGATGTCGTAGTAAGTAATGTGACCGAATTTTAAAATAGGCATGCACTATTTACTATATTTAATACCTCACGTTCAAACTAAATTATTTATTAAAAAGCATTTTCTTTAATAAAAAAATATAAAAGTTACAATTCAAACAACATTCATATTAAATATGGCTGCGCAAGCCTTAACACTTCTTGCCTATACACAAATAATTTTCTGAAATATTTCGATGGCACTATTTTAAATCTACATTTGTCCCGTATAACGTTATACACTACATAGAAATTAAATTTAAATTGAAACATATTTACACAATTCATATTTTTATATGCCATATTTCATTCATAGATTGTAAATTTGAAATTACAATATGATTAAGTTTAAACATTTAACTGAAATTGTATAAAATATTGTTTGTCATCTGTATAATAATCTCTTATAATATAATTATTATTTTTTTAAAAAATCAATGTCAATGTCAATATTTACTCTGTGTTATGCGTTATTTTTTATATATTTATATTATTTAAGTAGTACTGTCAACCTAAAAAAATATTTATGATAATAGTTGACTGTCCCATTATTCATTTTAGAATAAAAAACGCAATACAGCTTAGTATATAAGATTTCTTATATTCAATTTTTACAATAATTATATACTTTTGTATGTGCTTGTACGTTTGAAGTAGATATATTTTGTAAATAAATATATTATTTCCATAAGTTGCTGTAAGCTGTAGCCGAGTAATGCAATGTGTAGTCTGTGATAGGTTAAAATCAGATCTGTGATTAGAAAATTGTTAAGATTTGGATACCAAAGAATTATTTTTTTAATCTGTGGTAACTAAGCAACAAATTAAAAAATTGTCCTTACACAAGGACACGCAGATTAATATCGTCAGATAGACAACAAAATCCTATAAGAGTTCTGTTTTTTTTTCTTTTGATTGGTTGGTTTACTATAATAAATAATAACCATGACTAATAATATTGAAAATTAAATATTTATAAAAATAAATATTTTTTTATTTTATTATATTGTTTATATGATAGTCTTTAAAAACACAATTTTTAAAAAAGATTAACTACCACAGATTAAAAATATTCGATGACGCTTGAGATTTGATTGTTAAAGTAATTATAATTTAGTGTATAAATTAGCTTTAAGTATATTATTGAATTATTTCTAAAATATATATTATATTCTTTCTTGCATAATCGATTAATCGATTTTGACTTACTTTTGGATATTATATACACTTGTGTTCCAGTATTTCTGTTTTCTACACGCACAATGCTAAAATTTATCTATTACACAACTTTTTTTTCTTTTCTCCTATATCTTGAGCAATTATATAAAAAAATAAATACTTTTTACAAATTGTGTGCTGTAGGTGTAGGACGTCAATAGAGCCGAATATCTAAATGGAATTTATTTATCTTTTACCTATATTATTTAGAACTAGCACACTAAATATGGCGCTGTATATATTTATAAAATATTTCCAATGCTACCACTACTTTAGTAAAGTAGACTATTTTGTAAGTAAATTTATGACTTCTAAGAATTCGAAGTACAAAATCACAATTATCCTCTTTCGCTATAGATTTTTTAAAGCGTTGCACATTCTTAATTTATTGTTTACTTAAAAAATAATGGAAATTTCGGTCGTGGCTCAGCGGTACAGAGTCTGACTGAGAAAGCGACGGTTGTGAGATCGATTAGTACTCAGAGGAATGCTTTATTTTTATTTCTTCGCTCTGGTAACATGAGAAAGGGCGGCATTACATTCTGTCACTCAATATGCAATGCCTCAAAAATCCCCATGCGTCTGGGGAACAGAGTGTCTTAAGATTAGGTTCCCTCTGGCTATCCTGCTATATGTGCCATACAGCGTGAATCTAAAAAAAATCATTTTAATCTAAATATATTAATAATGTGCAAGGTTTAATTTTACAATTCAATCACCATATAAATGCTGCGTAAAAACAAAAGTCTGTTCTATTTTCTTACACTTTATTGGGTAAAAAAAAATAAAAGTATGATCTCATTGACAGTGCACTGACAATCAGGGTTACTCATTAGGTTCGAGTTAGACGAAACCATATATTTTAAATGAATTTATTATAAACAGCTCAATATTGAATATAAAAAAATCGCAATAAATATTTCATATTAGCTGTACGTAGATTTATTATTTATTGTATTTTTTGCGTTCTTACTTTAATAAAAAGAAAAACGGAACCTTATTCCTTTATTTTATTATTCCTAAGATGGGAATTCTATTTGAATGATTAATTGAAATTATAATTTTCGTACACATACTTTTAACTTAACTTTGACATTTCAAGTTTCCCGCCAAAAATGACATTTTATCGATAAAAATATATATTACAATGTATGGTTTCGTTCACAGATTTTGAGTAGAATAGATGTCGTATATTTAATTATCAAATTGGTTTAATTATAAAATCGCCTTTAAGCATTATACGGCAACATAATTTCTGTACCAAATTAACCAAACCGCCTCAAACTGTAAACAATAAAAGAAAATTATTATCTAATCATTTATTGATTTCAAACAAATTCACAATTAGACAAATTGTATGAGATATACCAAAATATGAATTTGCGAATGTGCAATGTTCAATGAAAATACGATATCTATGCTACTCTAAATATGTGATTTCGTTAGGGATTTTAAAATTGCTTCAATTACTAGTATTAGATTCTGTAAAGGAATTTATTTCAGTGGATAATTAAATGATAGTCGTATAACGACGATATACGGCCCTAAGTATTTAGGATGTGTTAGAAAGCACTAGTTCTATATTTTTATAAAACGTATAAAAAAAATAATCGTCGCGGGACTCGAACTTGCTCCTCCCAAAAACCGTCTAAAACAACAGGCACGGCTTCAAATCCCGCTACGTTAAAATATTTAAACGTTTTCTAAAAATATATTTCGGTTCTTAGCGTGGAATAAGTTTAAACGATAAAGAGCACTAGTTCTAGTTATTACTTAAGCCCTAGATGAGCACAAATTGTCCACTGGAATACAAGTTCTATGCTAATTTACTCCTTTAGCCTAGGCGCCCTAGTATTCTAGTGCATAATTAAAGTACCTAACGTATTTTGCCAATATTCACTGTCGGTCAGACAATCTGCCATTTTTTACGTACCCTTAGATTTTAATAAGTGTAATAAATCTATGTGTAATGGATCTTTTTTGTTTTATTATAAACCTATTTTTTTATTTAATAGCGTACCTTTTTCTTTATTAAAATATTTAAAATTAGTAATTTATTAGAGATCAAAATATTCGAAATTTTGATCCCACTAAAAGCTGGCAAGTCTAAAATTCTAATAGTATTTCATAAAACTAAGTTTCTGGGATAGCTATTTGTAATAATTGTACTTGCATACTATAAATTACGGTCATTGACAGTCTACTTTCATCCTACTGTGTAAGCATGATGTTGTGGGTTCGATTTCCACTCAAGAGAATGATTTATTTTTATTTTCTCAATCTGATGTTATGAAAAATTGAAATGTTAAGTGCAACTCAATTCAGATAAGAACATAGCAAAGAAATAAAAGTACAAATATAATTAATGTTGTTTTATTGACAATTCAGGAATGCCTCATAATAAAAATATTTTAGCACAGAACAGTTTGTATATTTTAACTTGGCTTGCAATGATTAGTTTATTCTGAGATACATCAAATACACTTCCCGGCCAGATACAAGGCAAAAGTATTCAACCAGTATTGTGATTGTTTTGTATTTATTTGTATTATTGTCAAACAAATTTCCACTTGAGAGATAAGATTAATTAATTAATTAGTTTTATTTCCTCCCCATAGTTTTAGTTGATTTCCACCATTCACAATATCTCAAAAATTGAGTGATGCATTCCCCATGCAGTGTCATTAATACTAAGTTCCCTTTCTCTCCAACTATATGTGAGTGAAAATATAATTAATTACGAAAGTATGTAGTATTTGGTCAAGTAGTATATATTTACGTATTTAGCTAAATATAATAAAAGCAGCCATATAGTAACTGATTACTCATTGCAAGTCTAGTATTAACTTTTAAATAAGCTTGAAGTTAATTCTTTTAAGCTTTTACATATTGTATTTATTATCATTTTTAAAGTATGTTGTCTTAACTTAAAATTAACTTAATTACACTATAATGGATGACCCAATAGTTTAATTTCACTTTTAACTTCATCATACAAATCTTTGTAGTCTTCATGTTCTTTGACGAGTACCATGATGCATCCTCTCATGGTGCCCATAGCTGAGCCAATGTCTTTGCGACTCGGTGTGTAACAATATGGTACATCTTTTTCTTCGCAAACTCCTGGTAAATGGCACATGATTTCTATTGGAGATATGTCACCAGCAAATACTACAATGCTAAAAACAATATAATAATATTTGTTTAGATATATCAGTTTAATTATTAGTAATATATATATTTTTTAAATATGACTTTCCTTAATTATATTTTAAGTCTTTTTTACATAATAACACAAGGAAAGGAATTTAAAGGCCTCAATATGAATTCGATACTTTTTGTTGTTTGACTTTTTGGAAAGATTAATGAAGCCACATGTTTGGAGTGTAAATTTTGAACAATTGTCAATCAGATGTATATTTTATTTGATATAACCTCTAAAACTTACCCCTTTTCGCCTAAACGTAACTGTTTCTGAACAATCTTTAGACCATTCCTGATGTAATTCTTGTGTCCACTGGACTTTTTTATAAGTTTATATATTTTTTTACTAAGCTTTTTGGGTGCCATGGGCTTAGCAATAACACTGCAATGGTCTACTTTGTCATCATAACTTTGAGGCTCTGATTTGATACTGACATCACCCTGTTCCTCTTGTTCTACAGGTTCCTGTTTCACTTTACCCATTTTAACTTATAATAATGTATATTTATTTTTATTTTAATAGTTGTAAATAAAATCTAACCCCACGTGCAATAGGAAGTAAACAGCGTGCCGCACCGTTCACAATTAGAGGCGTAGTTTGACAAATTTGACATTGACATATGACTTTAGACAAGATCTATTTTTTTTATTCACGCAGAATCTTAGCTTCTGAGGATAATTTATTAAAGGATTTTTCAACATTACACATTTAAATTAACACATCAATTTTTCAACATTACACATTTATTTTAAATATACAATTAATATGATTGCTTAAATTTCTCTTATCTTTATTTGTTTAAAAACCCTGATTAAAGAAATGTCAATATTAAATTATCAAGACATTACTCTCAACCGTTGTCATGGAAACGTTGTTAAGTCAACAAAAATTTAAGGCTCAAATATTGTGCTAATTCATGTTTTAATTTATCGTACGATGCATTATTGAGTAGGCTAACTCAAGAGGTCCATTTATCTAGTCAGTTATTAAATATGGTAAGTGATTATACTATAATTTTGACTATAAACTAAAGAAATAAATAAAATTAAGTAAATAATTTAATATTTTTAGGGTCTGTTAAGTATTCTTAAAAAATTACGGTCAGGGTCAGAGAGGGAGCTACGTTTACTTTTACTTGGCTTGGACAATGCGGGCAAAACTACGCTACTAAGGCAGCTAGCGGCTGAGGATATATCGCATGTTACTCCGACAGCCGGCTTCAATATAAAATCAGTTCTATCCAACGGTTTCAAATTAAATGTTTGGGATATAGGTGGGCAAAGAAAGATAAGGCCGTACTGGAGGAATTATTTTGAAAATACTGATATTTTGGTATGTTAAAAAATATGTAATATGTTATCTAGAGGTTTTACTATTCTTATCCTCAAAATGACTGTTCTTCTTCCTGGCATTAATCCCGGCTATTACCAGGGTTTGCCTTCCTACTCAACCTACTCCTCCACTTTGCATGACAATCCTCAAAATGACTGTATATGTAATTAATTTATTTCCCCAAGTTGAGATTGAATCTGCATCCATGGCTTTTATAATCACAATCAGTACCACTGCACTTCTATGGCTTTATAAGTATAAGTATACAATTTAATTAAAACATGCCTTGGGTATTATATTTTTTGAAATACCTGTATGAATTTAAAATAAATAATTATAAATTTCTTAATATTTCACTTCTTCCGTTTTTATAATTTCAGATATATGTAGTAGATTGTTCGGATCATCATAGACTTGAAGAGACAAGCTTAGAACTGGCAGAACTGCTACAAGATGAAAAGTTACGGGCTGTGCCTTTGTTAGTGTATGCAAATAAACAAGACTTGGCTGCAGGTAATATTTAACTTACAACTTTTTGTATTGTTTGTGTATTCTTATAATTTTTAATAGTGGTTTCTAAAGTAATTATTATTAAAATTTTGTGTGAAAATTTAGACATTATCTGTAATAAATTACAGCTTTACCAGCAAGTGAAGTGGCTCAACACCTCGGTCTCCATTTAATTAGGGATCGCACTTGGCAGATACAGGCCTGTGTGGCCGTTGACGGCACTGGAGTCAAGGTAAAGTTGGCTTGCTTCATGCAATATGCAACATATGACAGAGAAAACCTAGTATTATGTCACTCCATTTCCTACACACCGCCCAATTTTAAAAACATTATGTGTTGACTGGCGAAACTCAATGCTTTACTTTGTCCATTTTAACTATAAAATGTATGTTTCAAATTATAATTTTTACAAATTAAATTAATTTACAATATTTTTCTTGTTTCAGGAAGGCATGGAGTGGGTCTGTAAGAATATTCCTGCTAAGAAATAACACATATAAATCGTAATAATGATATATGAAAATTAACACCAATTATAATAAAAAATTATTAAATTCAAAATACAATAAATATAATAAATTTAAAAATGCTATTCCATCCAACAATTGTATGCTTAAAATTGAAACTGAACTAATTACATATTTTGTTCTTTAATATATAACTTATGAAAATATTTTTTATATTGGCATAAATTAAACAAAACAACGAGCAAATTTATAAAAAAAAAAATATATATTATATTATTAATTATCAGTATTTAATGTTAAGACAATGCACAATCTAGTCTTTAGTATTATTTAATTGTATTACAAATTATATTTTGTTCCTACAATGGATCTCTTTTTTTTTGTTATAATTCTCTATAGAATAAAAATTATACTTTTTAATTTAATTGTTTTAATTGCCTGTAGCCTGTGACAATTAAAAGATTTGTTTGTTTTTTTTGGGATGGTCTCACTTATTAGTAAATTAATTTAAAAAAACTGAAAATTCAACAATATTATTAATACAGCAGAAGGAATCTCACTAGTCCTGCACTATTAAAGACCATAGAGTATAATTGTAATATTTGGATAAATTGAAATAAAGCAGTATTTAAAAACTAAATAGGAGTTTTTTAATGATAATGATCTATAAGTGTTAAATATAATAAATTAGTTATAACTTAATGCTTATTATTTAAACGCCTTCTTTAAAAAAAAACAATAAATGTCCCATTTAATTAGCAAAATATTAAAGACAGGTAAAAAATCTACAAATGTATTTATTTTTAAATAATGATCATTATATTTCACTTATTATAACTCTACATAATTATTTAGAAATTTCTTCCAACTGTAATTATATAAATAAAACGCAATTGCAAAATAATTTTTCATTTTATTTATTTAAGTCATAAATGCCATATCTAAAACATATATTATAAAATATTTACAAAGTAAAATGAAATTTAGACTTTTAAAAATAATAGAAATGATAGATAAAGTAAAAGATATTGCAAATAAATTGCAGAAATATTTTATTTATAGCACCATATCCAGCAAATAATTTCTAAATAATAAAAATCAGTCATACTTAATTATATATGTTGTTAATTAGTTACATGAAATTACATAAGGCTGAACAAACTCTGATAATGATACTTAAACTTGTGAAACTACCTATATGAAAATTAAAAAGTTTTAAGCACTAATGTGTTGTATTTCTCTCAGTAAGTAAAAGTTATTAAAAATGTATTTTATTATTTATCTCTGTCTGTGTCTTTGTCTATATAATATGTATACTACTTATAATTAGTAGTGTTTTTTAAAGTTATTTTTATTGATTTATAAAACTTATATCAAATTAAAATTCTAATTATTACAATAAAATATTATGCTTTAAGTAAATTAATTTTAATACATTCTTATATTAAATATTTTTTTAAATATATAATTTTATATTTAAAACATAACTTCTTTAATACTTTAACGATATTTTTTTACCTACTAACGTTATTTTTTACTACTTATTAAATAAAATCATTTTACTATAAAAAAAATTAGAGTTCTAATAAAATGTAATACATATTTTGAATGTTTAAGTCCAAATATTTTTTTCCATAAATATTTAAATAATAATTAACTAATATTCTTTTCTTCTTTTTTATCTTGTCCAAAGTATTTTAAAACATACATATTACAAATATTATTTAAAAAAAATTAAAACTAGCCATAATAGCCAGCAAATAAAAAAAAGAAATAACCAAATCATACTTATTAATTATTGCATCTACTTAAATTAATAAACCAAATCACAATAAATTATAAGAGAATTTAAAATCAAATATTTTTTTATAATTCATTGTGGTATACTTCTGTGGTTACTTTTAGTTCGTGTTCGTGGAAAGAAGCGCAGTCCGCGGGATATTTGGCCTGGAATAAAGAATTACAGATTTTATTTAGGTTTTTTTTTCACGCTGTATCCCGCACATAGCGGGTTAGGCAGGGGGGAACGGTAGAACCTGGGAACCTAGTGTCAAAACACTCCAAAACAATGATCTTTAAGACACTTCCGTTCCCCACTGTAAGTTGTCTTTGGCTATTTTTTTATCTGCGTGAAGTTGTTAGACTTTACTTTTGAACATTTAAACTGCATATATGGAAATACTCAACACGAAAATTATAAAAAAAATATATAAACATTAAAACTAACATTAAACTTAACTATGAAACGTTAAAACTATAATAAAACTTAAAGCATAAGAAAAAGATAAAAACAACTTACATCGCAATTAACGTCACTCTGTATAGCGTTATATAGATCCCAAAATCCTTTGCCGTGTTGATAGCTTAAGGCGGCTGACGCGGCCAAACTACTTAATTTGGTTAAACCTGCCTTGAAACCTGGAAGACCTGGACGATATAGAAGTTGTCCAAATTGGTTAGAAGATATAGAAATAATTGTTATTTTATTTGAAGATATAAAGCATAATGATATTTTTGTCGTAATATTTCTGTAATTATAGCTTCGTCATACATAAACTTTGGCTACGTTCGGGTACTAAAAACACATGTAATGAATATACCTTTAAATTCATTAAATGTGTTTTATTTTTTATTTAGCCGAAGCTCGAAATGTAAGACCTATTTTTAGGGAACGCGGGTTCAAATCCTGCTACATTTCGATGGTTTTTATTTTGTACATGTTTGAAATCAAATATATAGTAATAAAAATATATAGTAATAAAACATAGTTAATAGAGTAAAACATAGTTAATGTGCCTAACATAAAAAATAGCTTCACATTGTATCCCGCATATAACGGGGGAGGCAGAGGGAACCTGTCGTTGAGATACTCAATTTCTCATTTTCCACCCAATTTTCGAAACATCCCCTAATGGAAATCGAATTCACAACCGTCGCATTACGACGGTCTCTACAATCTATAGTATCGCTTAAAAAAAGATATAAACAAAGAAATCCACAACCAACCTTGCTTATCTCCATCATGGTGCCTATTCACCAGACACATCAGATGTTCCATGCAATGTGGGTTCCTCACAGAGTGCTGGTAAGCGCGGTAGACCCTCAGCACGGGCTCGATCAGCTCCAGGTTGAGGGTGTCCGTGAGGCGGTCTGCGATGGCGGTGTAGTCGGCGCGGGACGCCAGCTTCATTGAGGCAGCTTTGGCCATTTTTAGTGTTTGCTGTGGAATTTTGTGCTTAAGTGTGAGTTATAAATATTTTGTCATGTGGGAATTGAACCTAAAACCATCGTGTATTGTTTATCATGTGCCAACTCTGTAAGGTGTCGTAGCGCGTTACATTCGTAGCCCTTCGTAGTACAGGCTTTATGGTCATCAACTTAATGAACCTTCCATTTTAAACTTTGAATAAATCAGAATTCTATCTAAGCTTCTAATAATGTCTAAAAGCCAATACGTTCAATATTTATATGGAATTTTGTAGTAACGTAATTATAAAAATAATATATTTCTCTCTAACGATCTAAATATTTGGACCTAGCTCATGAGATTACCGCCATGTGGGATGTCAATGCGACTATCATTGTGCCGATAGTGGTTTCGGTTAACGGTTTAATAGCGAAAAGCCTCGACCAACACCTTAAGAGGCTATCGCTTAGATGTTGGATCAAGAACCGGATACAGAAGGCAGTATTACTTGAGACGGCACGTATTGTGCGGAGGTTCCTCTCTCTGGAGCCCTAGCCACCGATGGCTTGGACCCTTGTCCCGCCTTCGGAAGAGTGGTTTTTTTTTTATATTTTTAAATGTATCTTTTTTATAATAATTTATATTTAAAAATGTAACATTGATTCACTAATTTAATAAAAGTATATATATTTCTTGAGATTGATTATTCGAACAAGAATAACACAATAATAATAACTGCGATTATTACTTACTTTGCATTAAAACATTTCACTAAAACTAATATAAAAGAATTAACACTTAAAATAATATAAATAATAATTAAATACCTTCATATATTCAATGGCAGGTTTCACATATTCGGAAACGTCTGTGTCCATATCAAAGAATCTTCTAGAAACGTAATTAGCCAATTTCGTTATGGACTTCTCAGGGCTCTTGGTGTCAAAATGCAGGTTTTTGGGCAAACCTTGTGAGTCTAAGAAGCTGTTTACTATAAATTGACCTGATGATACATATCTGGAAGAGATTGTTTTAAATAAATTAAAAACACATACAGCATATGATTGTTAACACAACGGTTGTGGGTTCGGTTCCCATTTGGAGGAGTTAATTTTTTCCATTACCTCGTTCTGGTAAGAAGACAAAGTGCGGCAGTGAGATCGGTCACTCGACATGCGATTTTTAACGGAAATTGGGGAACAGCGTTTATGTCACTAAATACAATTTTCTAAAAGACTTTTATTTCTGATTCAGTATAGCTTATACACATTATATAATTATATTAGATCTTCTCTATATTAAATCCATAACAACTAATTAACCAATACTTATTGGTTTTAACAAATAAACCTATATTTTATTAAGCACAAATATCTAATACAACATTTTAAGTAATTGTTATTATATTCATATATGTATAATAATAAATACTATTATTTGATATAGATTTAATAATATTACCATATTTCATATTTGTAAACAAGTTACTTCGTTGGCATAAAATTACAGTTTAATCCTATTAGGCCACGAATATATATTACCTTAGATACTCTTCTACATGAGATAGTCTCTAAAAAAAATTTAGCTAACTAAATGTATGTTTTTCTTATTTTAACGTATTTTTCTTAAGGCCAGTCTTTGCACACTAGAACAAGCGTGAGATTGTAGAAACGACGGGTTGTGGGTTCAATTCCCACTCTAGGTAATGAAATATTTAATATTTTAATTTGTTAAGTTCTGCCACTTGACACACAATGCCTCCAGAATTCGGCAAAAAGTGGGGAGTGGAGTGGAGTACGGGATACAGCGTGAAGCTGAAAAAAATCGATTTTCTAAATAATCAAACATCTTACCTTTGATAAACTTCCGGCTTAGCAACATGCACTACGGTTTCCGTCAAATAATTCGCCACCGCCTTAATCCAGTGTCGTCTGAACGAATGGTTCTCGAAACTCTTGAACATTTGCTCAAAACTTATATTGCCATCAGGACCAACAAAGGCTTTGGTTGCCCGTTTGAGTCCCGATTTTTCCCAAACAGTTCTTCCCAATTCAGAATTAATAAAAATATCCCAGTATAAATGAGCTTTCTCCAAGAAAGGTGGTAGGAAAGACGAGTGATCTTTGTGGCTGTCAGCCCGTTTCTGACTCTCCTCATCAGTAAACGAGCTAATCGTGTTCATTACTAAGGGCAAAATGCTTGCTGTATTCTTGTTTCCTAAGAACCCTGATGCTAAGCTTAAAAGGCTATCCATATTAAAATCATTCGACTCTGACTGTCTTTTTTGCCTTTGATTCTGGTTTTGGTTGTTTGCCACCATTTGCTGTGCGAACATAGAAACCATGGAACCAACGAGTGACGGATCGATCTTCCCGTCCTGACCACCCAATAAGCTCCCCAAACCTATAAATTGAAATTAATGGTCAGTTATCCCGATATTTCGTTTTTATTGCTAAAAAAGGAATTTTATCAATTTATTTCAATTATTTAAACATTTGTTAAATGAACTGCGGGTACTGTAAACTGGTGATAGGTATATAAAATTGTAAGAGAACAATATTTCTTTAGTAGATGTAGAATATCTTCTTACCACAGCAAGGAAATGAAAATAATTCATTATCCGTTAGGGAATCGAACCCATATACGTCGGGTTTAGTGACATGCTGTGCCGCTGCGCCACAGTGGTTTGGAATTCTCAAATAATAATAACTTAATTCAAAGAAGCCATTGTTTAATTTGTAAAATTCTCATAAAAGGTTCACATCTATCATTAAAATTTTTGATGTGCCAGTGTAACGGTAGCTACTTTCACCAGTTACATGACAAATGCCTTAGTTAATAATAGTTATTTGCTTATGTTCACGCACCAGTTATTTCGCTGTGTTAGTGAAATACATTCTTTACTTAAGTAGATCAGAAAAAAATATAAGATTCAAACTTACAAAGCCTGCTTTGAAATACAAATCACATTTATATTCAATTTAATAAAACAGGTTCTCGGTTTTCTCAAATAGAATCCTAGTGTTAAGATACTCGATATCCCATTTTCCGCCCAATTTTGAAAACATTGCGTTTTCAATGGCGTCGCGCGCTTTATCTCGTTAAATTTTAAAAATGTCATGTCCCCGAGTGGGAATCGAACCCAAATCAATCCCATACATAAATAATTAAGATGATACTAAAATGATATCTTACCAGACAGCATATCCGCAGCTCCTGAGCCATCTTGCCCGAACAACGATCCTATATTTTTACCAGCATCTCCTTGAACGAAGTTGCCCACAACATTCTGGAGGAAGGATCCAGCCAAGTCCATCAGGGGGTCATTGTCATTACTCTCCGTTAATAGGGGTAAAGTAAAAATCTGACAAAACACTAGTACTAGTGCGTAACGCGCCATTTTGTAACTGAAATAAAAAAAATATGAATTTTATAGACTTTATGTTGTTTTACTGCTTATTGGAAAATAAGAATGTAAGAATTATTATGGTTTTATTATAGCTTTTTTTTTAGTGAATTGAAAAACATAAGGATTATTAAGTTTAGCTAAACAAGCAAACTATAATGATCATGTTTTAATCCCGCCTAAAGGATTTGTTTTTATTTTTATAATCTTTTCAAATAAAATTTAGGTTCAATCGTCTCCATAACAATGACCTAGCTCAAAAGTCTGAACCTCAATGTAAAACAAATATTTTTTTCAAAAATGTTTTGAGATGCAGCTGTCAATATATATTTTTTCCATAAGGTATCTTTAAGGCCTAAGTTATAGATAGCTAATATCTTGATTCTGCATAACAAAGAAAAAAGTACATAAATAACGAAAAAAACTAAAAAAACAGATTCAGCAGGTTAACATTCTCAGTCGAAGAAATGCCAATTTGTATTATTCCAGCCAGTCTGATTAAGACAAACTGCGGCATTGGGTTACGCCATCAAACACGCAACGGTCCAGAATGGAGTAATTTGTTACTAGGCTCCCTCTGTCAAGCTACCGAAGTGTGGTGGATGCGTGACTATGAAATATTAGCTTTATATTGTTTATTTTTGTTTGGATTATGTAGTAATAAGACTTTTTTTTTAATTTACTTTATTTGTGAAAAAAAGATTTAGAGGCCAGGCGTGAGGCAAGGGCACTAGCGTGTTTTAGGCTTATGGAATTAATGATAATAAAATAAATAATACATATATGATTGTTATCATTGATTGATCGATTTCTCGATATATGGCGTTTCGAGCGTGCCAGTTGAGCACAATTCATTTCGCCAATGTCACGTTGTATGGAAAACACACGAAGGAAATTGACCGGTAATAAAAAAAAGATAAGATTGTTATCATAAATAATGTTTTATAATTGACATTTGACACTTGTCATTGATTTGGCGTTTAAAATATCCGTCTATGATTTGGTAGTTAAGTAATGGATTACTATAGAATTATGGTTATATTTAATAGATTTATAAAGTTAATGGTAATTAAATAATAAAATATATATATATATATATGATTATTACAATAAATAATATTTTATAATTGATATTTGCCACTTGTCTAGGATTTGTAGTTTGATACATCTGCCTATGATTTGCTGGCTGGTGATAGAAAACAATGGAATTACGATAATATTTGACTTATAGTATTATTGTAAAATGTATTATATATCCTCGGCTATCTTCATTATAAATATTAATAGAGTTATCATTAATATAATCAAATATTACTGTGATTGCAAAGGTGGTAAGTACAGTACAGGTAAGTTATATGTAATTATACTGGGCTGGAGCAGTGAAAGGCGAGTGTTGTTATAACGTTAAGGGTACCCTGAAGCCTACAATTGTGGTTACAAGTCCACGGCACTGCTCCAAGCTTCAGATCATTTAAAAGGTAGATAACATTACTTACAGCTATCAACCGCTTCTGATGTTTGATCGATACGACAATCCTCTTATTCATTTAGACAATTATTCTAACTTATCTTTATTTATATTATCTGCTATCATTTTTCTAACACGTGCGTAAATACCATAAATATGTATAGAAATAAAATATTTAATATTTTCATTTCCTCGCTCTGGTAACGAGAGAAAGCGTAGCGTTGAGTTCTGCTACTCAACACGCAATGCTTCCAGTATTCGGCGGAAAGCAGCAAACGGAAGTGTCTAAATAGGAACGGAGTGTCTCAACACTAGGTTTCTAGTTTCCCTTTGCCTCCTTTCCTATGTGCGGTATACAGCGTGAAGTTGAAAAAAATAGATTTTTTGATTATTTCCATTCATATATATAGGTACGTATGTACTTGTGCATTATAATATTATGTTCAGCTTATCGATTTCCAGTCTATTTCTCTCTGAATCTAAAGATACTTAACCCGATATATGTGTACCGGTAACAACTCTACATTAAAACCGGTACACATCAAACTTATTTCTAACTGTAGAATACTTAAAAACTAATTAGCTTTACAAAATCGATTAACGAAAAAAGTTAAACGTATTTCTCTTTTAAGACATCAATTACTGTCGAAAACAGGATAAAGAGTCAACTAATTGAAAGTAAAAAGTAAATTGTTTCGACTCTTTAATTAAACATGAAAATAATTTAAATTTTCTAAAAGGAAAAAAAATGTCTGAGTATAATATATTTTTGTAAGGAATAAATTGAAATTGTATATTTATCTATTTTCCTTACTTATGATTATTGATTGACGGAGGCAAAGAGAACCTAGTGTTACTTAAAAGAACATAATTCATCGCTTGTGAGTCGAACAACTTAAATAAAATTTAAAAAGATAAAAATGATATTCTGGAATAAAACGTGAAGAAAAAGAACAAAAAGATTTCTCGGTTCATCTTACTTACTTGAAAAAGGAAGTTTAAAAATGTCTTATTTTTACTGTGTAGATCGATATGGATATTTTTTATTGAATAGGGATACCAGAGCTGAATTACCATAAGTTGCTTTTTACTAAGTTTGCATTATAGTCGTATTATTTTAACAGAAATATAAAGAATATATAACATATTGTAAAACACGCTAAAATCATATATTCATAGCACATTCCTTGCAGATGAATAAAAGATAGGTAAGATCTGCTTCACGCTCCAACACTGCTAGCTGTGAATTTCGCCACTCGCACATTTTTATTAGTGAAATTTCGATTTCAGTGCATGCGAGCTGCAGATATATGAAATGTAGATACAATCTATATTGCCCGATAAGTGTAAATCAACCTGAGACTGTAAGCGCGACGGTTGTGGGTTCGGTTCTCACTTGGGGGATTTCATTATTTTCATTTTAATGGACTGGTATATGCAGAACATGGCGTGGTATTCCGCCAACACAATACAATGAATACAAATCGAAAAAAATGTATTTTCGTCGTTTAAAATTTCGAAGTTCTGTAATGGCGTCTCGTGGAAATAATTTTATTTTATGTAAAGTCAACGACAATTTTTACTAAACACAATGGCACGCATAGATCATTATTATGTATTTAAATGATCTTAAAATTGTTACTTTCTAACAATCATCTTGGTAATAAGTGAAAAAGTAATATCCGACTTTCGCGACCCGTTTAAGGTCGGCTTCACTTTGTAATGAGAATGTCTTCATCATATACGAATGAGTAAGTAAAGGAACAAAATTATATTACGGATGTAATTTAAAATTTTATTATTATATAAATAAAATATTGCTTAATATTTTATATCTTTGGTGTCTGTCATTTTAATCAGCAAAATTATATTAAATGACTAGATTTTAACAACGGCTTCGCCTGCATAGTCCAATGTACCTAAGTAGCTAAGACAAGAAAACTTTTGAAGTCACATTTTCGTTGACCGTCGTGATGAGGCCGTCGTGGTGCGGGGGCACAAGGGATATTTTTATTTCTTCGCTCTGGCACCTAGGCAAAAGTTCGGCGTTGAGTTCCGCCACTTAACACGTATTGCCTTAAAAAACTAGGACTAGGTAAGACAAACTAGGTTCCCCCTGCCCACCCAGCTGTATGCGAGACTTATTTATTTTATATATTCCTTTTGACCTACATTCTTAAAATTGATACGGAACCCTCAATTGGCGAGTGTTCCTCGCACTTAACCGGTACAGTAAAAATCATATAAAAACATGAGCATCGCCTAAATGTGTAATTTTAAAAGAATCGATTACAAAATGCCGAACACTTCATCGAGTACATCGAGTTTTATCTTTCTTATTAATATTTTATCGAACGAACGAGCTACCGGTATTATTTACCGGTTCAACGAGTTCGTGTTTGATAGCATCTATCATTTTAATGTAAGTGCCAATGACACCGACTTGCATATATTTTGGGCAAAAAAAATGATAAATATGTATAATAATCTTTTACTGTATGGAATATTTCACGCCTATAGCTTACCTACATACATATGATTAGTGAGTTCAATTTTAATATTTTTTTATAATATTATTATATATCTATCTATTATATCTGGTATATGCTATATCTATATATATTTGGTCGTAGTTTGTTTTGGTCATAGTACGGCGTTGAGTTTCACTACTGTACACGATATGTAAGTTCTGTGAGTCTTTGTAGTATTAAGAAGTCCGTTTTTGATTCGGAAACATTTCGTGTTGAACGGCGAAATTAAATACCGCGCCTGGTCTACTAGAGACTGAGAAAGTGAAAATAATTTCCCCCGAGTGGGGATCGAACTAACAACCAGCGTTTACAGTCGGTGTCCCATTGCGCCACCATGAAAGATAGGCCCAAAACTATGAACGGCACCATTAACGTATAAAATCTATCGCATATACATACTTCTGGATTATCTAAATATAATTACAAAATATATCAAAAGATCGCGTGAATATAACAAAAATCTAGAATTATATAATTCTTCGTATTTGTTTGAAAATAACTCTAAAGATTCCTGAAGATATGTCGATATTCTTTACCTCTCGGAAGTAACTAGGTATTTGTATTTTTTAATACAAAAAATATTTACAGCCTATTTCTTTATCTATCAAAGACATGATTCATAAGATTTCGCAGAATATTTCACAATAAGCTAAAGGAATTTGCGTAAAGAATTCCTTTTATATTCTGTCAGGTAAGTGAAATTACGGTTTCGAAATAGATTAGATAGTTTTTTCCGTTTGAGACGTTTAACGTGAAATATCGATGAATCACATAAAGGAGTGGAATTTTTGCCAAGAACCAAATAGATAGATATTGGGGATCTAATTCCTTTCAGTTTTCTTTTACGTAATAAATGTATTTAGATATTTAGTAGTAAATAGCGATTTGCTCGCGGCTTCGCCCGCTTGAACCATATACCTAATTATGAATTTACTAATCTGCATTATAATACTTTCGTTTTCTTACAATGTTTTTTTTCTGTATCCTAGAGAGCCTAGTGGTAAGTCTCTCCGCTCCCCATTTTCCGCCAAGTTCTAGAGGCATTGTGTCTTGAGTGGCGAACTCAACTCCGCGCTTTATCTCTACACCTGATCGGAGAAATGAAATTATTAAATATTTCCCCCGAGTGGGAATCGAAACCGCAATCTGTTCCTTTATAGTCACGCTTGTGCGCCACGACTGGCCTCATATTATATCATTTTAAAAACAATATAGAAAAGTAAAGTTTTAGCATATTCAAGCTTTTATTTGCAATTTTGCCGAACAAATTTCTATAAAATAGTATAAAATTTTTAACGTAGGAGCAAAAAAAACAAACACTAAATGTTAAGGCTAAAAGTAGAGTAAACTCTCCTTCTTAGATACAAAAGGCCACAAAGTGAAATATAAAAGGAAGTCTATCCTCTATACAAGCTGTTACAAAATTATTTAATTTACTAATGCTGTAATAACATAGAGATCAAACTGAACAAACTTCCAAAACAAATTACAATAAACAGTAGATGAGTAACGATTAGAGCACACAATGTGTAAAACTAAATTAAAAATTAAATTAAATCAGCTTCACGATGTATAACACACATAGCAATGTAGGCAGAGAGAACCTAATGTTAAGATACTCCGTTCTCCACTAAATGATAATATGTTTAAAGGTAAATATTGAATGTTATTGGAATCAAAGTTGTTTTCAGCCTCACACGCTGTATTCTGCACCTAGCAGGGTAAGTAGAGGTAATTATTAACGAAGTGTCGTAACACTAGGTCCCCCTGCGTGCTGTGCTGTGCGCGGGATACAGCGTGAAGCTGATTTTTGTAATAATAATTTATAATAATAAGAAAATAGAAACATAATAATAATAATTTGTATAAGGATTAAAAGAGAACGCATAAGTTTTAAAAAGTAAAATGTACTAAATTACAATGTATAAAAACAAATTCTCACATAATCAGTAATACAATTAGCATTTTCATTTAAATTAAATATACTTACAAAAATTACTATACAAGTGATAAAATGTAAATTGGTGGGAATTTTAGTAAATGTATACTGTGCCTAACTTCATAGCGGTATAGTGTGACGTCATAGCAGGTAGGTCGTTGCCTTTCCACCTGACCGCTATACCAGGTTACCGTTTTACCGACTTGGGAAAAATGAATAATGTTAGATTGTACATAATTGAAAGTATATGTTGTTTTTTTAAATAACATCTGTAGTGAGGCCATTGCGGCGTAGCAGTTGATTATTTTCAATGGTTGAATTTCCATTCTAGGAATGAATAGAAGATATACATTTCTCCGCTTTGGTAATATAATGTGTGGTGTTGAGTAACGTCATTCAACTAATGTTCTAGACATCTTGACGGAAGGTCGGTAAAGGAGTGTTTTGATATTAAATTGTCTTTGACTACCCTGCTATATGCAGACAGGGATGTTTATATTTACAAAGATCTGCTTTAGTAGAGTATAGCATTATGTAACACTAGCGGCCCGCCCGCGGCTTCGCCTGCGTGAACTACGTTATTATTAATTTCTGTCTCCATGAGTACCTACGTCCTATAAATGACGTCCATGCAAAATTTGAGACTCCTAGCATTTGTAGTAACGAAGTTTCATACAAACTTTCAACCCCAAGAACAACCCTTTAGAAGTTGAATATTGCAAATTCCCGTCTTAGCAAGCACCTACGTTCTATAAGTAACTCCTATGCAAAATTTGAGATTCCTAGCACATGTAGTTTCTGAGATTTCGTGATGAGTGACCTTTCGATTTTATATATATACTAGCGGCCCGCTCGCGGTTACACCCGCGTGAACTATGTTATTATTAATTTCTGTCTCCATGGCTACGTCCTAGTGACGTCTATGCAAAATTTGACAGTCCTAGCATTTGTAGTAAAGAAGTTTCATATAAACTTTCGACCCCAAAAACAACCCCTTAGAAGTCGAATATTGCAAATTCCCGTCTTAGCGAGCACCTACGTCCCATAAGTAACTCCTATGCAAAATTTGAGATTCCTAGCACATGTAGTTTCTGAGATTTCGTGATGAGTGAGTGACCTTTCGATTTTATATATATAGAAGATAGGTGAAGGCCGTCGTGGCCCAGTGGCACAGCGTCTGGTGAAAACGTTTGTTATGAGTGTGGTTCCAACTAGGGGGACCAAATATTTTTCTGGCATTGGTAACAAGACGCGGCGTTGAGTTCCGGCAATTAATTAAAAAAAATATAGCAATGAATATCTTCATCCAATGTAATTAATTACTTTTAAGTAACAGACTGTTCCAGTAATAAACAGAATAATGATTGCAATAAAAAAATAAAATAAAATGCAGTTTTAATCGCTTTAAAAACATATCATTGCCGAGTTATTGGCACACTTAAAAACTTATAAAAATGATGACCACGATGGTATTAAAGAGGTAAATAAAACGCAAATCAGAGTTTTAATTCGACCTACAAAACTTGTAATTGTAATACATAAATTTATATTATTTTTCAATTTTATTGTAGAAGCATAAAATAATGACAATATATTGCATTGTTATTACTTTTGGATATACGAAACTTATTAAAGTGAATAAAGAATGACTTCAATATAGTACAGTATGTACCTGGTAGCCTGTGAAGGTAATGGATTAGAATCTCGATCAAGGGAAGTTGTCAATTTTTTTTCTATTTCTGTTTAGAAATGTGTATACAAATTAAGTAACAGAGTGATTTATTATAATATTTTCTCTTCATATTTCATTAGTTCGAGAATAAAAAATTTTTTTTGTACAAACGATTAAGATTAAAAAATAATACTCCCAAAAAACCAAATATTGATAACTAAAGATATGTCATATCTCATAGATAAACTTGTTTTTATTTTAAAATAATTCCGGATTATGATATAAAAAATCTTTGTACTAACAGTAGTAAATAATAAAATTAAGTTCTAATTGTGGCTATAAAGTTTTCAGGGCATAAGGAAAGATGACAAGACTGAAGACACCATCTCTAGCGATAAAACGTCGACAGTAAATAACAGATTGAGTGTGATAGTATTAAACAAAATTGTCTATTTACTTTGTTTGTTTGGTTTTTTGTTTATTTTAAAACGTATTTGCTAAAAATATAGATAATAAGTGTTTTAATGCAACGGTTTTGGGTTCGATTTCCACTTGGTGAATGACCTTATTTCGTTACGTCGTCGTCCGGTAAAAAGACAACGCGCGGCGCTGTGATCCACTGGTCAACACGCAATGTCTCAAAAATTAGGTGGAAAGAAGGGGGAATCAATTGTTAGACAGCGCAGCGTTGAGTTAAATCACCTAATGGCTTAATTGACCTGATTGTAATAAATGTATGGAATGAGATACAAAAAATATAAAATATGTATAATTAAAGAAATGTCTCCAAGGCGCAATTGGGACGTGTCTAACCGCTACATGCACGCAATGATTGCGGGTTCATTTTATAATTTTCTTCTACAGATGCTTAGATACTGTGTATATATTATATTTTTATATGTACAATACACGCAAGCTACCTGTACTGGAAAATATGAAAAAATAAAATTAAAAACAAGCCACTTTCTTTAACAAATAAAATAGTAATTTGAAAAATGATACCAGTTTCATATACTTAGTAACTTTTTATATACCAATTTACTTACTTGTTGACATGCGTTAACATGTCAGTTTTACGTAAGTATCTCATAAACAGTAGTTTTTGAAATATTGGGTAATATTTCAAAAACTTTTGAACCAATTTTGATGAGCTAGTTGGAGTAAAAAAAATCCCTATTATTTCAAAAAGAAAGTTGGTAAAGTTTTATAAGTTTTTCTTAAGTCCATAGTCCATAAAGCATGTATTTTATAGTTTTTACTTATATGAACTTAAAAAATTAAATAAGTATGTATCCAATTGAGGCCGTTGTGGCGCAGTGCAACGTGTGACCGTATACTCGACAGTTGTGGATTCCATCCATACTGGGGAAATCATTATAATGATATTCATCAATGATAAGTGATGGTCGTGAGTGATGTTTGTAATAGGTCACGTTCAATGTTTCGAGAGAATGATGATATTTTGACTATTAATAATTTCTTCTTTGAGCTAAAGTTATAGTTGTGATTTTGCACTTTCATTTTAATATTTTTTCAATTCGAACCAGTAAGTAAATCAGTAATTAATTATTAATGAATAATGGCGAAGTGATTAGTGCTGAACTGGCACGCTCGGAACGCCATAAATAAATAACAACAACAACAATGAATAATAGACATAAAAGTTAAACAATTTTTAAATATTTACACGTGTATGTATCTATGAATACAATAGTGTGTATATTGGATCATTAAAAATATATTTCTTGAATTTTAGTACCTGCGTACTTCAAATACTCGACTCGTGAAGCATTTAAAACGTTCAAGTCCATACTTAATGGTTATTAGTGAATATTCCATTGTTTTATATACTTCATATTTTATTATAATAGTTAAATTATATAGTACATAATAGATTTAAAATATACCTCGCGAAATGTTTAAGTTATTTTTTATCTTCTACATTCCTTAAATGTAGAGGATAAGAAATAACTACATTCTTTAAATGTAGAAGATAAGAAACAACTAAAATTGTCATAATTAAAATAAAAATTGAGACTTACCCGCAATATTTTCTACTTTTTAGTTTAAATGATTCACAAGCAATGAAACTCGTATAAAGTATTTAGTCTATCATATAAAATAGAAAACTGAGCACAAGTCACGATTCATGCACCGGTACATTTGTACCACGTAATCACTATTTATTTTAACACAAATACTAAATAAAAATATTTAATTAAAACAAAAAAATTATCCAATAAATATAATTATATTTAAATATTACTAATACATTAAATAAAATAACTAAATATCACTGCATTGAAGTTCAATAGTATAGTAGTAGTTTCAAAAACCGAATATTCTCGCGGCGCGAGCGTTTGTACACGTTAATATTCTCTCTTCGTGTGAAGTCAACACTGAGCCACTATCTTTATCTCTGTTATTTGTATAGCGTTGTCTTGCTCTTACATTCGTGGCTGTCATGTCCTTGACTTTGATAGAAATAAAGTACCGTTGTTTTTTCTATCTCTTTCTTACATTGTTATAACGGTATATGTTAGAAAGGGATGCATATGTAATTATCGAGTAGGCTTGCTGTCAATGACCGAAGGCTTAAAGGATGAAAATATGAAATTTACTGTTATTTGGAGTCCTTTGACCTGGTTATTTTATTTTTTTTAATACACTTAAAGCCTACGGTCTGCATTTATATTTCCTTATAAAAATAATAAAAGAACTCTAATACTTATAAAAGATTTTTGTTATATCAAAACATTTTTACTTTTAAACATTTATTTTGTACTATAAAAGAATGAAGAAAAATATTTCCTTTCTTTAATTATTATAACACCTATTTTTCACACCATCTCTTTGCTTTAAACCGTAACTAATGTATATTTAACGACTTAACTATGCTTAGCAAAAAACTATGTTCCTATACGAGTTATATTTCTGTAACGGTCGGTAACTTAAGGTAATTAAGCATTGTCAGTATTATATTTTAAAATTAATCGATATTTTTTGCGGATTTGTAAAGAAATATATTTAAATATTTTAGTTAATCTTTAAGTGTACAGTCATAAATATGTAAGTAATAATTATGTTAGATGAAGCGATCGTGGCGCAGGAACACAAGCGTGCGACTGGTTTTGGGTTTATTTTAATTTGTTTGCTCTGGTAACAAGGCAAAGTGCGTAATACTAACATATTTTAATTTTAAAATCAGATACAAAAGCCATCACAATAAGCTGATTAAGTCTCATTTTGACAGAATTCGTTTGGAAAAATACTTTAACAAATGTCTAAAATTTAAAGGGAACAAATCGCAATGAACGGAGAAGCTGGTATTTAAAAAGTTAAAGGGACGAGGGACCATTTTGCAGATATTGTCGCTTACCGGACTGTCTCTTAATTGACAAAATCAAATTAAGTGATGTGACCCACATTTCCATTTTCCAGTTTCCACAGATTATATTAGGCTGTTCGAATTAAATATTTACGGGATGTTTTGTTCAAAATTTATAAAGAAAAAAATTTTATTTATAAGTAAAACAAATTTGCACCTAAAATAAAGCTGATAATAATTGCTGAATATATTTAAATATAATTATACTAACTTATGAAATGTTCTATACAAAATGACAACTTAATAATACAATATACAGTAGAATATGGCGTATAAAATTTTTATTTCTTGTCTTTAGTTTGGCGGAATGGCGCACAAAGTGTGTCGTAAATGCTTATGTCTTCAACGTTTTGTGGATGTTTTTATTTCCATCATCTTTTTATTTAATGTACTAAAGTATTATTTCTTTTTACTGTTACAATTTTCTTTTTGGGACAATTCATATTATAGTATGGTATGTTATGATTTTTGAAATAAGATGCAAATATAAGTAGTTTTATGAATTTAGGGCTTAAACGAAATTGAGGCGATCGTGTTGAAGCAGCACCTCTGACTGTAAGCGCAACAGTTGTGGGTTCGATCCCACTCGTGGAAATAAATCACCTCCTCGTTCTAGTAACAATACAAAGTGCGGCTTTGAGTTCCAGCATTAAACAGGCAATATCTCTAAAGTTTTTCATGGAACTGAGTTTCTTTATAGTAGGTTTCCTGTAATTACCCTGCTGTAAGCATATCCTGTAAACAGAGTGAGGCAATAACATAATTAAAACATTTATATAGGAAACGCTATCCTGGGGTAAAGCACTTCCTCCATTTCTGTAACATTTCCAGATGTTGAGTGGCGAAAATTAATTAAATTTGTATTATTCTTGCATATATAGGTAAATAGACCGCACGTCCCAAAACGATAGAATTTTTGCAACTGTAGGTACTAACATTGATGAAAGTCTTCAGTTTTTTTATGGTTTTGTAAACACAATCGAACAATCGACTGAAGTGGTCATTTGGGTGTGCTTATTGTGAAAATTAAGGTGTAGCGCGTTTCAAGAAATGTTTATTAATAAGGTATATTTCTTTTGTATTGTAGTAATTAATGTTAATAAATTGATTCTATAATTCAGTTTCCATTTGGAAAAATATTTATATTTAGATAATTTTAGTGATATATTTTTAGTGGTAAAATAAAGTGGCGCTGCGGCACAGTGCTGGCTGTAATCACGACGGTTGTGCGTTTGATACGTTGTGCATTCAACACTCAATGCCTTGAAATTAAGCGGAAGAGGGAAACGGTGTCTTAACACTAGGTTCCCCTTGCCTATCCAGCTAGGTGCGGGTTACAGCGTGAAGCTAAAAAAACGCTAATATGTTTAAGATTATTAAAAATCTTTGCATTTCTATACCTACATATGTCTAAATATTATCATTTAGTTTATTATTGTTACAGATGCATTTGGTAGAATGTTGCTTGTAAACAGTTCAAATCAAGCGATCGATTTAATATAATGAAGATCATTCAAGTAAGAATTATGAACATACACACACAAATTCACTGTTTTAAATAGTCATTCGGGTTGTTTATAACTTTTTTTTCAGCTTCGCGCACATATAGCAAGGTAGCCAGAGGGAACTTGAGAACCTAGTGATAAGACACTTCGTTTCTCATTTTCCGCCGAATTCTCGAAGCATTGCGTGTTGAATGGTGGAACTCAACGCCGCGCTCAGCCTTGGCACTAGAGCGAAGAAATGAAAATATTAATAAATGATAATTCATTTTCCCCGAGTGGGAATCGAACTCACAACCTGTCGAGTTTCAAGTCACATGCTTATGCCACTGTGCCATAACGGTCTCTCGTAATAACTTTATTGAGCTAAATATATTTAAAAACATAATATAATACTTTTTCAGATATTATTTATAATACAATTAAGAAACACATTAGTATCATGTTCTCTCGCGATCGGAGAACACGACCTATCCCAGAAAGGTATCCACATCACAGACTACTGTCCGAAGATAGGTGTTTGTGAGGAAGGTGTGCATGTCATGTGTCTTTATTATAACCCGGTACGTAAATTAAAAAAAAAAATCTTATTATTATTATTATTTTAGCTACACCCTGTATTCCCCAGGGCAGTCAGGTGAAATCTGGGAACCTAAACATTACCTATTTATCTAAATAATTATATTTTTCTAACATAAGCAATTTTCTTTAAGTAAGATTCACGTAAAATTCACGTTGTTTCCCGCACACAGCAGGTTAGGGAGAGGTAATCTAGTGTTAAGACATTCCGTTCTCCACTTTCTTAAAAAGTTTTTTATAAAACTATAAAATATTTCATTGGGTCGAATGGGAATCGAACCCACAATCGTTGCGTTTACATTGTTATGCTTGTGCCGCTGCGCCACAACGGCCTCCATAATACTTCAACATCCTAACCCCAATGTCTAACAGGATCGTGTCATGGGACCAACTTGCCACAGCGTGGTCCATCTCTCGATAACACCAGAATACGCTCAAATATTTCTCAGTGTTATTAATAAGTAAGTTTGTTCATTTATAATTAATATATTATTATTTAAACATTATTTAGGACTTGTGTTAATACATTTGAAAAAGCTTCGTATAAAAATAAATAATAAAAAAATTAAATTACTGATCATATTTTACAATATTTTTTAGCTTCACGCTTTTCCCACATTTAGCAGGAAAGGGAAAGGGCACCTTGTGTGCGTGTGTGTGTTTTGAAACATTGAATGTCTAGTAGCGGAACTCAACGCCGTTCTTTGACTACCTTAAAATTTCATCCCTCAACTGGGAATCGAACCCACAATCATCGGACTTATGCTCCGCGCTTAAATATTATTATGATGCCTATTTATAACAATGTATGTATGTTTTGTAGAATTCGAAGTAGAGTAGCTAAAGGCAATATAAAAGGAAAAGATGATGTTCTCTTGCCACAAGGTTACGGGATCTACAAATTGGTGAGTAAAAATATACCACAAAATATTATAAAATATAAGTATGAGGTCGTCGTAGGTATTCTTATTTCCCTGCTCTTGGAGACAAGGGCGGCGTTAAGCTCCTCCACTCAACACGCAATGTCTCAAATATTGGGAATGTGGACAACTCAGTGTGTGGAGTGAGACTAATATGTATTTGATAGATAGTATTTTGGATTTGAATTTTAATCACAGAGTGATAATGAAATTGAAAAAAAAATAGATTTTGATAATTTTTCACGTTAAGGAATGTAACTCTTACAGCTCCCTTGCTGAAAAGGTAACTTTGCTGTAAGAAAATTGGTACTCCATCTAAAAAGCAATATAAATCATATTAAAACGAATCATTAGACAACACCGTAGAAAAAACCGCTTATCTTGGAAAGTTTTGTGACTTAGAAAGGATTACTCAAATATTTAACGGAAATGGAAAAAAAGGGGATTTTAAATTTTAGTTTAACTTTTTTTGTAGGAATGGGATGAAGAACTTGCTACGTTTGCACAATTATGGGCGAACCAATGCGTGTTGAAAAGTGATTTATGTCATGCCACAAGTAAGTATTATTTATTCGTTTTTATTATTTATGTTTTAAAAAAGTTGTAGTATTTTAATTTCATAAAGTTTTTAGTTTTTTTTAATATATTCCGTATATATGGCAAGTAATACGGTAAGTGGTTTGTGGTTACGGTTAGAAATGTATCCGTTAAAAGTAAAAGTTGTTTCATTTACAATAAATAATATACTTACTTACATGGATATTAATTTCATAATTATGAGAAAAAAAATAGTATAAATAATAATATTTTCGAAAAAAAAAATTTAAAAGAAAAGCAAGAAATGGACTCTGGGAACTGGGAATCGCTTCTAAACTCTATATTAGAGTGTATAAAATAAATATTACGATCATTATGTCTATACATTATAACTCTCCACAAAATCAATTTTTTCACCAAAACGTCATAAAACTGAACACAAAATACAAATAATCTAGAATCCATATTGTTCTGTCAAAGGAAAGTTCTCCGATCCGGGGCAAACACTGGGCATGATCCGCTTCACGATAGACGATTGGAAACCAATAAATTCGCTGGACTTCTCAAACTCAACCACTTTGACTGCGGATAAAGTGAAATATGCTATTCTAACGGTCCTGGAGGCTTGGTACAATCTGAAGAGCTATATTTCTGAAGAGAATATTAGGAAACTTGATAATCCGTAGGTTTTTAAGGTTTTTGTGCTTTTTTTCTTATAGTTTTAGTTTTGTTTCATTTAGTTGTAATGAAGTCAAATCGTCTAAGTGTAAACGCGACGTAAACGGGTTCGAATACACTCGGGAGAATCTATTATTTTCATTTCTTCTGGTAACAAGACAAGGCGAGACGTTGAGTTCAATATGGGGAATGGAGTGTCTTAACACTAGGTCCCCTCTGCCTTCTCTTCGTTCCTCATGTTCCATCCACTTCTTTAATTTTCCATCGTCTTCTTACATAGTAACAGAGTGGAAATCGAACGCACAACGACGATGTCAAAGTCGACAACGATAGCCTCCCAACATTATTAATTTTTAAACATTTACAATGTTTTAATGTATTTTATAATTTGAACATAGGCTTATTTCTTTATTACATACTTTTCACATATTTTTTAAATTTCAATATATTTATTTTTCAGTGTAAACCAATTTCCCTATCTAGTGTACGGTAAAGTGACGCATATAGGCTGCGGCCTCTCGGCCTATAGAGAATATGCATACCACAATGGTAAAGCTGAAGTTAACTATAATGTAATGTATTATTTTTTTATTTTATTTTCAGCTTCACGCTGTTTCCCGCATATAGCTGGGTGGGCCTTGTGTTATAACACTCTGTTCCTCTCTTTCCACGGATGTTTTGAGGCTTTGCGTGATGATTGGCGGAGCTCAACGCCACGCTTTATCTTGGTACCAGAGCGAAGAAATGTAAATATATAAATAAATAAGTCATTCATCGTAGGGGGGATCGAATCCACAACCGTCACGTTTACAGTCACACCCTTGTATCACCTTGTACCACGACGGCCTTAGCGATTTTTTAATTTTATTAGTTGTATTTTAAGTAAAATAATATTTTAAATATTAAAAAGTTTTGGAGACAATAATAGCCATATTGAATGCCATTTATCTAGCATTATAGTGGTATATTTATTTATAGTGATTATTGATATCGTTATTATTTAAAGAAAATAGTTTAACTTTTTTTTAAGAATTTTTTTTTTACGTTTTAAGAAAATGAAATGTTTTAATTGGTATTTTTAATTAAAACAATACTATAATATAACATCAAATATCTGAAAATAACTAAAATAATTATTTCAGTCAATACAAATAGTATGTAATTTCTCATCGCGAGCACAAAAAGGCACTTCAGTGTACAACACTGACCCGCCAACGCAACCTGGCTACACTGTCAAATGTGGATGTCCAATCGGATATGATGAGGATGAAGACTGTCTTTGTTATAGAAGTGGAAGGAAATTGAACACTGGTAAGTTTTTTGTTTTTTTTTTTTAGGTTCATTAAGGTAAGTAGCAGGGAAGGCCGAGGGAAGTTGATGTTAAGATGCTTTGTTTCCCCACTAAGTATTCAATGTAAGAGATATTGCGCATTGAATGGTGGTTAACGCTGCATGTGGTTTTGTTATCAACGTTGACAGACCACCTAAGACTGAAAAATAAGTAGAAAGTAAGAAACTGTAAAATAAGACTAAGAAAAAATATCAGTACGATAATATAATTAAGTATTTTATTTTTATAGTATTTACATGTAAAGATAGAAGAGAAAGTAGTAGATGTGAGCCATCTGTGGTGGTTCTACCAATATTTCATGTTGAAAATGCACCTGAAAAGAAGCTCAGGTAATTGTTCCTTGTAACTAACTTAAATATTTTTTTCACAACTGTTTTTATAGTAAATAGTTAAGTAACTCTCCTGGTTAGATGAAATATATATACTTAAATTTATATTTCCATTTCTTTGGTCTGGTGTCGAGGTAAAAGCGCGGCGTTGAGTTCTGCCACTCAACACGCAATGCCTCCAGAATACGGCAGAAAGTGGGACGGAGTGTCTTAACACTAGCTTTCCTCTGCCTACACTACTGTGTGTGGTTAATATATATAGGTTATTGTACAGGGTGAGTCATATTGTATAAGGTAATTAAATTAAATTTTCAAATTTATTGAGTCGAAAAATTCGCTATACTTAATTGTACAGTGTCTGTGTCGAGTCCATTATTGACGTTAATGCCTTGTCAGTGTCAGTTTTTCATTATTTTCCAATATTTACAATGATTTAAATTGATTTAGGATATGGAAAATTCAAAAACAGGAATGAAATACCCTAAAAAAAACACTTTAATGTTAAATAAGCTATTTCTGTTAAGTTAAAATGATGTATATGCATAATTCTTTTTTTTAAGACAAAGAAATTAAAATGTACTTGCAACTTTTGTTTTTTTGTCATATACTCGTAAAAAAGAAATATTCTGTTCTGTTGCTATAGTGTCAGGTTATGTAGTATTTTAACACTACAGAAAAAAAAATAATGCTATACAATAGAGAATGCATGTTAAAAAGAGATGCAGTTAAAATACTACCTTCATAAAAAAATAAATACTTTTTTTATTAGCATAGCTACTCTACTATTACTAGCTCCATGGTTTTAATTAAGTCATTAATTAAAGCGTTAGCTGTTAAGTAATTATGACGTAGTGTGAAAATCCCTAATTTTATCAGTACGTCCCTACTAATTTTGTTAACAAATTAATAATGTACATCATAATATTATGATTAAAGCTAACTTTTTTAATGTTACAAATTTTTCCAAGTTTTTTGAGATCAATCGAGGCATTTTCAGACCAGGCCTCAACACCAGAGGAAACCCTCTGGTGTTGAGGCAAAGCGCGGCGTTGAGTTCAGCCACTCAACACGCAATGCCTCCAGAAAAAATCCTTCTAAGGCCCTCTTTCTTCTTTGACTTAGGTCATGTTTAATTAATAATATTTCAGTGCAATGTCGAGAAAATTTCCTGTGGATGTCAGAACAAGGCGTTTTGATGTGAAGCCTAATACGCAACCCTTTAATTATGAGAGAAATCATCGTGCAGAAAATCCCGTAAGCACTTTATTACCTATGCTTTGGTAAAATGCTTGCAATGCCTTTAGAATTTTTCGGAAAGTTGGGAAATGTGGAAAGTGTCATAGATGCGTGTAGTGAGCGTGTAGCTCTTTGCGTTGCGTCGCGTTTTTATGATTAATAATAAGTATGACATAACACTTTAAAAACGTAAAAAAAATTGATTTTTCTTTTAGGACCATTAGGATTTGTTTCTATCTGACAGAGTTCATTTTTTCCTTATTGTTTCAGAATCATTTCCTGAAGAAATACAGCATATTTTCCAAACCACGTACATTTGAATTGCCATTGCGAAGAACAAAAGTTTTAAATGAAAATCACATACAATACAAAAAAGATGTAGCACCCCGAAAAGATTTCACCGAAGCCCAACGTCTCGCATCTGAATACATAGAAAACAAACGAAACCACTCACTTCATATTGAAAAATCTACTGAAAATCCGAAAACTGAAGTTACTAACTTACCCGATTATTTCAATTACACAAATAAACCTTTAATTGAAGAGAACAAAAAAAATAACTCCGAGGGAAATCTTTTAAGCTTACTAGATAAATTAGAATCAGAAATTAAAAATATACACTTTGATAGAAACAATAAAGATATATTTGATAGAAAAATTCGGAAAATATACAATGTTGTTTTAGGAAAATCAAATTTGTTTCAACATAAAGCCAATAGATTTGCAAAAAGCTTCAACGAATCAGACATTGTTGAAAAATATGACAGATTATTAAACAAAAACCATTTACATGGTGAAAACCGCTTAAATTTCAATAAAAAAATATATCAAAATAAAGATTATAATCGAAAAATAAATAAAAATTATAAATATAGAATTACTTATGTAAATGATACAAAATTAAAGCATAGCTTTGATAATAGAAGAAGCAGTAGAAGAATAACTAAAGAGGATGTAATAATAAAAGATTTATCTAAAAGAAATGACCTTCCTCTGGGTAATGATAGACGAGGGTTTTATGAGAATAAGTTTCTTGATTTGCAAAGAAAAATTGATTTGCAAAAACGCAATCGATATAGACACGGTGTATGTATTGAAATATATTTTTTTGCTATTTTTTTTAAGTTGATATATATAGTTTTCTGAGTTGGTATTCGGCTGTCAGTTTAAACGCGCTGTAAGTGTAACCCACAAATAACAGTGTTGGTAGAGGGAAACTAGTGTTAAGACACTCAGTTCCCTATTTTTCGCTTAATTTCTGAGATATTGTGTGTTGAGTGACGGAATTCAACGCTGAGCTTTGTATTATTGCCAGAGTGAAGAAAAGAACATAAATCATTCCCCTATTCAGTTGATACAATCATACGGAAATGTATAATCCATTTAAAATTCTTTCATCTATATATATAAAATCGTAAGGTCACTCACTCATCACGAAATCTCAGAAACTACATGTGCCAGGAATCTCAAATTTTGCATAGGAGTTACTTATAGGACGTAGGTGCTAGCTAAGACAGGAATTTGTAATATTCGACTTCTAAGGGGTTGTTTTTGGGGTCGAAAGTTTGTATGAAACTTCGTTACTACAAATGCTAGGGGTCTCAAATTTTGCATAGACGTCACTCACGTCGTCACGTAGTCATGGAGACAGAAATTAATAATAACATAGTTCACGCGGGTGAAACCGCGGCTTAATAATATATGCATGTATGTATATTAATTTAATTTTAGATGTCCGAAGATAGAAGACTCAGGCCGGTTAGACCAACGAAAATGACAGAAAGTTTTCCTGATAGGAAAGCAAAGGAAGTAATTAACACTTTTTATATGCCAGATCGAGCGAGATTTTTACATGGATTTTAGTAATACATACTTATATCACCTTAAGTAATTTTAATTTTGTTTAAATTTCAAACTTAATTTCTTCTCTTTTGCGCCACGGCTGGCCTCTAATAATAACATAATAATATTTTTTACAAAATGTCTGTACTCGCTAAAATAATTTGTTTTAAATTATATTACAGACTTACCGAAAAACATACTTTTTATTCGATAGATAACAAAGAACACGGCTAATGAGATAATGTTATCACTTTATATTAATAAAGTAAATATTTTCGCCAAAAGATGTTTTACTTTAGAATTTTTTGGGTACTAAGAAGTGTCTTAATTTATGATAATCCAATTTAACTAGGGCAAATTCGCGATATTGCTTAGATTTTATGAAGTAATCAAAATGTACAACAAGTAATAAAAAATAAAGATATAGCATAGCTAGATAGATATCTAGAGGGAACCTCGTTAAGTTTTCGTTCCACTTCCACGATCCTCCCGATAGGCGAGAAGTTATTAAGTGATAGAACTCAATGTCTAAGGTTTTCTAAAGAGCGAGGAGAAAAAAAATGAATTCCCCCGAATAGGGGGACCCACAACCATTGTGTTTTAATAAACCCCACTTTCTCTTAAGTGTGAATTCAAAAAAAAATGTTTAATTTGTGTTAAGTGTGAATGAAATGCCGCACATTAAATGGTAAATCATCCCCCCCAGATCGTTCCTATATATACTGAAAAATAAACAGTCTTGTTATCAAGCTACGTCTTTATTAAATATGAAGCGTGGAAAACAACGTAAAAAAATGTTATTATTAACCTGTTATTATTTACGTACTAAATATATTACTAATATGAATCAGTAGGAAGATAGTTACCAAAAGTTTTAAGGAAATATTTTAATTTTTTTTTACATTTCTAAATATTTAATTGTGATATCTACTTATATAAAAAATACATACACTACTTAATTTTAAAATTTCGTTATTTGGAGTGTAAAATAAAAGAAAAGATTATTTTTAAGATAAGACCGCATTAACAAATAATAAAGATGTTCCACTTAAGAAACGTATAAAAAGGTAAAACAACTCGTTACCGGTGTATTACTTTGATAAACGCGTTAATAATGAAGTTTTTTAACATATTATTGTTTGTATTCATTTGTATTATGCTGGGAGTGACTTCTGCGGATCCAAGATGGAAATTTGGCAGGAAAATTGTAAGTAAATTTGATTTTTAACATTTAAATATGAATTTGATTTTTATTTTCAAGTGTTAAAAGACTCCGTTTCCTCCCTTTTGTTTTCCCGCCATTGCGTTTTTGTACAATTATTTCACGACCATTAAGTGCTGCGAGCCTTTTTAATCATCAGAAAAAATGTTGTGTAAAAAAAACAAAACAAAAAGCGAACCTAGTGTTAAGTTAAAGCTGTCCTTTGTCATATTAATTATTAAAGCCAAAAAAAATAAAATAATAATTTTCTCCGAGTGCGTTTTATATGTATTTAAAAAAATTATACTTTCGTGTTTTATTAAATTGCAGGAAAAACTAGGGAAGAGGATACGGAACAGCGTGGCTAGTGCTGGTCCAGCAGTCGCTGTAGTGGGACAAGCCGCCTCTATTTATAGGGGAAAATAATTCTTATATTTATTATTATTATTAATAAGTTTTTATTTAATATTTTTATTACATTATACTTAATTGTACATTTCAGAACGCATAAAAGTAGAACGAGCAAAACACTAAAATAAAGTTTATTATTAGAGATAAATAAAAAAAATAAGAATATATATGAGTTCTTCTTTGTTATTAATTCATTCACTCAAGTGGGAATCGAACCCACAACCGTTGCGTTTTTAGTTAGACTCAAATAAAGCAAATCTATTAGAAGTGATCTATCGGAGCGTCTCGAAATAAAATTCAATCATTAGTACAAACTTTCTTAGTAAAGTACACATCAGTAGCTCTATATCTAATAACAAAATATTTGTCCTAGTATTGTAAATACTATACAAATATTAAATACTACACAAATACAAATATATATATAAATATAATATACAAATAATATTATAGAAATAATAAATGTTATTTCACATTAAATATGTCTAACTTTTCATTTCTTTTTGTTTTATTTCGTTCTCCTCTCTAATTAAAAAAAAATGGTAAAGTGCGAGTCAGGACATCTCACCGAGGCCGAGGGTTCCGTACCAATTGCAGGATTGAAGGTTAACGGAAAGTTTTATAAAGTTGACAAATTAAAGCTTGCGTTTACATTCATTTTGTATGAACTGTAGGTACATATAAGTTGTAATTATTTTTTTCTATGAAATACTACATAGAAATATTATGAGTGGCGCAATTTAACACGACGTTTTATTTAACCAGAACTGAGAAACGAAAACAATATTCAATAATGCTACAAACACAAGCCACGTAAAATTCGACCTATATTTTAAATTAATTTAATAACATTTGAACCATTAGGTACATTTACACAACGGAAGTGTTAAAATAACAAGCTGAAATGTTGTTAAACGATTTTTACGGTGGAAACAATGAGATTTCATAATAAATGTAATTTTAGTATTTTCGTTCCTTCTTTTCAAAAATTCTGTGTTAATTTTTTTCAATCTACAGCCCTTTGTTATGAAATAATTTTTTACATTGTTTTAGTTATTTTTTTTGGGAAGAAATGAATATTATTTTTTGTTAATATTAAATGAAGTGAAAATGAATTGGGTTTATATAATTTTGTTTGTGAAGCTTTGTTTGCAATGTTTTTACACAAATAGTAAAGACATACAAGTGAGTGAAGTTGTTTAATAATTAATTATTAAGAAAAAGCACAAAAAAAATTAGTTTATTTCTACTTTCTCGATTGGCTATCAATAAGTTTTTTAAGGTTTAAAAAATAGGAGTAGAAATTGAACCCACTATAGTCGCGTTAATTAGTCAGTGGGCCGCTGCGCCACGACGGCTTACTTAATATTTACCACAGATAATGAAATAAATTAATCAAATTATTTGTAGGTATTACAGAATTTGCGCACTTTATTATACCGTGGTAATAATACGTTAGAAGATCAAAACCTGAGGTTACATGAAAGGGTAAGGGCGTTTGTTAAATATTTGTATGTAAATATGTATGTATGACATATATAATTTTCATTAACTTTATATTGAATATAAATTGTGTCTCTTTAAAAAATACTATTTATTTTATTTTGCAATAACAGATTGTAATTGGCAAGAAGTGACACTTGTCTGACTGTAAATATGGCGGTCGTCATTTCAATTCCACTTGGGGGAATGATTTATTTTTCTCATTTTCTTTATCAGTGCTATTTTTTATGTGAATTATCCAAAGCAAACTATTCTTTTACAAAAACAATTCAATTAGGACTTTAGAGTTTAAAAAGTTCTAAAAAATGTCAGTAGTGTCAGTCCTAAAGTAAGTTACCCCTAATTAAACATTTTCTTTCAGGTACCACGTCACTTAGTTTTAACTGTAACTGAAGACACATTGTCACGTGTACTGAAGCTAATTAAACGAAAACACCCAACTTTAAAGAAAAGGGGTAAAACGTCCAATTTTAACGATGCAACGATGAATAAATTAAAAATTAAATTGAAAAAATATTTCCAACGGAAGAAAACGCGAAAATTAAATTATAAACGTAATATTGGAAAAGATGTTAATAAAGCTATTCTGATGTAATATATTTTAAATTTAAATGCTAGAGGCTTTGTCCCTATTTTGCTTCCCTCGCCAACCTTCGCTTTTTTCGCTTATTGTTATGATAAAAAAAATAAAAAAGTACAATGATGTGATTTATTTGTATAGTAGAGTATAACCCACACAAAACTGCTTAAATACAATACATAAGAGCTATATTTTATAAGTTTCTAATTAGTTATTGTAATTTTCTTCTAAGTACCTACACCAAGATCTCTATCAATATAATACTTTAATTTCTTCTTGTTTGTACGTTGAACCGTACTTTTGTTACTTGAATGTTTTTCATATCTGGTCTTGTATTTAGATAGACAGAGGGAACCTAACGAGAACCATAAGATTCTTCGTTCCCCACTTTCTGGCCAATAGAGACTTTGCTTGGTAAGTCTTGTATATTATTACCCAAAGAATCGAACCCACAATCGATAAAAAAATATTAACAGGAAATAAAAAAAAAACATTTATTTATCATTCATTTTAATATGTACAATAATATCTACAGGTTTCCTTTTAATGTCACTTTCTAAGGACCCAGACATTTTAGAATCGTTTTCTCTAAGAGTTGTTTTAATGAATCTCTTATTATCAAGAAATTTTGGGCTCTTCTTTATTTTTTTCTTGTGTTCTTGATTTCTATTTGAATGTTGATTGATTGTGCTTTTATGTGTAATAGTTTTGTGCTTATTTTTGCTTTTCCTTCGTCTATATTGAGGATATTCAACTTTTTCGTTCTCATAACTGGTAGCTTCAGATTTTAATCTTGCATTCTGAAAGATATATTTATTAGATAAATATGTTACAAATTTATTGTCTTACCTTCATTTACTTAAAAAATAACATGGAATAATTACTTAATAAGTTTTAAACAAAATTTCAAATAATGTTGATCCATCTATCTGCTCCGCTACAAGCGGGATACAGCGAGCTCAAAAAAATGTAAGTTCTATCCAATTTAATTCCACTAGGAGTTCTTATAAATGGCTCAGCCGCATTTTCCTTGAAGACTAAAAACTAATACAACCATAATCAAAACTAAGTGAGGTTATAAATGTTATGTTATACCTTAAGATGTCTTCTTTCAACGCTGCCAAACATAGATCCTAAAGGTATAATATCTCCATTTCTGGCTTCCACCTGGAGAGAAGAACAGATATTAGAATAACAACTTAAAAACTGTAAGACTAGAAATATCTACCCATGTGAAACCATTAAGACCAATTTATTACATTTAGTAAGTAATAGCTCTTGGTAATAGGCACATCAAATTATATATTGTGCTAGCATAGAAGTCACGATTGTACCATTTTGTGGTTAAAAAAACTTTTTTTTATTATCCCTCTCTTATATGATAGGACATAGTAGGCAGAGATAACAACACGTTAACACTACTTCTAGTGTTTAAGCTACGTTGATGCTTGACTCAAGAGACAGAAATCTGTGCCAAGCTTACCAGGTCGAGAAAATGAAAAAAAAATAATTCCTCCAAATGGAAATCGAAGCCACATCCATTGCGTTCACAGTTTTAAGCATCACGATGGCTTTAAAAACACAAATTGATATAGAAATAAAGATAAAAACTTACACTATGCTCTATAAAGAATATATCCTGTAGAATGACCAGAGCGACCCCATGTATAACCATGTATAGCCTCATAGTCATCTGTAAGTCCAAAACAGTTCCGGCAAGTGAAGTTTGTTTTCTAAACATCTAATAATGGTGATGAAGTCGTAAAACAAAAGTGAAAGTGTTTTACGGCTCCCCCTAGTTTGTTTCTCGTTAACGCGTAAACTTTTTTATTTGCTGTACATTGTTATTTCTTTGTCGATTTGTAAAGAATTATCGGATTTTCTTCTTTATTATTTAATATTTGGGTTTATTATATATTTTTTAAAGTAGCGTATTAGTCAGAAGGGCTTTCATAATGTTACCGCACTTAAAAATATAACATGTCTCCAATATAGAGTTTTTAGTTAAGTTAGGTCTTCATTAGTGAGGTGGCCAAGGAGAATATAGTGTCTAAAAACTTCATTGCTCACGATACATTGCGAATAGTGTTTCCGAATTTAAATCCGTTAAATTCGTATTCAAAAATCTTAATCATATTCACGATTTTCTTATTGTATGTTTAGAAAATTTCTGACAGAATATTGTGGGTACATAACATAAACAATATTACATGTTCAAAAATTTATTAACGGTATAAAAAAATAATTAATTAAAGTTTTAGACGAAAATTTCACGAAAATGTTTTGAGGCTTTCTATGGATCCACTTAGATTTCAGGTAAATTGCAGAAATTGAGTCAGGCTTGTAATCAGAACCCTGCAATTATAAAATAGATGTGAATTGCTATATTAATATTTCACACTTATCAGATAAACTATTAGGAAAATTGAAAGGTCCGTAGGGAACGAATTTATTTGATGAATGAATTAAACTTGGATTGAATTAAACTTAAATATATGAATTAAACTTCAAAATGTTTTGTAATAATAACATGGAAATTTAATTCCATAAGTTTTAAATGAACTGTACGAAATTATTATATATCTACTCAGTATTAGGACTTCATTACATTCTAAAATAAATAATTGATGACGTTCTTACATCATTTATGTTATTTCCAAAACGCCGAATTCTTTTTACTTTGGGTTTATGTTTGAAATAAATGGTGCTGCGTAAAAGTTGATCTCTATTTATATTTGGGGAAATTGGGATTTCTCTTCTTTTCGTTAAATAAATCATCTTTCTGGCAATTAATGTATTTTGATCGAGTGGTGCTATGCTTAGTATATATATTTTTTTATTATTTAAATAGTATTTATCGTTCAAGGGGATGTGGTTATTGGTTTCGTTGTGGTCTAAACGTAAAAAGATTTTATTATACTCATCTATTTTATTGTCATGTTCATTATCTTGTATATTTAGTGCATTAGTCGTGTTAAATTTGTTTGATTTGTTAATGAAATTGCCGTATATATTCTTAATTTTCTTATCAAAAAGATCTTTTTCTTTGTTGCCAATGTGAAAGGTTTTCGCTTCTTCTTCCAATTTATTCAGTAAATCCATTAGTCTTCTATCAGAGTCATTCTTAGATATAAATTTCGATTTGTTTATTCGATTTTCTGATGGATAACGAAGCTGTATGCCGTCTGAGTCTCGCTGCATCTCTACCTCTATCATATCATATCTCTACCTTTTATCAAAAGAATTATTTAGATACTTACCAGCAAAATCTATACCAGGTTGGAATTTTTTTCTGTTTCGAAAATATGAAGAAACAATGTTTTCTATGTTTGAAAAGTCTCTTCTTGGCAATACATCTGTTCGCATATTAGGGGAAGGTCTGTTATAACGGGCTCTTTGTCTAGGCAATTCAAAGATGGGTGATTTTGCGAATATGCTTGAATTTGTACGATAAGTCTACAAATAAAAGTAATTTTATTATTTATATTATAATAAAGGGGGAGTCTTTCATAACTTTTTTTAGTATCATAATCAGAGCTCAATGCATAATTTGATATGCAATGCATTATTTTGCGGCATTTGGCCGACCCCCCGAGTGGACACCAAACCCGCAGCCATGTCTCACTTGGCTACGATAACTGCAATAGACGGTTGGCGGTAGCCAACAGTCAATATACATTTAAAAGAATACTTTTACCTTAGGCTGAAAGATTGACCGCCTTGGACCCATATTACGCTGATATCTCCTAACATATTTAAAATGTCGTCTGCCATCCATTTCACTAAAATCAATTAACTTTTAAAGATACAGTTTTTTTGCAAAACTTATAGAATACGAAAAGTATATGAAAAGTAGTTTTAATATTAAATACCTGGTATTTTTACTTGGTGGTGGTTTATCTTCCACTGTGAATATAGGTAGAACGACGACGTTTGGCATGCAATTGCCATACTTGCAGTTGCTTGGGTTCGTTGAGGGGCTTGAGTTGCTATTTGTTGCTGAAGAAAACAAAATATTATATATAATATATATTCATAGTATTCGTTAGCTAGCGACACAAAAATGGAATTGACACGAAAATTAGCGCCGCCTTCAACCTATAGTTATATAAGGTCGATGATTGTGGTTTCGATAGATATCGAAAAGATTCGAAGAAAATATTTGGTTACAAAAATATTTTCAATTGTTCGTTTTCATAGAAGTTTCGCTTCTCTATAATATGTAGTATATTTGTGAACATCAAAAATAAGAATATATATTGTAAGGTATTTTATTTCTATTTCTCAGCTCTGGTAACAAGATAAAGCGCACCATTGACTTCCGCCATTAAACGTGCATTGCCTCGAAATTCGGGTAGTAGTGAAGTACGGAGTATTCGAACACTGTTTTCCTCTGCCTACTTACAAGTAAAAAAAAAGAACTTACATTGTTCTTTCCCATTCTCATAGCATAAACAACTTTCATCTTCATTATACCCCAACGGGCATCCGCACTTCTTACTGTAGTCGTCTCCTGTGGGGGGCTCCATGTTATATATACTTTTTCCTTTCTCTAGACGCGTTGATAGGTTACAGACCACACGTACTGCCTAGATTTATAAAAATGGTCTAAAGCTAGTTAATTAATTCATTTTCTACCTAGCCTAGTGTTAAAGTACTTTAGCACTTTAACACTAGGCTTCTATACCTAAGCGTGAAGCTATATTTTTTAAATAAATACGATGGATTTGGACAGAGCTATCCTAATATTAAAGTCGTGCTGTTTATCAGTTATAACAATTTTATCCTCAAATGGTTTGTTAGATGGCCGAGCCGATCATCGTAACCATCAGCTAAGGTAAAATGAAATTTCTCGATTAGAACTTGAACCCACAACCATAAAAGACTTATGGCCGTTTTAAATAATATAATTAATACATACATTAACGTTTTTATAAATGCTCAGGGTAATGGCCGTGAACTTGAAGGCGGACACGCCACATCCTATATGAGTAGCAGATCCTTGTATAATCTGGAGAAACGGCGAGTCTCTCACGTAATCGTCCCTGCAACATTATAACACGAAACACTTTATCATTTGGTTTAACCTTACAGGTGCAAGAGCCATAGCGTTGCGTTTAGCTTGCAATTTATACAAAACAATTTCTAAGCATATATTAAATTTTAATAAATGCAGAATTATGGGTGAGAGAAATTCGTTTTGTATATTAACTTTTGGAGCGGTCGAAGCTGTGCCTGAGACTTGCCACCGAAGGTGGGCAGCACCAAGCAGTGCCTTAACACTGAGTTCCCTCTATCTCTCCTGCTATATAAAACTATAAAAATAAATAAATTATGCTTACCATATCTGTCCTCTCAACACCGATTCTAAGTCATTAATTGAATATTTTAGCTTGTACCAAAAATTTAAAGTAGATTCTATTCCGTATTTGACCTTTTCATGACTGAAGCCAGTGTAATTGAAGCGGCCTGCCACAGACTGTGGCATCCAGTCCAAGGTGAAGAAAGTTGCGCTACGCACTTGTTGTGGATCGGGAAATCTCTCTGCGAAGAATATGGAGGATAGTTTACAAATTTGATTTGTTAAAAATGTTAATTTCAAAAAAATCCTTTTAGTTTCTTGCGCCAGTTCTTTTAAGGTTTGAGACATAAATGTTAGCAAATTGGTTACAAAAATTAACTATAACCTGTATTTTCAATAAAATTATTTGGCTTTTACATTTTACTTTGAACATCTTTACGCTACTAAATACTGAATATAGCAGGGTGGGTTCTTAGGACCTAAAACTACTACTGTTTATAGGCAGGGTATAAATATATTTTTAGGCCCTAAAATTTTTCAAACAAAAAACAATAAAAAAAACTAACAATAATAGGGTGTTAATAACTAGCAGTGGTGGGTTTCTTTAGTAACTTACTTGTCGCTCTACAATTGTCTCCAGCTAAAATACATTGATTGGCCCATATTTGAGCAAACGTCGCTAGTTCTTGGTCCCATTCCTGAAAAATATGTTTAAATAATAACTTAATCTAAAAGTGTGTTTGGTTAAACGCGTTAATCTCAGAAACTAATGGTTGAAATTGAAAAATGATTTTTGTTTTATTTATTGACGATGTACGGTTAGATATATCGAGCACTTAGGCGTATGTTTCGAATATATGGTATCGATAGTATATATGCCTTACCAGTTTAAATATACCGTAGCCGCGTGGAAGTGTAATGTTACCCAGTGGTACACCTCTGGCAATTCTACTTCTTATACTGCAAAATAAATAATATGAAAAGAAATACCTATATTTAAATATGTTGAAAATTATTATTAGAAAAAAAAAACCTAGTACAGTAAACAGCTTCAAAGGTAGGCAGAGGGAATCTAGTAGTAGGATATTCATTTTGGAGACTGTATGTTGCGTGGCGGAACTCAACGCCGCGCTTCGTGTACCAGGACGAGTAAATGAAAATAAATTATATATAATCAGCAATAAAATGGTTTGATCCCCACCCGGAGATTCCTCCGAGTCGACTGTGGGATACCGCCTAATTGTAATCGAACTCACACCGTGACGTTAAAGATGATAGCTTTAATTACATTTATACTTATATGTAAAAACTTATATTTGTACTTATACTTTGACTTCAAAAAAAATACTTACCCATTTATTGTTTTTAATATATATTCTGCATATTCTTTTGTCATGGTTACATTTTTATAATCTAAACAATCGTGTGACACTTCTCGTTTCTGAAAACAATTTTTAAAAATCCGGAAATATTACAATTTTTAATAAAAAAACTTACTTCCACCCGATCCTATAGTCAAAACCTTATGAAACTACCTTTGAAGTGTATCCTTTACAATAACAACAAAAGAATCATAGAAATCGGTTGGCGTGCTATTAAATTATTCGTCTATTTATCGAGTCGTCAATGCAAATTTAAGATTTATGTAATTTTCTTATGGATTACATTGTCAGAAATGGACCAAATCAAAATAGGACCCCGTGGAAAGCACTAGCTTGCAAATATAAAAAGAATAATCGAAATCACTTCACCCAGTCAAAAGTACTAAGGTAAAATATATAAAAAAGCAGTCGAATTGACAACCTTCTCCTTACGGAAGTCGGTTAACAAACATCAAAAATTTAATTATTTTTAACACCTGTGTGCGGGGTACAGAGTGAAGCTGACACAAAAAACTAACTAAAAAAACCATTAATTTTGTACGTCAAACAATATTCATACATTTTTTGATCTTCGTATGGTAAACAATTAAGGATTGCCTGCAAGATATCACCAGTAGTGTATTAAACTGGCGTCATAAAGCGTTAAATAATATATTTCTCAACTTTCTATAACATTTTAAACCTGTTATTTCACTTTTAGGAAAGAAAAATATTTTAGTATTCAAGAGGCTCGGGTTCGAATCTCGCTACGTTCAAATTCTTATACGTTTTTGTAAAAAGTTGTTTTTATTTGCTATAAAATTATTTAACTGACCGGGTCAAAATGTGTGCACAACACGTGTGTACCTTCTTCACAAGTTCCTATTTTTGGACAATAATCTCTTATGTATAGGCCTTGTTGGTCGCCCACGTCGACCACAACTGAACATTTTACATATAGAAATGTGAGCCATATTTGTGTAAACTGAAAAAAATTAACAATTAATATATTGAGGCCGTTGTCGCCATTGTGGTAACGCGACGGTTGTGGATTCGATCTCCACTCGAGGGAATGAATTATTATATATTATATATTATATTAATATTTTCATTTCTTCGCACTGGTGGCACTCAAGGAAAAGCCCGGCGAGTTCCGCCAATCACTCGGGAGCGTAGTGTCTTAACACTCGGTTCCCTATTCCTCCCTTGCTGTGTGCGGGATACAGCGCCAAGCTAATAAAAAAATGAATATGTATGTTAAAAAAAAAATCATGTTTTTCCGACTGTTATTGATTCCCACTCGGGTAATTAATATATTAACGTCCTCGCTGTTGTAAGAAGACAAAGCGCGGTGTTGATTACTGCCACTCAAAACGCTCAAAATTTGAGCGTCAATTGGGAAATGGAATATCTTAAAACCAGGTTCCCTCTACTTACCTTCCCATGCAGTAAAATCGTGATAAATATTAGAATGTCTCTGCTGTGGTACCCATTAGATAATTTTTATTTAGTTTCACGTTATATTCCTCATATAACAGACGGGTGGGAGAAACCTAGTGATAATTCACTCCGTAATAGGATACCATCCGCACTTACGACATATTTTCGAGACATTATGCGGATCATTGGAAATCGAACCTCCAATCCATCCATCGCGTTTACAATCAGAAACTGTGCCTTCTACAATCATCACAATTATTTTAAAATATTATTTTAAAATTACCTGAATTATATTCTTCATTATCATTTCATTTTTGCTGTCCAATTATAATCATTCGTTCATATTGGCCGTGAAATTCAAACAAATCTCGCAGAAAACTTGATAAGAGAATAAATGATATTGGAAATTTAGTTTCACGCAAATTGAAAAGTAACAGTTATTAATGCAAGGAATGTTGCAAGCTATTTTACAGAAGTATAGTTTTGTTTGTGTGTTTTAAGGCATTTAAGTAGTTAAGAGAGAGTGAGAGAGTTTACTGATATTAAGTGTTAACTTGCATAACTTAACGTTTATAATTGATAAAATAGGCCATATTTTTTATGTAAACATTCATTTAAGAGAGAACTTTGTTATTTTATTAAAATAATAGTAAGCTGTAAACAAATTCGTAATATAAATAGATGATATATTTTTTCTGTACAGTGGTCATTTGAGAATAATGAATATTTTAATATACATACTGCTCATGGTCTTCAAGACGCAACCTTTAGGAATTTCGAGAAATCTTAGAGAATATTCTCTTCTTAGATCTTAGAGAGATCCCTCTTCTACCTTCCCTTGTCTATCTACATGAAAAAAAAATCAATTTTCTGAGTCTAATAGTTTCGTTTGTACGTTTTCTGTCAGTCACTTACTAATTAAAGAGTTATTTATACATTTTATTTTTAGAAAATAAACACACAGTGTGTATGTATGTCCATAGAAAATTTAATTTTCAAAGAAACGAAGCTCACTTGAATAAACGCAATAAGTGCTATTTACAAGTTATAACAAGCATTACAATTTAATTGACACTTGAAAACTTTACGGCTGCATTCACAATATTTTATTATTGAAAAAAAAAAAAATAGTTAGACTATGAACCACGTGTCATGTCAAGTAAAAGTTATAAATTTTATAGAATTTGCAGTAAAATAGAAGGTTTTTTCGTAACAATGATGTTTGAAATGGCGGTTTCAAAAAAGAACTGATTTTACTTTCATTTTATTTGTTGATAGAATTATCAGTTTACTGACTTTGGAGTATTGTCAATATATTTGAACCTCTTGAGAATAATGGGTAAATATTCAACCTTTGTATATATTTCATTAATGTTTTCCGTTCTTAATTTCTCAAACTTTTAAGAAAATTATGAGAAGGTTTAATTAATATACATTTTAAAAATATTCCTTAGACTGAACTCTGATCCATGGAATGCTAAGATATTTCTCTTAGATTTTCGAAACAGTGTATGTTGAATGGCGGAACTCAACGCCGCCCTTCTTTTGTTACCGGAGTGAGAAAATAAAAATAATTCGTTCTACTCAGTGGCACACCCCCAAAAGTCAGACGCTTTGCCGTTACGTCCATAGCCTCCTTTTGTTTCTCGGACGGTTATAATACTTCGAACGGGCATTGAACCCACAACCATTGCCAACCCCAACGCCTAGTATTCAACAAAGGTAGGCGTAATATTATTTATTCATTATACAACCCCGATTGACCCACTGCGTCGTTTGAAGTTCAATGTAAATATTGGTGTATGTCTGAGTATAGGTGATTTAGTAGGTACCCTCGAGGGTGGGCATACTACTTAGTTTGGATTATTTGCGTACTTTAATTTGCGTTTATTGGAAAGTATTTATTTATACCTAGCTATTATTTATCTGTTTATTTTTATTTATTTATTCAGTATCACGCTGTATACTGCACATATCATAGGGTAGGTAGAGGGAACCTGGGTGCAGGGATTCAGCGTGAAAGTAAAAAAAAAATAATTAAAAAATAAGGTATAGCTACTGATATTCACCAAGCATAATCTATAAATGAGCAAAAAGGATCCATTTCTTATCTTTTAAAAACTTTCGAAATAGAATAAAAGAAATTATAAATAGTACGAATCCTAAAAAGACGATTAGGCTGCCATTTGATTACCTTTGCCTAAACAAGCCTGTTTTGTTTTTAGAACTGTAAATATTTACTTCACTCCATATTTCAAATTGCTTACATTTGGTTTTACTACTCTAGAGTTAGACTTTTAGCAGTAATGTTTCTTTTATTAATCGTATTTAATATTTTGTTGAATTTTACTGTAAGAGGTGATTCGGTACAGGTTAAGGTTAGTTACTTTTCCTAAGATGTATAATATAAAATGTTATACAGACAGATTGACATCGAATTTAAAAATTAGCTGGACAGATTTAGAATATACGAAAAAAAAGAAAGAAAATAAAAAAAAAGAAAAATTTTAAAATGTAAAATCTTTTCTTATATGTCTAAAACCAATGAGATGTACTTATATACACCGTCGTAGTACAGTAGAGTGTTTGATTGTGTTATGCGATAAACATGAATATGTATCAATTTAAATTGTTACCGTTCCCCTGATGAAGTACGAGAAAGCCCAGCGATGAGTTCTGCTCCCATTGTCTGTTCTCATTAAGACACTAATGTTCCACTGTTCTCATTAAGAGACGCCGTGATTTGCATCCTTACTAGAAGAAATAAGCATATTACATATTTCATTCCCCGTGTAGGAATCGAACCCATAACTTTCGCTTTCACAGACGGCCCGTGGCGCGCCTCGACGGCCTTTTCGAATGGCAAATGAAAGCAAGCTTCAATTGAACAGTTAAAAAAAATTACATATTAATTTCATTATTATATTTTTATCCAGGACACGTCTGCGTACGTCAACGTAGAGAAGAATGTTAAAAAAAATGAAGGCGTGCTAAGTTTTTATGCCGCTATTAATAGTAATACAGTAAGTTTTTGGTATTTTTTTTATAGATCCCCCCATCCCCCTTGCTATGTATTCCATATATAGCAAGGACGGTCAGAGGGAACCTTACCTTAGTGTTACTTACCTTAGTGTTAATATTTGTGATGGCATTTTGTATATGTAGAGTGGCTGCTCTACATATTATGAATTTAAATTTTCTCGAATCACTTAAGATTTACGCATAAATCACTTTTCTCCGTATTTCTGAATATCGATCGCGTTCGCTATCTTCAATACCATTGTAATTGTATAAATATTCATTGAGGCATACTAGAGCACAATGGGTACAGTATCTTATGAATAGGCTTTTGAAGATTGGGGATAAAGGAATTAAATGAGAAATTGTAGGGGATGGTTACTTTGGCTATGTTAGCTAATATTGGCTTATAGTGATTGATGTATATATATTTTTGTAATGGAGTCCGGGAGTGTTTAACAATATAAAAAATCATAAATTTCTTAGTCGTCTAATTCGTATTAGATTATTTTTTTCCTCCGTCTTCCGTTTTGTAGTACAACCTAGCTTTAAGCATTTTCCAATGAAGTAAACGAAAAATGTTGTTTTTTTTGTGGAAGAATATGTGTACAATTCTAGGAAATAAATTATGATAGATGTAAATAAAATCAAAATTCGTTCTATTTCAGTCACCAACAAATTTAATATATTTCGAAAAAGATGTAAACCAAGTGAAAGTACCAACAAACATCTATGAAGAGTATAAAAAGAAGAAAAAAATAAAGAAAGCGCCAAAAAGAACAATACAAAAGATAATAAAGAAAGGAAAGAATCGAAGTAGGAAGATATACGTTCGTCCCATGACAAGGATACCTACTGTAGCCACTCAAAAATTCGAATTGCAGGACAGCGATGGTAACTACGAAGAGAGTACAACAGAGAGCCACAGACGAAGATATAGGAAATATTCTAAAATACCCAGATATCCTATGCCATTTCAAAAATTTCAAAGGAACTCCTTTATCAGAAATAAAAGGGAGTCTGATAGGAAAAACTTGTATATAATTAATGATTTAGATGAAGTAGAATTTGTTGATAGGGGTGATGATTACGATGTTGTCAAAGCTCATGTTGGTAAATATTGGTAGAAATGAGAGAATTGTAAATTGTAGTTTGTGAAATTGTATACATAATCCTAAGGTCTTCTAATAAATGGTAAGATATTTTTTTGGAGGTTAAAACCTAAAATTGAAGTTCATTCTAATTTAATAATTTGCAAAACATAATGGCCGAAGAGAGTGATTTATTTTATTATTTAGAACTTGTCTATCCTTAGGCAAAATATATAGTATTTTAAAAATGAGATTACTAAAAAAATAGTCACCTTACTCTACTGAGAAAACGTATAAAAAGTAATAGCAGCAATATTGAAGTGTATCTCATCATATTTCTAATTTTCTTTTCTTTCTTGGGCTTAAAAATGAATAGAATATTTTTGGCACTGTCTTTATATTTATTTAAAAGATAAAGACGACGAAAATATTGTTTTAATTAAAACACAAATTTCAAATTTATTTTCGTTTATTAAACAAACAATATTTACAATTAACAATTACTTAAGAAGTAAATAATTAATTTTTAAAAATAAACAAATATGGCTTATCATTAAAAAAATATTTAAATAAAATAGATTCTATTTACAAATGAGTATCACTTATAAAGTTTACACATGTTCGCTAGTATGCGAATATTTAAAAAAAAACGTCATATCTAAACGTCTACTTATTCTATTATTATAAAAATCTTTTATCTTTGTTTTGACTTAGATTTTATTACAAAACCTAAAGGTTTAGAACATAATATCAAATTAAGAAACAAAGAACATAATCGTCATTCAACACGTAATATCAAAAAATTAGACGGCGCGAGGGGAACAGACTTAACACAAGGTTACCTCTGCCCACCATACGGGAAAAAGTGTGAAGCTAAACCTAACCTAAATCTTTATATTTTGTTTTCAATAATTATACTGAAAATAAAGAATATATTTTCCGCCTGTTTTTATAAATGTATATCATTCACTACATACTGAGAAAATATTAGCGTTCTTTCGATTATTTATAGTGATATTTAAGCAGTTTCCGCTTTTATATCTTCAGCTCCGTTCTTACTTCTATACTCCCAGCCTTGGTATGCCAGGTCTTGAGGGCTAACATCATGCTCCCTGAATGCAACGCCGTTTGAACCATATTTGTTGTAATGGTTCCCCTGGAAAAATAATTATGTTGAAATTTAATGATTTTTAAGAATTAAGTATATTTCAATCATGAAATAGGTAGATACTGGCTACCAAAACTCAGCCACTCGACGAAGGAGAAATATTGGAAACTAAGTGTCGTAATACTAGGTTCCTTCTTCCTACTCTGCAACATAAAGCGTAAAGCAAATACTTACAGCATAATTCTCATAGTGTCCATATTGTGATGGTCCATGTCCTTCCCTGTATGGACTCAGTCCAATACCAGCGGCAGAGTACTGAGGGCCAGAATAGTGATTGGAAGAGAACGGTGATGTTAGGTTAGGCTTACAGAATTTAAAATATCCGATGACACCTGGAAATTAAACACATGTGTGATTTTTATACATTTTTAAAATGTGTTAAAATTTATATAATTAAGGGTCGCTAAAAAAATATTTAATATTTTGAAGATTGGTTAATTTGCCAGATATATAAATGACAACTAAGCAACATTTAACTTTAGTTGATGTTATCATTTTTTAAATATTTTTTATTGTTATTGTTATAAATATTTTAAAATACCAAATTATTTTTAGATAAAACATAATTGACAGATAGACGAAAATGTGCAAATTAATCTTAATATCCAGAAATATGTACTTAGTATGTTATATTTTTTGCTTACAATTTTATAGAAAAATATAAATTATAAGTAATGTCAATTCACTTGTCACTCAATTCTGTGAATTTCACAAATCTTACCTGGCACTATAAGAGCCATAAATCCTAAGAATTTCTTGAAACTTGCAAGTCCGAGTATGAGAGGCAGGAACAACAGTAACTTGAGCTTGAAAAGCTTCAACAACAACTTTCAACAACATAGGAATTATAAGCTTCTTCAGCTTGTGGCGACCTGTGAATTTGTGAAATACAATTAATTAATATTACAATGAAAAAGATGTAAAATTACGTGTAGGTATTTTATACAAAATTTATATTTTTTTACATTCATGCATTGTCTCACATATAAAAGGGTAGTTGTAATAGTTGTGTGACGGAATTCAACGCCGTATCTAGTCTACCGGAGCTGCAAAATGAAAATAATTCATTCCTCCGAATACATATCATCACATTTATATGTTATTAAGTTAGACATTGATTGAAAATGACACACTCATAATTAAATGTTCTTTTTTTTAAGTTGTTTCATACATAGAAAATAATACTTTTTATTTTTTACTTTTGATAAAAAGTATAAGAACGCAGAGAAATTTTAACCCGTGCCTCTTGAAAACCGTCCAAACGTTCTGGCCACTAAATCATAAGTTCTTATCAAGTTGCCTCGAAGTTCTTAGACATTACAGCTTATATATGGCCCACATATTTTTAAGCAAACATACATTGAGTGAAATACTAACGGAAAGGAGGTGCCTTCTTGTCTTCAATGATATCAACTTCATCAGCGATGTCATCGAGGAACCTTGGTGCGATAATTCCATTCGATGTCACATCATCGTCGAGCTGCATTTCTAGAGCGGTAGATCTTAAAAACCTATGAGAGAAATATAAAATGGTAAAAACTTTATAGTTTATAAAAACAGAGTAAGCAGATGAAACCTAATGTTAAGACACTCTGTTCTCCACTTTCCGCCGTTTTTCGAGATATTGAGTGGCCGAACTCGTGGTTTGTCTTGTCATCAGAGTGAAAAACCAATACATTAATTAATTTATTCCCCCGAATGGGAGTTGAACCCACAGCCGTCACTATGTCTGTAATCACTCGCTTGTGCCCCTGCCCCACGGCGGCTTTATATAGAATTATAAATACTTTTTAATATTAAAGGATTTAGTTGGAGAAAATATGATGGAAATTCGAGTATATTAAAAATTTTAATATCATTCTACCGAGAATTCAAAAGGCGAAACTCGCTTTCTAGGATTTTAAATTACTAAAAATGTTTCAAGTTATTTTTTCTGTATTTTTCTTTCTCTTATTTCGCTTCGGCGGAAAAACATGTATTTGTTTAATTAATACATATGTCTCGTATCAAAAGTTATATGTAACCTAGTGAAATATCACTCAGTTCTACAATTTTTCGTTGATATTAGGAACAGTAGAGCACAGTATACCTTTCAATTTTCCTCATGCCATATTTGACTAAGGCATCCCAATCGGAGTCTTCACTTCGTGGCTGAGAGCTGAACTCTGGGGGTTCCCTGGACAAAGCTCTTGCTTGGGATTCCACTTTACGTAGAACAGCGTTGTCAGAAAGTCTGAAAATAAATAGTCATTAACATTTAAATATTTATTGTAATAAAGGTAATTAATTTAGATTTTTAACTAGAATCTGGCGTCATAGAATCTAGAGTTCACAACTCGATGTGATCGATCGATCGATCGTTGTGTATTCGATTACCACTCGGAGGAATAAAAAATGATTTGACACTACGTCGCGTAGTTGTGTTGCTATATATAAATATTAGACAAATATAGGACGGAATTCAGTTCAGTGCACAACAGGACTTTTGTTCAATATTTTAAAAATAATATTGACCCACTCATAAGTTTATTTAATAAGACAAACTCTTGAATTTTTTTCAATTAAAAAATAGGCCTTTCTCCAAATTTAGTGTTCTCATTCATTTTCATTATTAAACATGTAATGTAAACTTACTGGTAAGCCTGTTTGTCAAAGAAATCGTCGAAAGACCTCAACGCTTGCGCTTTGAAGCAATCTGCGAGGTCACCATTGATGCATTGCTGAGTAGACTTCTGAATGTACGGGTCTTGGTCTTCTCCTAAGCCTATCCAGTCTAGAAGACCTCTGCCTTGAGCCTGTGGCTGGAATAGAAACATATTATATTAAAGTTTAGTTTATATAATTTAAAATTAAAATTAGCCGATGAACATTTCGATATTAGTAAAGTAAATAAAGTAAAAAACGAAAATATCTGCAAGGTGCTATGGTATGTCAAAAAGAAGAAGGTTCTTGGTTCGATGTCCATACAAGGGAATGAATTATTTTTATTTTCATCGCTGTAGTCACAAGACAAAGTGCGGCGTTGAGCGGTTTTACGTTACTTGCAATATCTCGAAAATCGGGCCATGCGTAGGCAACAGTGTCTTAACACGAAGTTTCCTTTAAAAGAAAACCAATTACTAAGAGATATGTTTAAAAAGAAAAAGATTTACTAACAAAATGACTATAACGGAAATCAACTAAGTATCTCATGCTTACCGATCGTCCATGATCTTCATTAAAATTCAAAGATCTTCCATCAGTCTCTTGGGGAGGTTGATCAGGTAACCAGATCCCGCCTTCCCCGTTGGACTGTATCGCGAGGACCGCCGCTATGGCGACCATCAACCATCGGGCTCGGTTAAGCATTTTTATAGCTTAGTATATCCTGGAAATTAAGAAATTTTATGTTTAATAAATTATGTAAATATCTAAATACGACAAGATTTTCATATTTTGAACCGAGTTGAAGGAAGAACGAGGTTTTATATTAGACATTTTTTTTAATGAATGTATACTTATCGATTTTTTCGTTGTCATAGAGTATTTATAGAATGAGATGCATAATAAATAGAGTATGAAGAACAATATGCAAATGACATAGTTGATTGCAGATATATTTTTTATTTTAACATTTTTTACACGAAAACTACAGCTTTGGCTGAACATGGAGAAACGCAGTGTTTTAATACTAAATTCCCTCTGACTACAATACTATATGCGGGATTGATCGTGAAGGCAAAAAATCAGGCACATTTCAAGTACATAAAAATACGAGTGTAGTAGGTATCTATATATTTATATTTGTTTCTATGAAAAATGGAAAAATAACGAGTTCAAAGACCGTTTCCGTTTCTAAGACTTTTTATTTTAGATTGGTATTGAAAATACACAACAACTGTCCACAAATAGATACGAGTATGCAGTAGCGGTTTCCGACTTTTACTTGGCACTTTCGCGCGTGACTGCGATCCGTACCTTAGTACTGTACAGTACGAAAAATTCGTTTAAATTGGTGTACTTGATTTTATACTCTATTATATGATGTTTTAAGAATTATGTTTCTGTAAAGTAATTCATTTTGTGTTTTTTTACACGCTGTTTTCCTCTTCTCACACAAAGGGAACCTAGTGTTAAGATACTCCGTTCTGCCGTTGGAACTCAACGCTGTGCTTCGTCTTTCGATCTTTCGGATTGAAATCAAACCCACAATATTTGCGTTAACAATATTGTGCTGCTTTTTGCTAGAGCCCATATCCTGCTGTTCTACGACGTCCTCATACATTTTTGAGTATTAAATAAACAATTAACTAATAAAATGATTCATTGTTTATATTTTTGATTTTTTATATTTAGATACCTATTGAATGGTAAGTAAAAAGCAACGACTTTTATCACTCTGTTATTCATTTTAACCTAAAGGCACTTTACGTTGGTTGAATGACCTCAACGTGACACTAAGCCTATACAAATTGGCAAAATATTCTATTTTCTATACAAACATTGCCTCTAATTGGATTCGAACCTACCAATATTAATCGAGATACTATAGTAATAAATGATACCAATTATTACATGGATTTCGTATATAATGGAAAAATTTTTTTTTTCCATTATATACAAAATCTTATATTAAAATTAAATTTAATATTATATATTGACCATACCATTTCCAAAATAGTACTCCAACACATATTTTCACATTAACTTTCAAGTAATATAGGTTAAGTTTCAAACGGCTCGTTCGTGCGAAGGATACGCACCGCGGTGGCAGACTGCGCGTGAGTTAGTTGACTACGTAGAGTAAGATCATAGATGCGATAGTGTGGAAAATTAGCTGTTTTTTTGCAATAAATTAATATTTTTTGTTTTTTTTTGTATAGGTGATTGTAGGTTCAAATACCTAAATGGGAAAAGTAACTTTGAGAAATCACAGTACATTTTAATTTTTTGGATTTTTTCCTTTATTTGTATATGAATAGTCTCTTTGGGAAAATTGAATAGAAAAGGTCACGTTTATTGCGTGATATTTGTATTATGAATTTCAGTGTGAAGGAAATCGATTATTTCATATTAAAAAGAGTGTATGATATAATTAAAATTTCTTATCTTTACCACAGCTCTCTGAAAGTAGAGTTGAGTTTTTCATCACTAGATTTTTCGCTAAAGTTTAGGTTTTAAAATTAAAAAAAACAGTTAAGTGCGTACCGAACTCGCCTATAGGAGATTTTATCCTTTATTTTGAAGCCACAGAAGTGTCTTAATGGAAACAGAATGTCTTAACATTAGGTACTCAAGTTCCCTCGGCTTACCCTACTATGTGCGGGATATAGCGTGAAGTTACTAAAAAGATTTTACCCCCTTTTCCCAATCGTATACGTATAGACAAAATAACTTTTTTCAATCAAATGGCACATCTACAAAATAAATCTTTGACTAATGTTGCGGAAGTGGACTAAAAGCATGAGTCGAATATAAAGTTTGACATCACTTTGGATTGGTCTAATTAAGTTGCACGTTGCATTGCTTTTTGTTTCGCTTATATATAATTTTCTTTCTTTATTAACCTGATTGGGGTTATAGGGGGCATTCGAAGGTCTCACTTAGCACTCTTACTTCCATAATTTTATTTATCTTCAGGGTTGGGACCCTAGTGTTAATACACTTCGTTCGTTTCGTATGCTGTGTTTTTCTCTCGATACCAGAGCGATGAAATGAAAATATTAAATAGATATTTCATTTCTTCGAGTGGCAATCGAACCCACAACCTATCGCGTTCACAGTCACACGCTTGTACCGCTACCTGCGACGTGCCATAATGATTTTATATAAAAAATACATTTTGTAGAATAACAAAACATTCATTTTCTTTATGTAATTAGTTATTTAATCCAGGTGATAACAGAAAGTAAGCATTACGACAGTACTACACTTTTTACTACTAGGTTTTTTACCATGTTTTGATATAATAAAAAAAATATACTTAACAATATAGAGGTAGTCGTGACGTAGTAGTACAACGAATGATCGTGGGTTCGATTCCGACTCGGGGGTACAATTATATCATGTTTATTTTCAGTTTCCCGCCCTGGTAAGGAATGCGCGGTATAGTTCCGCATATCAACACGCAATGTCTCATATTCGGTTAGAAAGGAGAGGGCGGGAGTCTTTTAGTTGTGGGTTCCCTATGTCTACCCCATAATTACGTGGCAAAGGTGCAAAGCTCAATGCTAAAAGTGTAAATATGAATGGAACTAATGGTATCAAGCGTAATGCAATATAGCCTACAGCCAACACAAGGACCCAAGAATTTTTCAATTCACACAAGTTGTTCATGAGATTGACTCGTTCAACCAAACAAACTCTTCAGCATTATAATATTAAGTATAGAATAGATAAACAATAATCTTTTAAAAATCCCGAGTAAAAGTAAGTTAAAAGTAAAAAGTTTCTAAGCTTCTTTGTCGGTAGCGTTCGAACTGTTACGTTCGTAGAATATGTAATTTTTCAATGTATATGAATAAGATATTTAAATCTCTTAGTACTTTGTTTTCGGGTGAGGCGTACTGATGCCGTATGTATGCTAATAACTTAGGTCGTTATACGTGATTTATTTTGTATTTGTGCTGTACTGGATTTACTAGGAAATGCTAGAAAAATATGTTTTTTAGATGAAAGATTCGAGAGATTAGAACATTTTAAGTATAAACATTCATGGCATTTAAAATATTACATAAACAAACGTTAAGACTTTTAAGTAACCAGTATCAAAAAATTGTAGAAATTTATAAAAAAAAATAATCAGCTTCACGCTGTATTCCTTACACATGCAGGCAGAGGTAACCTCGTGTTAAGACACTCTGTTCTCCATTTCTGTTGAATTTTGGAGACATTGCGTGCTGAGTGGAGGAATTTAACGCCGCGCTATTCCTCACACCAGAGCGAAGAATTATTTCTTATAAAGAAAAACATTTACAAACAATGAGACAAGCGACATACTCTAAAGTAGGCCAGAGGACAATGTTATATGACGCTTATATAATACTGATTCATATATACAGGATAAGCTTTCTCTAGCGCAAGTACCGTTATAGCCTTACCCTTCTAAGTAATTGTAGAATATTAATGAATTTTTAATATTTAAAACTTTACATGTGAATGAATAGGCTGTAAATGCAACGGTCGTAGGTTCGAATCCAAAATCGTCAATTTATATTTTCATTTCATATTCATTTACAAAGCAGTTATACAAATATTTATATTTGACACGATAATTACGGGTGTAATACGTATGTAGATTACAAAAAAGAAGCTTACCGCCGCATTAATTTACGTTCAATACTATATTTCAATATGTAATATGTATGTATGTTGTTAGGAGTAAGCAATAAGTATGTTTTGCTAAAGGTACAGCCCTCTTTCTATAATAATTATTATATAAAATTATATTTAAGTAAAAATACGAAAAAAAGATAAACATAAATCATATACAAATGTGGTAAATTTTAACAACTTTTAAAATTAGGTAGTTAAAGAACTTACCTTTAAAACTTATTGAACAATATCTAGATCACGTCAATGCACTGTACGTTTCAAATGAGAATGAACCCACGTACCGTCGCGCAAGCTTATATAATAACAATATAAGAATTGCATAAACTGCTTCGTTCTGCCTTATGAGAATATTGCTGTCACGTTATAATTTCTACTTTATTTCATTGAGATAGAGTTCAAAGTTAATATTTTATTTTTGCGAGTTTTACGTCAAAATAGAATCTTGTTGCATTTGAATTTGATGGCTTAGCTCATAACAATAAAGTTTAATTTTATGTGTTAAGTTATTTTGGTGAATCAACACCTAAGTAACAGCTGTGTCTGTTGATATAATTTGAACTTTAGTACATAGAATTAAAGTTTATTATTGGAAATTGAAAACTTTGCAACAAACGCCTTGGATTGAGTTAACGCAACTTTGGGATATCCCAGTTGATGTTTTATGGCTATGTTAGTGTGGAAATGGTTTTTTATTAATTCATATTAACATACAATTCAACTGAAATTTAAATAATTTTTGATTTTTCAACTGTCAATAAGACAGACGTTAAAAAAATCCAAATAAATGAACATTCAAAGTTTTTAAATATTTTTCCAATGTTTGCATTATAGGAGTCACCACTATAAAGTAGTCACTGCCACCGCGACTGAAAAGTAAAATTTTAATTTGTATGAAAGAAGTACAAATATAATTTTTACTTTTCGATATTTATATATTTTTTTATTTTTTTATTATATGTTACCTGAGGCGTAATTATTATTCTTGTCATAATGCTCTTAACGTTTTTTCGTAGTTTCGTTTCGGGGCACGTCCAATATCTACAATCGAAAGACATTGCATGAGACTTCACCCACCTAGTGGGTATTTTAGTTTAATCAATATATATATGTTTAAAATTTGTATATTTCAAAAATGACATCTTTTGTCACAGGTGTTTACATAAATGTATATTGCATTTTTAGGAATTTATGTGACCATAGATATTTCCAGAAAGTGAGTAGGTTACGAGTTACTTTATTTTTATAAAATATAACAATGTATACATATTGGTACCCATGACTGTATCAATGAAATTATTTTTTAGCTTTTAGTACATTTATCTGCAATATAAAACCGTTTAACTTAAAAAAAATAATTCCCTTTTTTATTTTATTTTCACGCTGTATTCCGTATATTTTTTAATTTATAATAAAAAGCCGCTTCCACCTAACACATACGATTATTGTATCCTGGTAAGGTTTTCATAATAATGTTCGTTGAAATACGGATGTTCCTGAAACTTTTCGGATTTATTTTGAAATTCATCCTTTGAGATTTGGAAAAAAAATATGTAAATTTCACCATTTTTGTATCCAAATTGTATGGAAAATATGATTTTTATAGAAAAACCGATATAAAGTTTGGACTTCGGTAAGTCCCTAAAGGGTTATTGTATGTATTTGAAAAAGGTAACAGTAAAAGTTACATTAAAAGTTTTAACATGAAGTAACATAGGTTAGCGCTATAGCTTGCACGGTTAAGGAACTTTAGTCTTATACGTTATATAAAAATATTCTTTTCTATTACTTTCTATTATTTTCTATATTTTCTACGTATTAGTAGTTCCTGAGATTAGCCTGTTATACTAATTAAACTCACACATACACACACACACACCTGGAAACCTAGCGTTAAGACACTCCATTCCTCTTAAGACAGTTCTGTTTTCCACTTTCACCCCTTATGCCTTTGGGCCACGACGGCGACAAACAAAAAAAATATATATTTCAAAATCCCACCCCGGAGCTCACACCGTGCTTGTTTAGAGGTAAATCTACCCTTAACAAATCAATATTTATACATGTATAATTAAAGTCAAGGGTATTTAAATATACAAGAATGATATTAAAATATTCTTTGTTTGTGTCTACCCTGTGTTGTATTTTGGGTACTAATTAGAATAAGATTTATAATTTGCTGTAAAGATATTATTTATCTATACCTACTAAAATTATTGAGGCCAGTCGTGTATAAATACATATTCCAATAGAAAAAACTGATATTTTTTTGAAACTCAATTAGTAATTCCTAAGATTATCGCGTTTAACCAAACAAATTCTTTAGCTCTATAATATTTTTATTTTTTTTTCCGCAGAGGGACATGGGTACATTGTGTTGAGATACCTACTTCGAATTCTGAATTGTGTGTTGAGTGGCGGAACTCAATCTCCGCAGTTTGCTTTGCCTTTTACCAGAGCGGAGAAATTAAAATATCAAATATTTTATTCCTCGGAGTGAAAATCGAACCCACAACCGTCGCCTTTACAGTCGCACGCTTGTGCCGATGCACTACGACGGCCACTCAAATGAAAAAATATATATTTGCATATATTTTGATAGATATTAGTACTTCTAATTTATTTATATGAAGACTACGCATTTCTAATACTGATGTATCACATCGCTTTTCATTTGACAGTCTTATTCGAAGCAATTATGACGAACCCGCGTCTCGGTTTAGTTTACTTATCCCTTTATTAAACTCTGAATACCTAACAACAAGAATTCTACTAATGACACTGTGAGGTTTTAGTACGCTTAGCTTTGAACGTTTCTGTAATAAATATATATTTATTGAAATTTCTTTAAACGGCATTTGCTCACGCGATTTATTTTTAGGTTCACGCTTTATCCCGTATACAGGAGGGTAGGCAGAGGGATGCTAGTGTTAAGACAGTTCATTAAGTTTCACGCATTTTCCATATCTAATGGATAAGTCAAAGATATTTACTTTTACAATATTCGAGGGAGGGTTTGATCTCGACTGAGACAGAGGGAACCTTGGAACCTAGTGTTAAGACACTTCGTTCACGATTTCGATACTTTTGTTCCCTCAATATTTTTTAAATTAATAAATTCACTTTAAATATTTATTATATTGTAAATAATTTACTTTATTATAGTAAAATATATCTTATTCAAGAATAATTCCAAGAACAATTAATATCTAACTTTACAACAAATAATTAATTGGCCGCGTCCTAACCAGCTGTCTTCGATCTTTAAGTTTTGGTTATCTACAAATTGTTATCTGGGACTATGATTTATATAAATGTAACTTTAATTTGTTTAAAATAAACTTTTCATTTATAAATATTAATTTCATTCATTTGAGATCTTCGTGGCACAGTGGGAAATGATGTGATTGTAAATCTGTGTTTTGAGTTCGGTTCCACTCGGGGAGAATAAATTATTATTTTATTTTTCTCTCAAATGCAGAGAAGTAAGAATTTAATTTTTAATTAATTATTTTAATTTCCTCAGTCTCGTAATAAGACAAATAACTGCGTTGAGTTCCGCTACTTCTCACGCAATGTCTTGAAAGTGTAGTGGTGTGTGAGGATCGTGTCTTAACACAAGGTTCCCTCTGCTATATGCGGGATATATCGTTAAGTCAGACAAAACAAAAATATAAATACGTAACTATGATAATTATTACAAGCGGAAAAACATTGTCGCGGTCTAGTTAAACCAAATCTCGACATTACGTTCCACTACACTTAAAGAAGATTTATTGTTAGCGGATCGAGAAAAGCGATGTTCCTTTTTAGGGTTCCGTACCACAAAAGACGAAACGGAACCCTTATAGAGTCGCTCTGTTTTGAATATGGGATGTTTGATCTACTTCCACGTAACAATTACTGAACGGATTTAGATGAAACTTTACAGTAATATAGCGTATATATGAGAATAACGCATAGGCTATAATTTATGTAAACATTTTGTATAATTTAACTTTAATATAACAATACGCGGGCGAAGCCGCGTATGCACTTTATACAAACGTGTTGTTGACAGAGATATGGTAGTGTGGGTTATATAAATTTTATAAATTTAATGTATTTTTATATATTATTTTAAAAATATATCAGCATTTTCCACTCCTTTGCATAAACTATAACTAAGCCAAATTTGATACTCCTCCATCTGCACCATTTTCGTAAAAAGGAGTAAAAAGATTTTGCTTTCCGTTTAATATATAGAGACTAGTGGACGCGCGTAGCTTCGCTTACGTATTTAGGGATGAATTCTAATAAACCATGAAACATTTGTTCAATGAAATATTTTTAAGAGTCTAAATTTCAAATTTTATAAAAATCGGTGGCGATTTAAGAATTTTTCCATACAAACTTTCAACCCCTTATTTGCACCCTTATGGAAAGAATTCAAAAAAAACCATGAAACACGTGTTCAATTAAATACTTTTAAGAGTCTGAATTTCAAATTTTATAAGAATCGGTGCCGATTTAATTTTTTTTCCATACTAACTTTCAACCTCTATTTCGCCCCTTTAGGGTTGAAATTTTCCAAAATCCCTTCTTAGTGGATGTCCAGATTACGAAAGTAAACATCTGTCCAAATTTCACGTTTCTACGCACAGCGGTTACGGCTGTGCGTGCGTCTTACCTCAGTCAGTGAGGACAAGTCCTTTTATATATATAGATATAATATTATTTATATGACCTTGACAAATGCCTCCAGAACTCGTCAGAAAGTGCGGAACGGAGTGTCTTAACACTAGGATCCCTCTGCCTACCCTGATGTGTGCGGGATACAGCGTGAAGCTGATTTATATGACCTTGACACATGAGTCAATGTATTAAAAAACCCATAGCGATTGAGCCACTAACCGAAAAACATAAAATGTTACCCAATATTATGCACCGCGGACTTAAATGAAGACCAAAATTTACTTATAATTATTATTGCTATAATCAATCTTAGTATAATTACATAAAGTTTAAATTTGTTTGTACTTAAAAATAGAGTGTTTGTACGAATTCTACTGATAAATAGAATTTACACTGTATTTCCAAGTAATAAAGTTAATTTTAGCTTATAATTTCTTCAAGAAAGGTCAACTTTCTACTAATATGAAGAAGAGGGGCAAACCGGATCTCCGTCTACATTCACTATATTTGGAATAAAACGTTTTGATATTTATTTGTTTATTGTAATAGCTATCTTTATGAGTCACCTGTTATTCTTTTGTCGAATATGAAAAATAAATAGCTTAACCTTACTTTTTTAAACATACTGTATCTACATATGTCCCGCACACAGCAGGGTAGGCAGAAAAAACGTGGTGTTAAGACACTCCGTTTCGCACTTTCCTTTCATTTTAAAATAAATATTCTGTCGCGTTACAGTAAGTATGACTGTAACGCGACGGTTGTGGGTTCGGTTCCCACTCGAGGAAGTGAAATATTTATTTACGTTTATATTTCCATTACTTTGCTCTGTTGTCGAGGCAAACCGCGGCGTTGAGTTCTGCCACTCAACACGCAATGCCTCCAGAAGTCGGCAGAAAGTGGGGAACGGAGTGCAACATTAGGTTCCCTCTGTCTACCCTGCTGTGCTTACCTATTATGTAAGAAAGTATCAAGATGAATGATTTTCGTATTACAATATGTAAGAGCTAAATAGTCAACAATAGGGCCTTGTTGCATCTTTTGCAGGTGGCAGAACTAAGACTCCTGCATCCGGGATCTGAACTTTTAGGACATCATTTTAAAACGTTGAGCTTCACACGCTTCGCTTAATGTGTCTCCCGCTATAGCCGTATTTAGCTTTTAGCTTTGAACATATATGTTCGTGTAAAGAATTTTTAAAATTTTTAGGGCATTTTTTTATTTTTTGTTAGTTTTTGGGGTGGGTAGGCACTAGACACTTCTGGAGTGCACCTGGGCTCCCTTCCTACACCCACGTCTTCTACATGTATCAGATTTTCATAGACAATCTAGTGTTGATACACTTAGTTCTCTACTTTTATGCTCAATTTCTCGTTCTCCATTTTAGAGATATCAGAACTCAAATTTACTATACTAGATAGCAGAACTCAAATGCACATTTTATCATGTTACCATGTGAGATAAAAAAAATAATTTATTTCCAGAGTGGGAATCGAACCCACAGCATTTACTATTAGACGGTAGGTATGTTTCTGCGCCACGAAGGCCTCAAAATTCAATTTCAATATTTTATACAATTCGGAGACAGATAATTAGTATAAAAAGACTTCATTAAAACTAAACTTGCTATATAATTAAATTCTTTTTGAAATAAATTACAAAGAGAACTTACTATTGTACGTTATTTGTAGATAATAAGTACATTTAGCTCTATTAGGAAAATTGAAAATCTTTTCTGAATTTTCTTTTATATTCTTTTAATATATTAGAGTAATAAATTTAGATGTTATATCAAATAATACAATTAATGTATTTTTTTGTATAAAATACAACATTTTTATATAAAAAAGAAATCAAAATTTCATTTTGGCACGATGTCCGCTGTATATTCCTATACCTATTATGTATTTATATGTTATATATACTTTTAGCATAGAAAAATATGATTTCGAAATATGGAATAGTAACATACTATGCGGGAAAGGTTACGGGAACCAAATGATATCGAGCTAAAGCAGCGTCAGTATTTTTCTAACTTAATATAAAATAAGTAAACACTAATAAATGGTAAATGTTTATTTCCATAATTATAGCTATACATTAATAAATACAAGCAATAAATTAATTTATGGGCACACTTTAAATACGTAAGGGAAATTCCACATATAGCTCAAAAACATTCACACCAACCTCTTTAGGAAAATAAAAAAAAACTAAAAATACAAATAAAATTAACAAATAATGAAAAAATTATAAATATACATTTCATTTGTCTAAAATTTTAATTTTTAGTTTAGTGACTTTTGTGTCTTCATGCTGTATTTTGTTAGTGACTTCATGTATACCAGAAATAGCAGGCAGAGGGAAACTAATGTTAACTGACACTCCGTTCCCCTCGCACCACACAACTGTAGAGACATTTCATGTTTGAACCAGCAGTTCTCCAGCATAACGTTCAGCTCAGAAGTATTACGTTATATGTTCTTCTTATAAAAACATGATTTCGTTCCTTTAGTAAAACAATGACGCAATTGCACTTGAAAAAAAATTAATGAATGCGAAAAGAAAGTAATTCGTGAAATAAAATTATAACAATGTTAATAGACTTTAATAAATTCGTATATGCATATTATTATTTCTATTTTTAATCTAAAATAAATAATGACACACTTTCATCTAACACACAATAAATTACAATCATACAATACAATAGAAAAAGATTTTTTATAAAAAAATAAAACTTATGTATATATAATTATATTATTTACAAAACTTTTAATTTAATTCAATTACACTTATAATAACATTTATTAGATTATACAAATACCCTCATTTTATTATTAATGAATCTTTAAAGGATATACCTATGTTCCATATAACACATTTTATTATTAAAAATTTAAAATAAATTGTAATTTAAATTTTAAATAATTAACTTAGTTAGGAAGCCACATTGTTTTTTTAATTTAAAATAAACCCCGACTTTTTTAAAGTTCGGGTGAAAATTTTCCTCGTTCAGGAACGTCGCGTCGTACACCTGAAACAATATTGAGATTGATTAAAATTACTTTAATGAAGATTTTTAAGCTTGGAAGTTAGCACATTTTAAACTTAAAATTGAATTTTATAAGGGGGTTATAGAAACGTGAAATATTTTAAAAACAACTATTTTCAATATAAAAATATGGGGGTTGTGTGTTCAATTTCCATTGAGTTATTTTTACGCTTCGTACACCAGAGCAAGGCAATTAATATAATTTCCACTCAGGGGAATGGAATATTAAATATTTTCATTCCTACACTCTGGTAACGGCAGAGGCAAGGCGTTGCGCTGAGTTCCGCCACTCGCAATGCCTCAAGAATTTGTCGGAAAATGGAAAACGGAATGTCTTAACACTACGTTCCATTGTACCCTCTGTCTACCCTGCTGTATAAATGTGCGGGATACAGTGGAGGTGGAGTGAATCTAAAAAACAAATCAATATAAAACTTAATTATTATTATAGTAGAATACATTGCTTATATAAAAAAAAAACTAAATTTTCTTTTACAAATCTTAATCAACTATTGTAATAATAAATAGTAGCCAAAGTAATTATATTTTCTAGTACTGTGTATTGGAAGACTAACGAACCTGTATTTTTATCTCTCAATCGATTAGTATCTAGGGAACGATCTAAGTAAAGTATTCGTTTGGGACTTTATTAAAGAAATAAATTTAGCATTAAGAAAAAAAAAATTTCATTTCGTATTTATATAATAAAATATAAAAGGTAACGCGAAATATAAAAGTACTTTATGAAATTTAATATACACGATTACATATTTACACCAGTAAATTTTTAACATTAATTTTATAGTAACGTCGAAATATTTTTAAAACGCTTTTACAATACGAATAAGATATGTCTTGATACCATTATACTCTTCCATTAGAATTGTAGCGGAAGTATCTCAATGGAAACGGGGTGTCTTAACACTAGGTTCCCAAGTTCTCTCTGTCTATCTTTCTCCGCGAGGGATACAGAGTGGAGCTAAAGAACGATCTTACTTTTTAACTTATCTAAAATAGTTTTTTAGATAAGTTAAAAAGTAAGATCTATTGTAAATCTTAAAAAGATAAATGAAAAATATATGATAAACCAAAAAATACCTATATTAATTCCTCAGTTTCCTAGCAGTCACCAGTTTATTGATATCATGATAAGCAGATATCATTGTATGTGAGGGTGTGGACACAGAGCACGCTGGGTGCGTCTGTATGCAGTCCTCGCCTTCCTGGCCTCGCCTCGCTGCCCTCATGTAGCGGAAGAAACGGAGGATTTCTGGGTTGTCGGAAACTGGGCGACGTAGTTCGTTCAGTTCTCTGTGAAAATAATACATTTTAGAATGGAAATTTAATAAATATTTAAAGTTTTTTAGCAATTTTTTTAAATAAAAAAGTTCTGACTTAATAATCTATTTGTCATCCATACCTATATTATAAATTCGAAAGTAACTCTGTCTGTCTGTCTGTCTTTTACGCAATCAGGGCCAAACAGCTAATTTAATTGTGATAAGATACTCATATAGAGATACTTGAGGGTCCCGGGATGAACATAGGATACTTTTTTTTTCTCATATTTGTAATATTTTCGATATATACCAATATATTAAAATAATTAATTTGACAAGCAATTTATTCCGCCATGTTAATAACAATCGTCGCTACGCGTTGCTAAGCAACGGCTTGCAAAGTTTGTTGTTTTAAGAAAACGTCACCCAAAGTGAGTTTGCTTAACGCGTACATGGCGCGCGCCGATATAGATTTGTATAATTAACAAAAAATAGAGGATTTGTATAATTTGATATTCATCCTTATGAAAATAAATATAATAGTCACTTTTAGCATTTCATCTAGATGGCAATTATAGTTTATTGTATAACATACTAATAAATAATTAAGGAGATGTCACTGATTCAAAATGACATAGCCTACGAGTGGTATAGTATGACCGACGCGAACGGGCAGATGACTGATGATTTTGTAAATTTTTATATATTTTCGAATTACTATTATTTTTTATGTAATTATTTGCTGCTTCTAATTAATTTATCTCAGTTCGGCTATCTATACCGATGTTATACACTTAAAATATCGTAATTTTAATAATTTGAGATTTTATTTAATATTGTTCGCAAAAATTAATAATTATTTAATATAGAAAAATGTTTAGTACGCGCGCCCGGCAAACTTTAGGTACTTTTTCTAATATTAAGAATTTCCTTTACTTACTTTTACTTCTTTTGTTTGTTCATTTCGGTTACTCAGATATTTTTTCTAATAATAAATCTCCACTTATTATTATTTTTTAACTTATTTTAATTATTTAGGCTTATATTTTCGCGGGCGTAGCCGCGTCCGGGCCCACTAGTTATAGCATAAAAATAAACAGGTCTACATGCTTTTACAGAAATGTGATATTTAAAAAATAATTACGCTAGCTACAAAGGATAAAACGGGATCCTATTACTAAGACTTCGCTTGTCTGTCACCAGGCTGTATCTCATGAACAGTCATAGCAATACAGTTAAAATTTTTCACTCATGATGTATTTTTTGGAAAAAAACAAAACAATTTAAATATTTTAGGGGTTCCCATACAACAAATTTGATTTATTACGGTTTTTTAGATAATACCTAAGTACGAAATCTTTCAAACGACTATTCCGACTCGCACTTGGCCGGTTTTCTTTTCATATTTTGAAACTATAATCACAAAATCAAAACATATTTTAGTAATGTTAGATCATCATTCTAAATTTTGTTTAAATCCTCTTATAGTGTATAAAAAAATTAAGTTGAAATCAATGTAATCACCTTTGTATCGTAGATTAGAACATGACCTACATACATACTCGTAGGTACGTATGGTTCGCTGGCAGGCGTCCTTCACTCGGCCTCACTTGGAAATATGCTAAATTTCCACATGCATACAAATATTATTCGACTAGTACTTTGTATATGAAAAGTACCTATTGGTATAATTTTATCATTTATTTTATACAAGCAAAACAAGTGCGGCTTCGCCCGCTTAAAGATATTGTTATACTCATATCATAGTGAAATTATACAAAATTGCACACTATGTGTTATTGTATAAGAGAACCTCGACCCTGATTGTGTAAGCTATTTTTAGAAAAGGTCTTAATAAAGAAATTTAGAATCTAATAAAATCTCTAAATCTAAAGGCTGTTGGTTCTAATTTATCACAGAGGTGTATCTTTACCCTACTTCTATCTGATTAGATAAAATCCAGCGTAAGTTGGTTAACGTGACGGGTTTTGGGTTCGATCCCGCTCATTCCCACTCGAAGAAACGAAATATTTAATGTTTCCATTTTCTTCGTTCTGGTATCGGGGCAAAGCGCGGCGTTGAATTCCGCCATTCAACACGCAAAGCCTCCAGAATTCAACGGAAAATAGGGAACAGTGTTCTAACATGAGGTTCCCTCTGCCCACAGAATATTACTAATTAAAACAGAATCTAAAGATATACCTGCTCAACTGTGCCGATACTAAATTACTGTAGGGTGCATATTTCGCGGGGCTGTTGTACATGAGACATATGAGCTGCTCCCGGCACGACTCCAGCTTGACGTCGCTGAGGCTCTGACCGCCGATCATCGTGCTCTCGTCTGTCACCGTATCTGAAGGTACTAGTCCTGGAATTAATGATGTGAGTTTAACTTATTTATATAGATTTTAGATTATATCAGTATTGTCAAGTTGGCTTAAAGGAATGACTGACTCCTTAACCTTAGACATATAAATACAGAAACTGTATAGTTATATAGGGATGGTTCAACCAAAATTTGTTAATTGTGGAGTGCGCGTATGTGTCTAAGACATTTTAATTTGAGTCAACATATTGCGGTGTTAAGTTCCGCTAACTAGCATGTAATATATTATGTAAGATGGCAAAAACTGCAGAACAAAGCGACTTTTCACTAGGCTTTCCCTTAAAATTAAAGCATAAACTTTAATACATCAAGACAAGTACAATAACAAAAGGCTGTAAGAAAATTTATAGAAACATTTTAATTCACAAGGCTTCTGATAAAATGCAAAAATGAAATTTCTCTCGGGATTAACTACACGTTCATAGAATTTATAATAGTCCAGTGATAGCAACAATAAAAATAGATAAATTCTTAGTTACTTGTTTAGACTAAAATGAATGAATCGAATTAAAGCGAAAAATATTCCAGAAAATTTTACATTCCCCTATAGTGTTGATTTTTAATTTGAAAATGTACTACAGAAATATTTATTCTATTCTCTCACGAGATTATCGTGTCGCAGGCTGGGCTTTAGGTTCGATTCCCACTCGGTGAAAGCAAGCAAAAATAAAATAATATCAATTATGATTTCTTATAATATGTATTTACGTTCTTGCAGTATATTATATTTAGTAGCTTAATCAAATATCTTAATAAAAATTTAACATTACAAAGAGTTCGTTTGATTGAACGAGAACATTCAAGTAAGTACTCGACTTATACAGGATGGAAAAGGCAGCGCTCCTTTTACTGAAACTGCATATAGGGTAAAATATTTCAAACCCAAAACTAAAGAAATTAATCAAGGTACCTCAATAATTTACTGCAGGTTTACTGATTATTCTCAGCTACATGCTTTTATTACGATATTACAGATAAAAGGGTAGATAGAAAGGATCTAGCGACCAAATCCGAGATATTGCGTCAGGAGAGGCGAAACTTAACGTCGGGCTTTGTCTTTGCAACTACTGTTACAGTGAAGCTAAGCTCCAAGTTGAGGTATAAATATTTGGAATTAGTAATTAGAGCGAAATATAATAATACATTTTCGATTTTCCATACACAATACCCCATATTGTCTTCTAAAAATTGGTAATACTTTCAAATCGATGCAAAATTTTATCAACCAAAACCATAGAGACGATTGCAAGAATGTGCAAACAGTTTTAAAATCTCTTATATATTTGTGTTTTCAGCTATTTTTCAATTTAAAAGTAATTTTAAACTTTAACTAAATATAAATAAAGTTTATTTTCACTCACCAAGTCTAGCGAAGATGCCGTCAAGACGAGAAAGCAGCGGTGAATAAAACGGATCGTAATTGCTCAGGATCATAGAAGATGCGGGTATTTTCTGGAATATCTAAAAATAGTACGAAAAATATTCTTAAGTATAAATATAGTAATATTAAAATTTCGTTGAATATGCTATTTTCTAAGTGTCCAATGTAAATGCGACGCGCGTCGGTCGTGGGTTCGATTCCCACTCTAGCGAACAACAAGGAAACACTTCCTAAAGTGTTTTCATGTTATTTCTTCTGGTAACAAGACAAAGCGCTGCGTTGAAGTTTGGCGCTCAACGTGAAATGTCTTTAATATTAGGCCGTGCGTGGAACGGAGTGTCTGTGTCTTAACTCTATCCTCTACATAACTTGCTTTGCGAAAAATCAAAATGCTTGAAGTTGTTTTTTTAAGGTAACATTGCCATTGCATGATTTATATGGTTTAAGTTGAATTCATTTATAATAGTTTCCATTTAAAATTTATAAGATTTGAATAGAAATATTTTAAAATGTTGTTAAAAAATTTCCATTTTCCTTATTTTCGTTGCGTTAGCAATATTTTGCTAGAAAAGCATAAATAGCCTAATCATAAGTTGATTTAAAGACAATGAACCATCATTCACGATAGGCCATGGAACATCTATAGGTACATACAAATATAAGTTTTTACCAGCTCAGTTTGAACCTAGAACCAAATAGTACCCTAATAGTCGTCTCACCTAAACTATATTAATAAAATATTATAAAAGCTAAGGTTATTATTAAGGTCGATCTGACATAATTGCTTGATTGCTCCTCAAATAAAATATGAACGACCGTCTGGCCAATAAAACCGGCGTTAACCCATAATTAATATGATCTACGGTTTATTGCTAGAATAATTAAGCTATTAAAGGTTACCTTTAAAAATATGTATTATAATTCAATCGTCGTTGATATACGTCGTTATTTATTGATTGTTACAACTTGAGTTCTCTTTGTGTTTTTTTGTTTTAACTTCACGCTGATATGCACATCCCGCACATATCAGGGTAGAGGGAACCTGGGACTTAGTGTTAAGACACTGTGCTCCCATTAAGACACTCTCGATCTCCGAATTTTGAAGGTATTTAGGACTTGACGCCGCAGTTACAAAATAAATTTCGTTTCAAAACAATGTTTAATTTTGTACCTACTTATTTTTCTTTTAATCATTTAAATATGTCTCTATTGTTACCTTATAATTGTTGCTTGTAGACATTTGATTTTTATAGTAGCTGTTCTTACTGGGCAAGTAGGATACCTTTTGACCGCCGACCCCAAAACTGTAATATATAAAAAAATATATACTTTCTTTTCGGATCTCTTCGATTTAAAATATGAACTACTAGTGACAATCTACCACACATCTCCTTCCACTAAATAAAAAAAAAACAAATATATTTATTAAAACAAATACTGTTTTTATTAGTATATATATTTTTTTAAACATAAAGTTTATTTTAGATTTTTATATATTTATCGGCAGTATTTATTATCGTAGCGCTGGGGCAGAAGCTTGTGGACAGGTTGTGGATCACCATCACCGAATCTTCAATGGGCGAGTTTATTCCAAGTTTTTTATCGACCAGTTTTTTATTAGTACAAACAGACAAAAAGGCACAAAATTATGTTCGAAAACTAATAAAATCCAAATATTTTAGAGGACAGTTTCCAGAAAATCAGTTCAATTTTATATAAGTATGGTAAATAGATCAATCAAATTATGTAAAGTTAAGGACGTACATTCACGAACTGACAGGGACAAATTGACGAAGATGTAACTTTTATACTGAAATTGGATCAGATTATGTAGGATAGGATCTGCTTTACTGTCCGTTTGTTACAAAACATCAATATATTAGTCATGGGGTAGGCTTTGTATCCGTGTAAGAATACTTATTTTTTATAAAACATAAAGAAGTGTTAATTTAAAACTTAACACATAATTTTAAATAGATAATTCATTTAGAGAACCTTATATATATTTATATTTATATAAAATTATTTAAAATAAAACAAACAAAATAAAAAAAATACTATAAAAACTTCACTCCCACTAATGGAAATAAGTAACAGGACTAATATTTTCTGTCATTTGGAAAGTTTTCACGCGCACTTCGCATCTCCGACGGCGTCCCGACGGGATTCAACTTTTTTCAGAGCGTCCGCGAAATGTAGGCTATGATCGTAAAACATACAGTATTTGTATACGTTACTTACAAATACATAAATATATTATACTAGTCGTCGTCTCCTACTTTGTCCACGTGGACTTTAAGACATATAAGAAACGTAGGAATTACGAGAAACCTTCTCTTAGAGCTTCGTAATGCTGTTTAACTGCAGCATTGCTTTGTTTTGTTTAATTGCTTAATTTGAAGTTTCTAACTCCAGTAATATCTTTCAGAGGAGCAGGAAAAAGTAGCAACAAAAGCTTCGAATCAAAATATGCCTTCCGGGGGTCCTTATGCTTTTTACGACGTGACTTTCCTCGAATATCATTAACTGTGTTCTCGAAGGGCAGCTGAGGTCTCCCTCCCCCTCTTTTACCTCGAAAGGCTCCAGCATCATTTATATTTTTCTTCATCGTATCATCACTGATCCTCTCAACGTGACAAAACTACCGGAGCATTTTCTTTATTATTATTGCTTTAGCATTTTCACTTTGACTTATGTCATTCTGCTTATCTAGTCACTTTTTTCTACAATTTAGAACAAATAATGTATCTAAAACGGTATTAGGTGGAATAGCGATCATTCTATTGTTTACTATTTATAATATGTAAAGAATAAATTAATTTTTAACAAAAAGAAAAACCGACTTCTAACAACGAACTAAAAAGTGAAAAATAATTTTACAAAGATTTTATAATTTTGAAGTTGACAGTCGAATTGATAACCTCCTTTTCTTACAGAAGTCGGTTATAAATAACTAAAACCTATAAGAAGAATAAAATAAAATAAATCTTACCGTGACATATCAATATTAGAAACATCATTAACGTCATTAGTATTCCCATATAATTCGTCTTGGTATGCATACGTCGCCGCCTGATTGGTTTCATAACCCATGAAGTCTTTATTGTCGTTATTGTAGGCAGTTTGATCGTCCCCGTTAGCTGGCGGATAACTTGCTTGGCTGGAAGTCGCTGATATTTGAGATATACCTGAAAATTATTATTTTTAATTTTAATATAAAGCTGAAATAAAAGATTCATTCTAGCAAGAACTATATTAATTCAAACTTGATTAAAACAAAAAAGAAATAGTCTTATTTGCTAATTTTAAAAATTAAAAATCCAAGATACGAGCATGTATAGCACTATTAAAATACAACGTTTTTAATATTCATTTAAGAAACTTAATATCATAATTATAATTTGGTTTCAATAAAAAATTAAGCCTTAGATACTCGCAATTCGGAGAAGTCTTTAATGAGCCTAACAAAAAAGTTCACCCACTAATAAACTTTAACATTAAAAAAACATCTTGTACAAATCAACTTGTTTGCCTAAGATCCTTAAATGTCACGAAGTTTCCACAGTGACATAAATAGCTTTGGAAATTTTCGACTTTGCAGTAATTTAATTAAGGCATACTTGGACTCACCTTTGCCCAAAATTTTGCCGAAACTCCCCAATATGCTCGGCAAAAACATGGCTAGCAAGATGCTCTTGAAAACTTGAGCGCCGATTAGAAGTGGTAAGAAGAACTTTTTGAGACCGAACGCTGAAATTGAAACTTCAAGTTATATACTTATATCTATTTTATTAAAGTCCTCAGCTATAAAAGAATAGTTGAGGACTTTAATAAATACTTCAATCTGTCTGAGTGACTATTTCTATCTTCTATTTAAAAATTTATTATTTTAAATAAAGTAAATGGTTATAGATACTGAGCAGGAGCGGGATAGTACATCGTCGGGACTCGTGGTTGGTATTGTGTTATTATTTAACTTGTTGAAAGCAATTACTTACGATTTTAGAGTCAGGAAATGAATTTGCAATAATTTTATTTAAAAAAAAAAAAATGTATAAATTGTAAAACAATATATATTATACTAATATTTGTTATATATGGGATTTTGAAGTAATTTCTCAGTAGAGTGTTAGATTATTGTTATGAAATCTTCTCAATGCTTATAAACAGATAAGAAAAGATGAGAAATATTTTCTCATAATCATATTTTTTTTATAAATTAACCTTTACTTTGTACCTATTTCATGATACAGTCAAAAGTATCCATTTTGATATATGAAATTTTACGTTACAATTATACAACTTTCCTTAGAAAAAAATAATGACTTACATCTAAATCCGATTAGTCGTGCAGCCTTTGGAAGATTGATGGACAATATATGAGTGTCTATAAAGTTTTTTACTTTTTGAAACAGTCTATATTCATAAGTATATGAACTGAACAATGCTCTTCCCACTTCATTGTTCTCATAATTTTCTTTGGGTCTAGTCTTATTCTTATTATCTATCGCCTTAATTTCAACACCATCGAATAGTTCGTAGCTATTTTGCTTCAGAGCTTTATCTATAAATTTCTCCAATACATTTTGTAGCTGTTTTTCCGTATTATTTGCAAATACATACTTTTCGGAAAACCTACTGACTGTGTCTATAATATTGAAAAGAAAGTTGTTTTCTTTTGGAACTTTCTGTTCCGTGTTGTTATTATTTAATTTATTACTATTACTAAATTGACAATTATGGCAACTCGAATCTAATTTATTTTCTAATTTATTTACGTCTGCTTGAACAGAGCTATCGATTTGACTTAATTTTTCTTTCTGTACAGTCTGACAGTTACCTGTCACGATAAAAAGAAATATATATGTCGTGACTAAGACAACGTTTTCTGGAAGCTTCCATCCTTTTCTTCTAGATAGCTTTTGATTTGATTCGTGTGGGTCCATGTTGTGGTGTTATTTTCAAACTTCATCACCGCAAACTGGTCTTGTTTTCTCTTTGGCCAATTTCATTTATTTATTGATGTGGTAATCTGAAACAAATAAGATAATTTTATCAAAATATTAAATTAAGAATAATTGGTTCTGTTACTTTAAACGGATTTTAACGTAATCTTAACATTATAGGTATTTTTTTATATTTTCAAGCTAAATTAATAATTTTAAACGTATCATAAAAATGTATTGAAATTAAAGATATACAAACAAATATACATTTAAGGTTAACTTGTAACCATAAGTCCAATCTTTATAATAAGCCTTTCAATAGTAAATAATGTGACATATTCTTAATAGCTGCTCTACTAAAAAAATCCAAGTATATTACAATTTTTTTTTATAGAAAGTTCCAATTGCGTAACCAAACTGTTTTCTAATAAACAGAAAAGAATGACGTCTATACTACGAGTATGACAATGTTCGCACAATTGTTATTACCATTATATGCAACGAGACTAGTTTCGCTTAAGCCCCCATTTACAAGGTTTTCTAATTATATAAAAGTTGATAATTTATAAGTTTTTTGTTTTCCAATACATGTTTTCCGTATTTTGCGCCAATACAATAAGATTAAGAGGCCAATAGTGATGCAGAGGCACAATAATTCCCATCCAATATAATATTTAATAATTTTATTTCCTTGCCCTGGTAACTAGGCAAAAAGCACGGCGTTGAGTTCCGTCACTCAACCGAATCCAGAATTACACGGAAAGTGGGCAACGGAAGAGTCTTTCACGTTTTTATTGCATAACAATAATTATTCCTGACATTTGATATTTAGAATTATTTTTTAGAATAATTATTTTTTTATTAATTCCATCACTCGTTTTCTATAAATTCTCTATAGTAAAAAATTGATCGTAAAATCGCTAATGCAGTCATTAATGCTCATTTTTTACGCCATATATGCATTTATTGCACATTACTGTTGAATAACATATAACATTTTATGAGACTTTTACTGAAGACCGAGTAATAAAAGTTATAATATAGAAATACTCGTATATGCAGAATATTTGAGTGCAGACTAATGGTATATTGATAAGATGGAACGGTGGCACGTATCTATAAAGTTCGGAACATATAGTGTTATTAAGCCATAGCGACTGACGCTCGTGAGTCGTATATCTTTTTGTCATTGATTATTCTATGAGACCATAGCAGCGGAGGCTTTCGCTTTGATGGCAAGACAAAACGCAGCGCTGGGTTTCGCCACTAAACTAGTTAGAAAATTGGGAAAATATAGTGTCTTAACACTAGGTTGCCTCTGTATTCTCTGTTACGTGCGAGAAAAAACTACTACTAATTCTATGTTAAATATCTAATGATAAATCTTAACGTAAACATTTTTAATTTTACTCAAGAGAGTTCAGAAGATAGAAGTAATAAATAATGTCAAACAGTCCTTGTATCTTTTCATAGCACTTTAGAATGAAGTAAAAAAGTTAAATAAACGAACTAAAATGGCAATATCGAAAAGCTTTAAGCAACTCTGAATCTCCAGCTGTCAATATGTCGACAGAATAAATTATTTGCTCGAAAACATTTTCAGTTCGTGATAATTAAACTAAATTATTTCTTGCTTAATGCTTCAAGAGGGCTGAGAATTTTGAAATTCAATACGAATTAAACATTGCTTTATTGATTTGTATAAAATATAATATATACACTTGAAATACTTTTAAAGTATCTATGTATGCGTGGCCTATTTTATATTTTCTATTATTAATCGTTTTTCTAGTATATTATAGAACTAGTGGACCCGGACGCGGCTACGCCTGCTTGAAATATAAGAATATAATTTCTATAGAAATATAATTTTAATCTAGATGAAATGCTAAAAGTGACTATTATATTTATTTTCATAAGGATGATATCAAAATGACGCGGTAACGAACGCGGTTGCGTAGCGACGACGGTTGTTATTAACATGGCAGAATAAATTGCATGTCAAATTAGAAAGTATTTTAATTTATTAATATATATGTGTAATGTAATATTATATAGCCTATAGCACTTCTGAAGAATGCAGCTTTCATACAAAACAAAAACAAAGTAAATCGATCCAGTAGATCCAGAGATCTTAGCGTTCAAACAAACAAACAAACAAACTCTTCCGCTTTATTATATTAGTATAGATATAGATAGGTAGTGATTTTTACATTTTCTATTATGACATTAGTAAATCAAGAATATCGTGTATGAGGAAGTATTATCACAGGTGACGGATGATGGATGACGAATGCCGGACGACGGGTGACGAGATACTGCATAACAGATGATGATTGGATTTAAAGATAAAGATTTAAAGGTCAATTGGTCATTATAGCTAGCGGCGGGTGGTTGGCGAGCGGAGTAAGCAATTGTATATCTTAATACAATTATCAAAAATAGGATCATATTTCATTAAAATTATCAGCTTTCGGCATCGTCTTATTTAATTTCAATACATAGGTAAATCTTTATAAAAAACATCGTACTATGTCACTTTGTTTTAATTATTATTATCTATATTAATATTATAAAGCTAGCGAGCTTGTTCGGTTGAATGTGCTTATCTTAGGAATTACTGTTTTAAATTGAAAAAATCTATTTGTGTTCAATATTCTAAGAAAGAAAGTCGTTCCTGATTTCCTATGACGTATATAAATATAGGTAATATTAAATAGAGTTAAACTTTTCATTACATGTTTCGTACAAAACTCTTAGTTATTTCCTTTGGAAGTAACGGGCGAAGCCATCGGTAAAAGATAGTAGTAGTAGTTTTAAAATAATTTCTTTTATTAAACACTTTCACTAAAAAAGAGAGAGAGAGCTCTGCTTTGCTTTTAAGTGAAGTAATATCAAGGACTTTTAACTCAGTTTGATGCATCTCTACATTTTCTAGTTTTATTACACCAGCTGTTGAGTGATGAGAATTTTGGTGCTTTTACTAGCAAATTTTACAAACATACAGATGTTACTCATATACATATTAGGTATCTGTATAATTCTGTAAGTCTTTAACTTTTAAGTTAAATAACAAGTTTCATTAATATATACTACAATATCTATATATATAAAAGGACTTGTCCTCACTGACTGAGGTAAGACGCACGCACAGCCGTAACCGCTGATGGTAGATGGTAGAACGTAACCTTAAATTTGGAGAGATGTTTACTTTCGTAATCTGGACATCCACTAAGAAGGGATTTTGAAAAATTTTAACCCTAAGGGCGCGAAATAGGGGTTGAAAGTTTGTATGGAAAAAATTTTAAATCGGCACCGATTTTTAGAAAATTTGAAATTTAGATTTTTAAAAGTATTTAATTGAACACGTGTTTCATCGTTTTCTAGAATTCTCCCCCTAATGGTACAAATAAGGGGTTGAAAGTTTGTATAGATTTTTTTTTAAATCGGTCGATTTTTTATAAAATTTGGAATTCAGACTCTTAAAAGTATTTAATTGAACACATGTTTCATGTTTTCTTGAATTTTTCCCCTAAAGGTGCAAATAAGGGGTTGAAAGTTTGTATAGAAAAATCTTTAAAACGCCACCGATTATTATAAAAAATTAAATTTAGACTCTTAAAAATATTAATTTAAACATGTGTTTCATGGTTTTCTAGAAATCACCCCCTCAGGGTGCAAATAAGGGGTTGAAAGTTTGTATGGAAAAATCATTAAATCGCCACCGATTTTTATAAAATTTGAAATTTAGACTCTTAAAAATATTTCATTGAACACGTGTTTCGTGGTTTTTTGGAATTCACCCCTAAATACGCAAGCGACGCTGCGAGCATCCGCTAGTATTTTTATAAATATACTGTAAGAACGCTTGCTGTCGTATTTTAGTCTGTCATATGGTTTAAATAAAAAGAACCGGTCGCCGGTTAAAAAATAATTTGTAAGAAGTATAATATATTGAAACAAAATAAATAAAAAATACACAATTAATATATTAACTGTTTTTATAACTTAATTGTCACAGATTGCAGGTTGGAGGAAAAGAACCTAGAGTCAACGTTCAGTTTGCTAGACCACGCTCACCCTTGAGTGGCGGAACTCAACACCGTATTTTATATTACCATAGCTCAGAGCAGAAGCTTTCCTTGAATCGGAAATCGAATTCACAACAGACAACAATCAGACTTTGTCCCAATGAGCCATGATGTCCTCAAAATCTTAAGTCACGACTCTCTTACGACCTTATATTAAAAAAATACATATTTTCAGAATTTAAAGAAATGGAAATCTTCTAAGAGAAAAGAATGCTATTTTCATACTTATTTAAACCCAAACTTAATCCACATACATTAAAATACTATAAAAAACTTTCAAATAGTTTCATTTATTAGTAAAAAGCGTGATATATCTTTCTATATTAGCTACTTTACAACGCAAATACCATTTGCCTTATTCACGATCTCATTAATGTTAGATAAGACGTTATCTAGAGTGAGTAAAAGTTGCATTAGTTACCGTATTAAAGTTTAATGTTTTAATAAGAGAAAGGGAGGGTAGATTATAGCAATAAATAGTTTTATATTGACACTTTAACTTAACTAAGCCTTAAGCTTAGTAGAACAGTTTCTGATTATCAACGGGACGGTTGTGAGTTCGATTCGTACTCGAGTTAATAATATTTAATATTGTTTATTTTCACTTTGGTAGTAAGACTATGCTCTAGAAAGAGACTATGCTCTGCTCTAGAAAGAGAGTGTAGAGTTCTATTATTCACAATACTTTGAATTCAGTCGAAACGGACAACACCAAAAACATAAAACCCAAGGAAAAGCCAGGTCACTAAAATATATATATTTTTTAAATAAACATTTCCCGGAATGGAAATCGAACATACAACGATGTCATCGTGTAAAAAAATCAACCGTTTCACTGTGCAGCAAGTGTGTAAACAGAGAATGAAATAGCTTAATTAAAATACGATCGATCATCTTTCCCATTTTTTGGTAATTAATCATATTTATTCATATACAAGATACATTTAAAAATTTATCCGATAAAGTAATAAACTTTTTTTTAGCCTCACAGTTTATCCCGTATGTAGCAGGGTAGGCAGAGGGAACCTAGTGTTAAAACACTCCACTCCTCACTTCCCTGAATTCTGGAGGCATTGTATGTAAGGCAGAGAAGAAATAAAAATAATAGATATTTCATTTCCTCGAATCAAATGGGAATCAAACCCGCAACCTGTCGCATTTACAGTGACACGCGACTGGCCGAACTAATAAACGTAATAATTAAAAACCACATAACTAAATTATTATTTACTATATCATTATAAGCAGCCTAGCTTATATGTTTAAGAAATAGCGAAAGTGCCAATTTGTACGAAAGGAAAATCTCCAGGGAGTTCTAATTTACCAGCTGTCAATCAATTCTTTGATAGTTAATTCGTTATTCACGATAGAAATTTGAGATTCTTTAATCGGAAAGTTGTTTTGGTGTTGATCGCGTAATAACTGGCTTACATTTTTATTGCGTCACGCTGTATCCTGTATACAGCAGGGTAAGCAGAGGAAACATAGTGTTAAGACACTCCGTTCCCTATTTTCCGCCGAATTATGAGGCATTGCATGTTGAGTGGCAGAACGATGGAAATATAAAAAAAATCATTTCTTGGAGTAGGCATCGAACCCACTACTTGTCGCGCTTATAGTCATACTTTGTGTCCCTGCATAACGACTAGCTTCACATGTCTGTTAAAATCTATGATTTTTACATATAAATGTTATTAACTCAAAACCTACTTCACTTTATTCCCTTGGAAACTATAGACTTGACAAAACTGACTTGTATCGTAAAAGATTTATTATCTGGATTTCAATTTATGAATCTGAAATGTCATATTTCCATTCTTTTTTTCCTTTTTACATTTCCATTTGGGAAATTCAAAATGACATATTTGGACCCTTGTCGTCTTTTGTACTTAGATAAAAGGAATATTGACACAGATATCTTACTTTCTTCTAACATATAGATATGTGAAATAAAATAAAAATGTGTGTAGGTACAACATCAGACTAAACACGACGGTTGTAAGTTTGATTCCCATTCGAGGGAATTTTCCGCAAATAGTTTACAGTGTATTGAGCATTATGTTATATATTATATGTAACGTTCTTTTTAAGGCCATGGAGTATAACAGCGAATACAAAAGAGGAAGGGAAGGTAAGGAACGGTTCAGATATCAAAGAGACCGTAGATTAGTCTGTAACCTTTTACTTTTTATATGTAATATAGAAGATACTTGTATGTAGATGGTATCGTTGTACAGTGGGACAGTGTATGAGCCAATGCAATAGTTGTAGCTTCAATTCCTGCTCGAGGGTATAAATTATTTTATTTTCTGTGCCCCGTATTTAATATACGCATGTGCCGTTAATTTTTGCTATTAAATTCATAGCGTCTGGAATTAGTGTGGAAAGTCGAAAACGGAGTGTCTTAACACTAAGTTCTCTCTCCCACAATATGCGGGATACAATGAGAACCTAAATAAACAATAAAGTTCCCGTATAGAATTTAAATAGGCAATATTCATTTACCCCAACATAGTCTAATTTTCCGTTACACTTCGTACGCGTCGTTGAACATGACGTTCAATTTTACGAACTGGCTACAGCGAATTCTTCCGAACCACTAGTCAATAAGCCGTTGAAATATAACAAACAATCTTTAATTTTTTAATAATATCACTTTTATTATTTTTCTATTTTCTTAGTATTGTAACTTAGTAGAAAATTCATTCACATATGGGGAATAAAACATGAAACTAAATAGGTGTTGTCATTAAAATCATCTTCATCATTGCAACCTTAGTGTGCCCTTTGGTGCCCAATAGGTATCGTCAGGTTCCCACCATCGAAAATCTTTTTGGCCCGCTTCTCCTCGTAAGTATTTCCTCGAGTAGGAATCGAACCACAACCCACACCAGCGTTAATGTGCCTACTGCATGACAATGACTTAATTCAAAATAAAATTATATTTATTATATTTGACTGAAATTATCACTCAAAAGTTTTTAATACAATAAATTTATGAAGTAATAAAATGAATGTCCATATTTTTCACGTTTCAGTGAAAATAAAATTATTTCGACAATTTTTCGTAATACGCTTCAAGTTTTCGACTTTTATTATTGAGTGAGTATTGTGAAAGTTTTAAGAAAAATCTTTTTGATATAATAATTATTGGGGTGTAAAATTTTATTCAAGCGAACAGAAGCGGAAGACGGTGTCTGATTTCAAACGCGATTATTGTGGGTTCAATTCAAAATTCAAAAATAATCAGGCAATGCTACTCTGAAATACTATCATAATGTATATGTAGAAGTAGGGATTTATTATTTCTACTTTAAATAAGACTAGGCCAATATTATTCAGCGGCACAATCGTACGACTGTAAGCGCGACGGCTGTGGGTTCGATTCCCATTCCAGGGAACGGAATATTTAATATTTTATTTCCTTCGCTCTGTTAAGGGGGGCAAAGCGGTGCGTTGAGTTCCCAAAATATCTTAAAAATTCGGCGTAAGGTAGGGAGCGGAAATATCTTAATGGGAACGGAGTGTCTTACACCAGGTTTTCAGGTGCAAAGTTTGTACAAACCGTTGTTATAGCTCTCAAAATTTAAACCCTGAAGCATAAAGAATTTACTCCACTATTCTATAGCGTCATTATTTATTCAGTAAACATCAAAGGTCGTTTTATTGGAAAGAAATCTTAAAGAAGATCAAGTAAAAGCAATATTGACTACGAAAGAAATTTGCTTAGAAATAACCTGAATCAATTTCCTAGGTCCGGATATTGGGACTATTACGACATTTTTCCTTAAAATCTATAAATAAATGTTATTTTCATGAGTCATTTTTGCATCAAACAGTGAGTGAAGGAGCGATTTATCGATTTTAGATATTAGTGATGCTCGCTTAAGAGGTGATAGTGTTTAGTTTTTCCTTTTTAGACATAGTAGTTGTTAGAAGAAAAACAATAGTTAATATCAATATGACTATACTATACGTTTTGAATTATTATTTTATATATTTTCTGTGAAAAATAGAGAGAGAGAGAGAATCGCAAGCAGCTGAAATTCTATAAATAATATACAATCCAGTGTAGTTACTTAAAAAGATTAGGTTTTCATAAATTAGAGAACATGACACATACATGAAACGTAAGACATGTCTTGTATAGATAAATACGAGTACATACACTCCAAACACATAACCCTCTTTTTGGGCCAACTGCGGAGTTGGGTAAAAACAAGTAACTTATACAATGTTTTTTTATCATTTAAATAGTGGTGTGAAATCGAGATAATAAGGAAGATTTTTTGTCATGACAAATACGTAGGCAAATGATCGAGCTGAGGTTGATTCACACACTGTATTATTATACATATGTATTTTATTTATTTATATGAAAGTCGTGGCAACTTTGTAAAAGTTTTTGCGGTGAAGAGATGTGGAGAGTTTGGATTTTTGCCGTCCTCGATAAATTATCGATCACAAAAATAATCTCAATTCGAACTAGTAGTTACTGAGATCAGTGCGTTTAACCATACAAATACTTCAACTTTATAATATTAGTGTAGATTTAGGTACTATTGGTATATCGACTTAAATTTCAAAATATATTGGATTAAGGCAAGCGATATACGAATTCTTATCAATAAAACTTATCGGCGAAGGATTTCTTCATATGACCTACTTGGCTATAACTTTCGTTGTAGTGTGGTTTAAGTCATGAGTGAATTTGTATGTTTAAGAGTATATTGGAGACCAGTCGTGGCGGAGGGGAACAAGCGTGACTGTAAACGCGGATGGTTGTGGGTTTTATTCCTACTAGAGAAAATTATATATTTAATATTTTTGATATGAAAATAAATAATTGCGAAGATTAACCCGATATACTTTAATAAGTAGATTGGCTAGGGAGTATCAATTGTAAGTGCAAATATTGGGTATTAAAATTAATTAAATTTTCAGCTTAAAGGCAAAGTCTGTTAAAATTGAATGTCCGTTAGCGCCAATTTTATTAAATTACGGTTAGAAGGATTCGTTGTAGGGTCTAAACAGGTTGTTGAAACATTAATTATGACCCAAATATAAGTTTCGATAAAACCATAACGTTGTAGATATAACTTTGTCAAAATATTTTTTTATTAATAGCAGCTTACAATCAGAAAATTAAAATGATTATTTTTCTGGTTTATTTATTTAATTTCAGATCATAAAGAATTGTAATTATTGACTATACAGAGTGTTTTTGTCATCACCACTTTAAATGAAACCACAGTTTTAACAACTCTATAAAAACCTAATAGAATTAAAACAAAAGAGATTTTGCCAAAAATGAAAAGTGACTTTTTCAAACAAAATAATTAATAAAATTATCGTTGTAAAATACAACGCCATTTGTTAAGAACGACGCACGCAGACATAAACCTACCCTAAAAATCGCTAACGCTTATGTATTGGGATATTGTTTGGAGAAACGTAGGGAGCAGTGCTAAATAATGCAAATATGACCGTGGCTTTCTATTATGTGTGCATCCTGATTCAGCTTTCTTTATTAGTATTGGATATTAAAAAAGGAAAAATGTTTAAATATCTAAAAAAAATATACTATAAGAACATGAGTTTTAAAAATCTTTGTTTCAATCATGAAATCTATAAAACGTTAAAAGAATTTTCAAAATTCAGCCACTTTTATGAACATACAAATAAATAAATAGTTATTACATTAATATTTATAGTATTAGTATCAGAAAAATATGACCAAAGAATAAATATATTGTATGGTTTACTAAATTAATATAAAAATCGTGCTAAATAAAATAAAAAATGTATATATAAATAGGTATATTTTTAATTTTACGAGTAAACTGTAAATATTTTACCTTGTATTTTACTTCTGGAAAAACCTCGATATAAATATAACATAATAATTCCAATTTGTCAAAATATAATACTTGAATAAGCTGATTGCTATCTCCATTCTTACAATGCGTCGTTGATTACCTTTACAATCTAGAGCAAATCATACTCCATAAGTCGTTAAGCCATTACATGCAATTTAATCAGTATATTTGAAAATGTATGTCATTTCCTACATTTATTATGTTTCTTTTATACAGTATACTTTCATAGGGTTATACATTATAGTGTTTGAAAATGTGGATATTAAAGGCACGTTAGTTCGTTACGTTTTTTGTAATGTTGACATTTTTTATTCAGCCTTACGCTATATGACAGGAGAGAGGGGCCATAGACAAAACATTCTATTCACATACTATACCTTTGCGTGTTGAGTGACGGAACTTAACGCCGCTCTTCATTATTTTAGACTTCCTACAACCATTGCGCTTTAGTCAGATGACTTTTTACTAGATCCTATAAATACTTCAAAAATGACTTCTATAATTTTTTTTTAGAAATTGTCATTAAGCAATAAGTATGTGGAGAAAGTATTGACCCTGCGTTTTAACCTTGGGCAAGTGAGACCAAAGTAAACAAAATAAATAAGACATAAAACATGACCTACTCTTACTTAGCATAATGTTGAAGAAAGAGTAGGCCATATTATTAATTGTCTTTAAGTACTAACTTTCATTATAATTTATAATATTTTAAAATGTATTTCCAGATTGGTATAAGTATGCTGCTAGTGAAGACATGTTTTAAATATATCAGCGTTCCAAAAAAAAAAATATTAATAGGGTCCCGTACCTCAAAAGATGAAACAAAATCCTTATAGAATCACTTAGTTGTCCGTCTGTTTCTCCATCTGTCAAGATCGTTAATTTCAAGATTCCGTGGATTTTTCAAGCTGAAACTAATATCTAATATCCAAGTAATCTAAAGGTAGATTACAGAAAAAATAAAGGTTCTAAGTAATCATAAAGCCGCTGTGACGATGATTCGACGATTCATAAGTGCTTTTAGTCTATTCGAATGACGAATATTTTGTATTTGAATTTGATACGGGACCCTGGTTTGGCGAGTCCGACTCGCACTTGACGGACTTATTATTTGGATAAATCCTGAAATCTATGCAGTAAAATCACATTTAAAACCTACTAGTATATGAAATAAAGTTTATTTTATATGAATTACATAAATGAAAATGTAACATCAATTGCACTGCGGTGGCCAAAACGCTATTGTGTCTGAGCTGACAATTGGTTTTTCACATAAAATTTTATTACTTTATATTTTTATATGTAAGCGAGTGGCTGTAAGCCAATTTGGTTTTAAAAATTTTAATAAAGAAATACGCTCTATAAAGAAATTTTATATGAAAAAATAACATCCAAAATTTTCACATTTTCATTTACTTTTTGCACGTAGCATGATTTTTATACTAATATTATAAAGTTGAAGAGTTTGTTTGGTTGAACGCTCTTATCGTAGAAACTATCTAGAAATTAGATTGATTGAGTATTATATACAGCTTCATCCTGTATCCTATACACAGCAGGATAGGCAGAGGCAACTCAGTGTTATGACACTCCGTTCCATTTTCTGACGAATTTCTTGAGGCATTTCCTGTTGAGTGGCGGATTTAAACGCCGCGCTTTGCCTCGATACCAGAGCGAAGAAATTAAAATATTGAATATTGGGAATCAAACCCAGAACCTGCGTTTACAGTCGCATGCTAGTGCCCCAGAGGTACGACTGGTCTCTATTATCTGATATAAGGATTAAAAGTAGGTTGTTTTCTCTTCTATCTCAGCATTACTAGGCTAGCTTAGTATTCTCCAGCAGCTTAACTAAGCATTAGGTACTAAGCACCTGTACCCGATACTGGCGTTCTATGGAATGTTACATTTATTTTAGGTTTAAGATTTCTATACACCTATTTACTTCTACTTACGACTTCGCCCCAATGGTGAAGAGAAAATAATTAAATTACATTGAAGAAAATGCCTAGTTTTAGAATTTTGCATGTGGAATCAGTAGTTCCTGATATTAGAGTGTTCAACCAAACAAACTCTACCTTTATAATATTTGCATAGAAATTTAGATTAGTAAATATAGATATTGGAATGACAATGCCGTTACAACGTAGTTGCAACTTATGTAACTGTATCAGGTTGCAGTCTATTATAGTTTCCCCGGTGGAATTAGAAAATTGCATTGTTCGTTTTCTTCCAACACAATATATTATTATTTAAAAAAATATAATTTAATTAATAAATGTAAAAAAAAAAACAAAACGATATGCCTGGGTAGATCAGTTCAGTTAAGTTCTTCAGTAGTTTTTAAGATATGAACAATATCGGGATGGTTGTGAGTCCGATTTCCGTTGGGGGAACGGATTATTTCCATTTCCTCGGTCTGGCAACCAGACAACGACCCGAATTAATTACCACCATTCATTTTTCAAACAAATGGGTGGTGCGTAGGGAACGGAGAATCTAAACTCTAAATTCGCTCTATGTATAATCGGTTATACGCAGGATACAGTGAAAAGCTAATGCACAGTTAACAAAGCGTTTAAAATCTGAATAAAATTTCAGTGAGTGAAAGTGCAAGCATCTGTATGCATTACGCTGGACTGTTATCGAAGCGAAGGAATTTATTTTCTTTTTTATTTTCTACGATGCCGATGTTGTTATTGAAATGCTTAGTTACTTTACATTTCTTTTATAAATATAAAAGAAAAGGAATATAAATATATTTCCTTTTCTTTTCTATTTCTCTTCTATTTATTTGTATGTACTGCATTCCCTACGAACCGCGCTTTGAGCCGCGGAAGAAAAGGAAAGGAATATAAATATATTTTCTTTTCTTTTCTATTTCTCTTCTATTTATTTGTATGTACTGCATTCCCTACGAACCGCAGGGAATGAAAAAGTCTTTTGATGGGATTCGAACCCACAACCAGTCGATTTTGCGCCACACTTTGTGCCCCTGCGCCACGGCTGGCCTCGAAACTATATATTGTATACCCATTAAAACAATTATATTATAGCAATTCCAATTCCGACGTAATGTAGCCTAAAGTTTATTAAGCGTTAAGATTATTACGTGCGGGTCATTTACTATGATGGATCTGTTTAGGAGTTGAGAATAAATAAAGTTACTAGATTTTTCGAGACTAGGTCACAAGAGTATAATGTTGTATTAGGTCATACGAGATTATGTTGTATTAGGTCATAAGAGTGTAATTTTAAAACAAAATATTTCTATATAAAGATTGAACTATTACGAGCGTCTAGCTCCTAATTTATTTGTCAATGTCATAGTTATCTTTTCTGCTGAAGGCTATCTTCCGTATATGGCACTAAAGACACACCGATCCCCGCGCCGCCTTATATTTTCAAGAATTTGTGTGTTGATTGGAGCTATTCAACGCCGCTTATCTTGCCATGAGCGGTATAGTGAAAATAATTCAATCCAAGAGTGGGGATCAAACTTGCAACCTTTGAATTAATTTCACACAGTCTCGTTGCGCATTATAGCCTCAACCATTTAATTAATTTTGAAAAATATTGAAATCCTCGCTAAGAAAGGAAGAACGCTATATTTTTCGCTATATATCCTTCAGATTTATATTTTACCGGCCGGATTGCGGAACTCAACCCCGCATTTTGTAACTAGACCCTTAATCGTATATAGCATCTAACTTTAAATAGTTAGTTTTAATGTTGTTTGCACAAGTGTCTACTTGAGACTCAGTCGGGGGATATTCCCAAAGTTTCTGTCTTAACGAAATTACTTTTGAAGAGATGCTTCTGTCTCTTAAAGCGACTTTCAAATTATAAGTACTTAATATTATAACATATTTAATTATTTAAGTATATTTATATAATTATTATATTGAGCCAGCCAAGCAGTATGTATTGTATTGTATTTTCATTCTTTCTCGTTCTTTGATTAAGGTGAACGAACACATGAAAGAGATTGTACGGTGAAACCAAATGTCACAGAGTAATATACAGAGTGTTTGACAAATGCTCTGTGTCATTAAAATGTTAACTCGGAAAGCTCATACATGTTAGTAATTATTTCGTTTCATTAATTTCTTCTAATTAAACGCTTCGCTGAGAACTAATTGGAGCAAATTTACTATGTTTACCACTTTTCCTTTATATAAAAACATTTGGATTGATATAAATGGATGGATAATGGATAAAAACATTTGGATTTGGAGGCCATGGGGATGGGGGACAAGCGCCTGTGAATGCGACAGTTGTAGATTCGATTACTACTCAAGTGAATGAAATATTTAGTATTTTTATTTCCTATATGTTAGCGAGGCAAACCGCGGTATTGAAATCCGTCACTCAACACGCAGTGCCTTAAGAATTTGGCAGTAATTGAGAAACGGAAGTGTTTTAATGGGGAAAGAAGTTTCTTAAAATTTCCTTTTATTATCTGCCTAAATATGGACACGTAAAGCTAAGAAAGAAATTTAAGAAAGTAATGACATTTCAACGCGTAAGAGAACGGTGCTGGATTCCGCCACTCAAGAAACAGTGTCTCGAAATATTTTGCAGAATGTTCAGAACGGAGTGTCTTAACACTAGTTTCTATTTTCCTGCTACATGCGGGATACAGCGTGAAGTTACGAAAAAAACAATTCTATACAAAACATACACACTTTGTACTACAAAGTTTGTACTAGTCACGATCCAAATGCACCATGCAATCACGAATTTAAATAATGGCACATTTCTCTTAAATAAGTACGTAATTTACACGTTAAATGAGCAAGCTCGAGTGCAGTGACCACAACTGAATAATCCAGTAGCCAACTAGTTCTGATCGTGAATTATAACTAAGTATATTATACATTTGTAAGTAGATTAGTACAGTTTTTATCTATAATATTATAGAGTCAGTAAAGAGGGCAGTCTTGGCGCAGAGGACAAAGTGCTACTGTAAACGCAACTGGTTGTGGGTTCGATCCCCACTCGAGGAAATGAAATATTTAATATTGATTATAAGAAATTAATCTTGGCTCTGGTATTGAGGCAAAGTACGGCGTTGGCTTGCGCCACTCTACATGCAATGCCTCCAGAATCCGGCGGAAAATGGGGAACGGAGTGTCTTAACACTAGGTTCCCTCTTCCTACTCTGCTTTGTGCGGGTTACAGAGTGGCATTAAATAAAATACTTAAATATGGCTTGAAGCAATTCCCTCAGAAAAGCTTTTATAAAAAGTATTTTTTATTGAGGAAAAGAAAATAATGGGACCGTCCGAACCGTTTATGATCTATTCCGTTCCATTAAGTTATTGTGTATTCTTCTAGTTAGAACAGTATTTATTAGTGATTATATTAATTTAAATATGGCTATATCTTTCTTTACTACTTTCTTTACTGTAACCCGCAAATCGCAGGATAGGCAGAGAGTAGGTAGTGTCAAGACGCTCTTTTCTCTGCTTTTAGAGATTGCGTTTAGAGTGTTCTCAGACACTGTGAAACGATGGCATCATCTTCATTTCCTAGGAATAGTAAAACGTAACCACGTATTTAAGCAACCGTTATATTTTATGTTAGGGTTAGCTCAAATTGTTGAAAGTTAAATGGAGTTTGTACAGTGAGTGTATATGGCAAGTAGCGTATCTACAAATACGGAGAGATTAGAGGCCCGTTGTGGTGGTGGTACTGGGTTCAATTTCCACTCGAGGAAATGTAGTATTTTTTATATTAATTTCTTCGGTCTGGTGTCGAGGTAAAGCGCGGTGTTTAGTTCCCCTACTTAACACGCAATGTCTCCAGTTCTCAGCCGAAAATAGGGAACGAATTGGAAAACAAAATATTTTAACTACAAGCATTTCTTTCTACTTAAATCGAACTTACAACCATCGATAGTAATCACATACTTTATAGCTTTGCCACAACATAAAATCTTATTGATAACAGAACTGAAATAAAACTATAAAACAAGATAAAAAGAGGTCAATTTTTATTGTTCTAAGGCCGCCTAGCTTTGGGCGATAAAAAGATACGGGAAACGTTCTCGTCGAGAGATTCAATAAAGATCGAAACATGAATGCTGGGAAAATCGTTGTTTCTCATTGTAGTAAAATGAGATTTTATTTGATACCTAATAGAACGAATGTTGGTAATTTGTTTGTTTATTAGGGGTTTTTGTTTTAGATCTAAAAATTAATAATTATGGTCTTTCATCCGATAAGTGTGAAATAGAAAAAAGGAGATTTTTTACTTTTTCTCTCGATGTGTAGGAACTTGAGTATGAGTGACGAAAGAATGATAATAAAAATTTAGGAGTGGTGAGAAAGCTAGAAGGAGACTTCAGCTAACTTTCGAGGTCACAGCATCGATGATACTGGAGGATGGTCACGTAAAAAGCATGAGGATCGCTCGTCATGAGGAGGCACTTGCAAGAGAGGTTGATGACAGTGAAAAGGCGAAAGACGCAGTAAAATATGTTTTACATTTATTTCTTTGTAAAATATTAAAAGGCAGATTTCGTATTATTAACGTTTTATAAATAAATTATTAAAAAAAAACAAATTATTATAGGCCAGTTGTGGCCATTAGAAACACAAGTTTGCGACTGTAAATACGAAAGTTTCGATTTCATTCACAAAAGCGAGTTTTGTGATGGCCCTAAGCGCGGCGTTGAGTTTCGGCCTTAAACAAAGGTTCCCAGGTTCCTACACTGCTATGTACGGAATATATATGTACATATAATATATATTTCAAAGACTCATTACAACATTCTTTACAAGGAAACCTACGTTGTATTTTAATTGATAAAGAGTATTGTATTTGAAATATGGTTGTTAAAGTAAATGTGTTAAAGTAAATGAAGTGGCCGCCGGTTGTGGGGTCGATTCCGATTGAATTATTTCTATTTCCCCGCCTTGAACAGACAAAATGCGGCGTTAAATTCTGTTCTCCCTACTATATATATGCGCTACACCGTATAAAGCCAAACATTACATAATACTAAAACAAAAAAAAAATCATATATTAAAAATACATAACTTATACATATTATAAAAAAAATATATGCATTATTCAATCATAATAAAATTAGACATGCAATCGGAACTCCAGACCGGCCAGGCGTGACGTACGAGAGAGAAAGGTGATCGCGAAACAAATGAACGCAGAGTATTGGAATGTCGAGGAAAGTGAGTGAAAAAATATGTATAAAATTGGCGATGGACATGGAATGATGAATCAGTCTCTTAAAATTCCTGAATTAGTAACATTTTATGTTTTTATGGATTTAGAGAAAGGATGTTAGTCATGAATGCTAATTCACTTTCCCTATAGACTTATAACATCTGAGAACCAGAAGAGATAAGAGAGAAAAATATATAATAACTGTGTGACTGTAAACGCAACGGTTTTAGGTTCGATACCCACTCGGTGGAATTAATTAATCTGATTTCCTTATCCTGGCGCGGCGCGGTGTTGAATTTCTCTTTTTGTTTATTCTGATATACTTGGCACAAACATTTTTTTGAGAAGATTTAGTATCTTAACACTAGGTTTCCTCTGCTACTTGACGGGAACAGTATGAAGAAAATGATAAAATTGTTTCATGCCATCATTAAGAAATACAAGGTTTCTATAGCTATTTTAATGCTATCAATCTACCTTATGTTTAACAATTGGTCCATCCATCGATCACCTTTGGGACATAACTCCCGGGTCTCCTTTGTATTTCGATCAGCCTGAATGTAAGGTTCTGTTAGCTATGACTATCATTGATGATAGATCAACAAATGGGGGCCTATTGCTTACTTTGTCATCAAGTGCGCAAAGGAAATTGACAACAATTACTTAACCAAATCAATTTATATGTGCTATTAAATTTTAACATTTAGTTTTTAGTAAATAATAAAATATATCTTCATATTTTTCTTTTTCTTTAAAAAGATCACCACATTTTTTACTTAACGAATGATTTAAAGCGTTATTTTAGTTATTTTTATCCTTACAGTATCAAGATATTAGAAATATAAAAATGTCGAATTTTAAGCCCCAACTCTATAAGCCTCTCGGCTCTCGTGGCGCAGTAACTGTTAAAAAGTTGTGTTCTCCGACCCACACGAAGAAATTAAAGCTGAGAATATCAAATATTATTTTGTTAGTAACGACCGACCTGCTTGGAATACCCACACAATTAGTTTACAAAACAGAATTACTTTTTTGTTCTAATATCATTATTTAAAGACAACATCCTTACATTAAAAACGAAAGTTACAGGCAAATCATTAAAACAGTTATTTATTTAACAGCAATAATATCACAGCTTTTTAACTTATAAACTGATTGAAATATAATAAACACTAATGTTAAGGGACGCAAACAAAGATGATTAGTATGAGATAAAAATGAATATATCGTGTTTTACTTTCTTTAACTATTATTAACAACGATACAAATATGTAGACAAAAGGAAAATTAAAATACAGAATGTGTACGTAAATGGTAAAGAATTTTTCCTTTATATTATATTTGCCTTATTTCGATACAAGGCGTAACTTCAAAGAAAATGCGAAGCTTAAATAAGTACTGTATCAAAATTCCATACTAAGTGGGATATTAAAAAAGAAAAATACGTATAGAATTATTACGGCACTTGAGAAATATTCTTCTAACAAAACCGAGATCGGAAAAGACAACGTTCTTCATATAGGATGGTACTCGTAACTAGAAGTATTGGGTTGGTTTGAGGCTGTCATGGTGGGTTACTGTAAACACGACAGTTGTAGATTCGATTTCCACTCTTGGAAATAAATTATTTTTATTTTTCGTTCTGGTAACAGGAAAAAAGCGGTGATGAGAGAAGTGTTTTACGAGTCAACACTAAGAGCGCTTGTCTTGCTATGAAAAAAATATTGAATTGTAAAAAGAACTTCATGTAATAAATATTCCTCACTTTTCATTCGCCTGAAAAGAAAATTAAAGAAAATACAAGAGCTAAAATACGCTTTGTATAATAATTATGTAAATCCCAGTAATTTCCAAAATATTTGACTGCAATGTTATTTGTAATTAGTCCAAAACATAATAACAACACCAAACCATTCACAGTCTAAGTGGGGCCGTAAAAAAGTGCAAATCCTTCAGAATTTCCCGACTTAAGAGCTTAACGCTAAAGTACACTCATTCGCTCAGTGACCTTTCTATAAATTTTATATTGTTCACACCTACTTGTAATACTAATACTGCTACTTGAGTCCGAGCTCTTAGTCTTGATATATTGATATTGTGGTTGATTTACGATTTCCATTATAAATATGTGTTTCTGTCATAATTTATTGGTGGCAAAAACAAAAGTCGAGCTAAAATAAATACTTACTAGGTATATTTCTACATATTTCTGAAGCGTGGAATAGCAGTTCAAACATCCAGCTAAAGTCTGGTAAAAGATTGAAGTTGAAGAAAAAAAGCAGTTATCAATACGCATCTCAGACATTTTGCCAAGTAATTGGAGCACCACCTTGTAGTATACAACAGTATCATTAAACCTTTTACCGAGATAGGACGTATAAACGCCTGTTGCCGATCGATTTCTAATTTAAAAGAATCGTTGCCCTCTTAACCGATATCTTCGATGAGAGTGCTTTAATTTGCTCTCTTTATATTTTTACTATATTTAAAGGTAGTTTTTTGTTATCATTTAATAAACATAATTTATGTTGCTTTTTGGGGTTCCGTATTCAAAGGGTAAAATGGGACCATATCAGCTGGGCAGCTCTGAATAGCAATGTTTATATTTAAAGGAATTAATTCCATAGTTTTTTTTTGCTGAGGATTTCATGGTCCATACAAATGTTATCGAAGTGTGAGCAAGAAATTCTACTTTACTGTCGAGTACAGATAAGAAACCTAGCCTGTAATTCCTAATTCTAAGCTGACATTTTCTTGATAACAAGATACCAAAGCTTGTAGCTTGTGGTTTTTGCTCGACATGGACTTATAATATAGGACTGCGATATAGTTGATGTATTTGATATTTTCAAATGAAATGAGTAAAAAAATTGAAATGTCTTGGCACAGCGGTACAACGTCTGATAGTAAATACGACGGTTTTGGGTTCGATTCCCATTTGGGGGAATTGAAATTTTACTTTCCTTTTTCTCGAAAATTGAGCAGTGCGTATGGAATGGAGGTTCCCTCTGCCTGTCTTGTTACAGAACTGAGGTTATTATTATAAAATATTTCTGCTTCCTAGTAGGAATCGAACCCACAACCGTCACGTTTCCAATTTGATGCTTTGTCACTACAAAAACCTCAAAGCAAAAAAAAATAAACAAAATAAAATAACTTTAAGTAATAACATTTCACAATAAAATAGCAAAATTTAATCTACTATGGTATAAATGGTCGCATTACTAGGACCGTTAAAGTGCCATAAAGCTAGAATCAAACTAACCGGACCATTTTTAAAATAATATGTCTTAATGGCGAATGGAGTGTCTGAACACTTGCTCCCAGGTTCCTTCTGCCTACTCAGCTACGTGCGGTCCATTTAAAATGTGAAAAGCAAAAATGGTATTAAATTTCACAAATTATATCGTTTTGGAGTGGAAAAATCTATTATTTTCATCTCTGTTGTACTGTGTAGTAGAAAAACATGATAAAACAATAACGCTCATTGAAGACAATTTCATCCACTCTGGCAAGAGAGACGGCGTTCAGTTCCACCATTCACCACGCAATGTCTCGAATTGGGACAGAAAGTACAAAACGGAGTGTCTTGACACTAGGATCCCTACCTATCTTGCTCTATGCGAGATAAAACGTGAAACTAAAAAATTCCAGAGCAGATCTCAATACACTATAAACGCTAACGTTTCGATCGTTCCGCCAGCACGCTATAAAGTCTAGATGGTAGAGCCATCTAACTTATTGGCAATTGAACAAGGTGCAATAAAACGATAGGTTAGTTGCTTGTTTGAATTTGTTAACCGATTACCTACTATAAAGAATGTTATGTGTTTATATTTTAAATAATTATAATTAGTTAAGATTAGAAGTAATAAAATTATTTTTTCTGTGAGCGATAAGATGTCCGCTAGGGATAAAGCGTTAGATTAAAAAATATGTCTGATTTTAAACGTCATTAAACTATAAAAAATTAAATATTTAATATTATCATTTCCTCCGTTTCGTTTCGTTGAGTTCGTCATTCAATGCGCAAGGCCTCTAGAATTCAGCAGAAAATGGAGAACCGAAATTTTAGCACTAGGTTTCCAGGCTTTCTCTGCCTACCTTGCTATGAGCGAGAACCAGTGAGAAACTTAAAAATCACACCTTCGCACTTTGAGTTGCCGAACTGAACGCCGCTGTTTGTCTAGCTAGAGCGGAGGATTTAAAAAAATAAATAAAATATTTTAATAATATTTTATTTATATTATTATTATATTATTTATATTTCTCTTTAAAGATTCACGGGTTCAAAAGAACCTGGTCCTTTGGAAGGCTTGCGTGGGGACACAGGTCCAACACGTAGAGGCCCCTTAGAGAATATTCAAATATTTTACTGTGACGCATCAGCCGGGATCCATCTCTGGGTAACCACAGGTAATTGCCCAGAGATGGCCGCCGGTTAATGCGTAGGAACTATGGGAAAATGCGGGAATCTAAACTAAGGCTATGGTATGGAATTTGGATGGACTGGCTACTGGGCTATTGAATGAGACTAACGGACGTCCGCCTTTACAATAGTCTCAAATTGAATGGTTGGCGGACGGTGACTCGCCTTCCACTAGATGGGCCCCCACAAAGCGGCGTAGTGCCTTGGGCGCAACATCGGCGTGGTCGGCTAAGAGTGTAGAGGGGTGTGCACCGGTTTCACCATCACGAGGAGCTCGTGAGCGGGTTTCCCCGCTATTACGCAGATTGAGCACTTCCACCCTTTCGAGCATATAGCTCTTGCGCTCCACTCTGCCGGCCAATAAAGGCAAGCCAGAGGCGGGGGATAGATTACAATTCCCCTCCGGAGGTCTCAGGTCCGTGGGGTCGCCACTCCCCAACAGCTCGCCACAAGCTGCCCTGCGGGTTTATTTATATTATTATTATATTATTTATATAATATATAAAAAAAATCATTAATAATTACAAAATATGTTTGGGATTAGCGCTCAAGGATTCCGTGACAGGATTATATATGAAATTCAACAAAAATGTTCTTATAATTTATACAATACCTACTTTAAAAGCACATGACGAGTTTCTCACGGAATTTATACAGCGATTAGCTTATACTTATCTATATGTAGAGATAAATAAAATTGAAACGTCTATCTGTGATTATAAAACAACCGTGGTTTTATATGCATATATTTAAAAAAAGAAATCAGCTTCACGCAGTATCCCGCACACATCAGGATCAAGCGCTCGAGGAAATAAAATATAAGTATATATTTTTCATTTCATAGCTACTCAACACGTAAAGCTTCCAGAATTCGGCGGAAAATAGAGAACGAAGAGTCTTCACACTAGGTTTCTTCGGTCTTCTCTGTTATTTGGGTATAAAGAGTGAAGTTTTTTTTAAATTATACATCTAAAATTGTATCAAAACTTTTATTTCGATTAGTTAAAATGCAATCGTACAACTACATTGTTTAAAGAATAAAGAATTTTTGTACTTTTCTCTCCGAGATTGTTTCAGTTGGACTTTAGTTTAAAGGTGCAATCTGTCTTGTTGAAAGGATCGCTCTGCAGCATGAAATGCAATTACTAGAGTTCAAGACCATACACGTACTTTACTCTCTACCTGTTTGTTTTTTGTAAATAAAATATTTAAAAAACCTTGGGGCTGTTGAGTACTTTTTAAATTACCCGTTGTCACCATAATTAGGGTTTCTAAAACTTAATGTTAAATATCCTTTATGAAACGAAAACTATTAAAAATCTGTCGTTACTACTAAAATGTACTAACAACAGGCGCGGGTTCGAGTCCTGCTGAGTAGATTTTTTTGTATTTTAAAATCTGTAAAGCCTGGGAATGTTATTTAAAATTACTAGTTTCATAGTGAGGTCATGTCAACACCCAATAGAAAATATAGAAAGTACTCATATGAAATCACCGGTTTTTGTCAAATGGATCGAGAAAGGCACAATGCAGAACATTTAGTGCACCCAAAGTGCCTATTATTTTGGTCATGCCCTGATGGACGCTTAGAAGAACGAAAGCTAAGTTGGTAGGAATATGACTCTTGCCTTATAAATATATGGTATACTAGCTTTTCGCTCACGACTTCGCTCGCGATTCTTCCGATTTTGTCATCAAATATTTTATCGCGGCAACGAGAAATCTATAATCGTCCAATGTAAATAAATGTTTAGATTAGATTAGATTCACGCTGTATCCTGCAAATAGCAACGTGGGAACCTGGGAATCTAGTGTTAAGACACTTCCCTTCCCGCGGTATTGCGTGTTTAAGACTTTTCATAATTTAAAAATATTTGTACCTACCACTTTAATTATGTTGTCAATGTATTTTATACATGAAACTAATATTTTCAAGTTTCTTACACATGTTGTTCCATAACCCGGGATTATCTATTCATGAGTCACTGCACTTTCTCTTTATTTTCGTGATTCAACGGAGTAACCTAAAGCCACCTTACATAGTTATTTATGAGTATTATAAATATAAACGTTCTTATTTCAACATTTTTAGAGTTTTACTCCACACTCGAGAAAGGAAAATACTTTTCTAGAAAACATATAAAAATGTTAGACGTCCAAAGGCCCAATCGCGACTTTTGGACGGATTTCAAGAGGTGCGAGTTCAAATTTATCTTTAAATATCTTTTTCTTTTTTTAAATATCCTCAAACAGTAGACACATCCATTGAATAACATTTGAACTCATTTATTAGACCAAGCTGTCAAATATACGAGGAAAGGTGAAGAATATAGCTGCTGACAGCCACTTTAAACACACAAATTTAATGTTAAAAATTATGTAAATAAATAAAATATAAAAATAAACTTTGAAATAATAAAAGCGCAATAGTAATACGGACGTGAACTACTAGTGCTAGTCTTACCTATTTTCTAATACCGGTTCCAAAGGAATTAGACTAATTACATTATCCGTTGTTTAATGTAGTTTCCAGCTAATAATGTTTGTTCGTCACGTAGTAGTCATTATTTTAAACTTACTTACTTACTTTACTTACACTGTGTTTGGCAAAGAGACATCGTATAAGAAGAGAAGTAAAATAAGTAATAATAAGTAATATTTTTTGTAGCTTCACGCTTTATTATGCATATAAAGAGGGAGATCGGCAGAGAGTAACTAGTGTTAAGACACACTGTTTCCGCTAAATTTTCAAAATGTTGCGTATTGAGTGGTGGATCTTAAGACCACGTTTTTCTTGTTACTAGATGAAAATTAACCCCTCAGTGAGAATCGAATCCGCAAGCGTAGCGTTTACAGCTAGGCCCCATATACATAAGAATTTATTATATTATCATTCTTTTATAATCTATATATATAAAAGGACTTGTCCTCACTGACTGAGGTAAGACGCACGCACAGCCGTAACCGCTGTGCGTAGAAACGTGAAATTTGGACAGGTGTTTACTTTCGGAATCTGGACATCCACTAAGAAGGGATTTTGAAAAATTTTTACTCTAAAGGGGTGAAATAGGGGTTCAAAGTTTGTATGGAAAAAAAATTAAATAGGCACCGATTTTTATAAAATTTGAAATTTAGATTTTTAAAAGTATTTAATTGAACACGTGTTTCATCGTTTTCTAGAATTCTCCCCCTAAGGGTGCAAATAAGGGGTTGAAAGTTTGTATGGAAAAATCTTTAAAACGCCACCGATTATTATAAAATTTTTAATTTAGACTCTTAAAAATATTTCATTGAACACATGTTTCGTGGTTTATTAGAATTCACCCCTAATTACGCAAGCGAAGCTGCGCGCGTCCGCTAGTTTTTCTATAAATTACCAGTCATTTCTTGAAATATATATACATACATATGTATGTAAAACCAGAAAAAAACTTTAAATAAATGTACAGAACCCTCAGCTAATTAGATAATTCATCCTTAACCACAACCAAAAATTTAACATTATAATTACCAAAAAAGGGTTCCCCAGCCATACATTTTGTGAAAGCACCGACACGCTTTGCCTTTGAAATGAGGAAAAATGTTAATTCGAAAAACCGGTGCCAAGTGGGCCAATTCTGTTGACCTATCCGTTTCTGGCTCTTTGAAGCGGTGGCCGTTGAAAGTTGCAAATAATCTTAATTTTATAATCATTTAATTGCTTGAAACTTCGGGGGAATAAAATATTTAATATTTTCATTACTTCGCTCTAGTAACGAGGCGTTGAGTTCCGTCACTCAACTCGCAATGCCTCGGGAATTCGTGGAAAAGTGGAAAACGGAAAGGTTTAATGGGAAGGGAGAGTCTTAGGTACAAAATAAATTCTTTGCATTAGTAGACGAAGCCCAACGTCGAACTTGATTACTCAATGTGAAATGTTTTGAAAATTAGGGAAAATAATACTCTTTTAGGTAGAGTTCAGTAGGTAGACGAATCTAGTATTACCATATGGTAACCGTTTGGTAATAGTATGTTACCGTATAGTAATACTAGATTCCTCTGCCTACCCTGTTATAAATAAAATTATTTGAACTTAGAACTGGTGTTCAGTACGACATTCTAGCAATAACTAGACTAACAAACCAATTAAATGACCAAGTAGATTAATAGACCAGCTTCTAACAACTCATTATATTTTACTTGCTATATAAAATACTGCAAAAAATGAACATATAAAATTATGAATAATGTGTGTGCACTCAGAAATATGAATTAATGTTAAATTAATAATAGATCTTACGCTTGTAATATTTATATAGGGGAGGTTGAGAAAGAGAGAGAACTAAGTGCCAAAATACTCTATTCCCAACATTGTTCCCAAAATGATTCGTTGCCTCAAATGAACATCGAACCCGGTTTAGAAATACAAAAATATATTAAAAATATAATTTTAACCCTTATAAATCAGGGTTAATTAGCCTGACACTGTTGATATATCGCGTGTCAGCGTTTTCAGTGACCCATAATCCCTTTAATCTCACTTGGCTCGAAAATATCACGTTTTCATATACGATGTGATATTTCTAACAAGATTTTGCAGAAGATTTATCTATATGTTATCCTCTTAAAGGTAAAGATTAGTTGAAGTTCGCTTATTTTAAATAAGGTGAATGCTCTGTCGATGGTGATAATCACTTTACAAGAATATTAATTAAGGATTAAATTTAATTTGAGTGATTAAATTGATACCTATATATAAGTATACGTAGTTAAAAAGTAACTAATAGACAACTTTTATAGAAGACTTCCTGAAATTCGTGGCGAAATCACGATTTTACGATACATATATGTATTTCACGCAAAAGGTGTAAAAGTAAAAGGCAACACCTAGTTTCGAAAACAAAAAATTCTCCAAGTAGTAAATGAACCTACGACCTTAGCGTATAGTCTGCCAAACTATGTTACAGTGACTTCAATCAAAAGTAATATACATATAAAATGTTAGCAAAGATATAACAGAATATTACTTTACAAAGTATTCAACATGCTCAAAAACATTCATGTATAGCATTTGGCGCGTCCACGCTCCTGTACTGCCAACTTATAGCATTAGTTTTGGTTTTCTGCCAAATTTCACTTAGTCGGGCTTGCTGTTTGTACGTTTTTAAATGTATTAATTAATAAAATAAAGCTTAAAAACGAGGCCGGTCGTTGCAGAAGCGAGCGACAAGTTATGGATTCGATTCCCACTCGAAGAAATGAAATATTTTATATTTTTATTTCTTGGTTGTGGTGGCGAGGCAAAGCATGGCTTTGAGTTCCCCTACTCAAGACGTAATGCCCCCAGAATCCGGCGGAAAATAGGGGACGAATCTTAACACTATTTTTCCTCTGCCTACCCCGTAAGATAAAAAATAACTAAATTTTTTATCTTTCTATGACTGTACCATACACGTAGCTCAGCAATTTGGCAATTATAGGTTTTTTTTCTAATTTAGTGAGAAAAAGTTCACATAAAAATATTTTTTACACATGTATAATGAAAAGTAATTTTAAACATATACATTTTGCGTTTATTGTTTCATATTACAAATAAAATAAATAAATCATATTACAATGCCTTTTATATTATAAAATACGGCTGTAAAATGAAATTCCCAGAAGATATGCTGTAATCAGACATGCGAATAAATTCAAATCACACTATATTACGAATTATATGATAATAAAATTATCTTTTCGTTAAGGTTAAATTGACCTTTTGGTGAAGTACTTAGCCAATTAAAATCTTGATAACGGAGATAGTAAATTCGATTCTTACTTAAGGCACATGTGTATTTTTATTTAATTTTAGTGTAGGTACTATTGGTGTACTTTCTACATATAAATTAAAAATCCGTACGTAAGTACAAACTCACAAAACTTTCCTTTAATATAAAGTACTTGACATAACAAGTTCGTTTGAGTTTGTTGACTGAATTAGTCTTAATTCAGCATCAAATAGTCGTGTGCCACTCAAATATATATATTTATTTAAACTTAAGTCATTTTGTTTCGATGAATGCACATTTTTATATTAAAGTTATGTTATTCAGAGTGTGAAGCGTAGTCAGTTTTATTTTTTATAATTTAAATTATATTAGCATAATATGTTTATTTTAATATTAATAAGTAATGAATCATTGTTTTTTCCCACGTGATATTGAATATTCAATCTTTGGTTAAAGAAAGAAAGGAGTGCTTTCAGTTTTTTTTCAGCTTTAGATTGTATTCCGCACGTAGAAGTAAGAAACCTAGTGTTAAGACACTCCGCTCCCCACATTACGTCTAATTCTGGAGGCATTACGTATTGAGTGGCGGCAGAGTGAAGAAATGAAAATATGAAATATTTCATTTCTTCAAATGAGCTTAAAAATCCTAGCTTTTTAATAACTATTTAATTTTTTTTTTGGCTTTCATCGGAAAAGTAATCATTTTTCAAAGTAAAACTGCCACACTATAAAGAAAGTAAAGTTTTTTATTAAACTCTAAATTAACCGTTTACCTTAAAAGTTCTTATCTAGAGTATAATTTCAAACAAAGCTAAGGAGAGCACATTATACTAATGCAACTATTAAGAGGCTAATGACAGTCCGCAATTCACTTTTACGAGATAAATAACAAAATTATCTTGATTTTTTTTTCAGTATATATATATATATATATATATATATATATATATATTTTGGAATATATTCTTTTATTGGGGTTAAAATGTTAGTTAATTATCTTTTTTTTGTAGCTATTTTTTATATAAATGTTCACACATACTGGCTCTGATAGCCAGTCGTGGCGCAGAGGCAATGGAAGTGTCTTAATACTAGTGGGAACCTGGGTAAGGTTCCCACTTCCTATTCTGCTATGTGCGGGATACGTGAAGCTAAAGAAATATCTACCAGCCACATATTTTGAGAGAGGTGTCGAGTTTATGAAGATAGAGCATGTACATGGAGTTAGAGCGTGTAATGTTTTTGATAGACTGTTTAGTACTGACACTAGGCGAAAGTGTAAAACAGAGTGCTTTGACACTAGGTTTCTATACTCCCCCAGATATACACGGGAGACTGGGCCTTGCATAGTACAAAAAGTAGTAATGGTACGTAAATAAATACAATATTATTTTCAACTTTAACGAGGTAATAAGTATAATTTCTAAATACGATCCGGAGTTGCGGCTTGCGGTAAGGCGTGTCAGTGTGTCATAGACAATGTATCTGCTATAACAGTTATGAAGTAAACACTAAAGATATTCATATACCTTATATGGTACGTTCTCATCATTCATGTTCTATAGATGTCTCTTGTTATAGATAGAACGTATTTAATTATAACAGAAAACTTTTTATTGACATGGTGGATGTGAATTCTTTTAAATATCAAACCTATATGTATTTTAAATACTTTGGTTTCTTTAAAGTAGTAAGACAAAGTGTGATATTTGTTTATAATGTAAAATGGTGTAAAATATTGTTAGCTTATACATAAATTAAGAAAGTAAATTTGCAAACTGTGAGCGGAGAATCACTAAGAGAGTTTTCTGCTCTATCAGAATAAGAAAATTTTGGCAAGAATGTAGGTAAATATTAATATACATTTGTTAAGAAAAATTCCATGCCGAATATTACCTCGACACCAGAGCGAAGAAATGAATATATGAAATATTTGATTTCCTCGAGTGACAATAGAACTTCACTAATTCAGACTATTAAACAAATAATTGTGTTCAAGCGGGCGAAGCCATTAGTACAACAATAAAAGCAGATCAAAGTCAACTATCTGTAATCTACTCCTAACAAACTATTACTCATTGAAACTACAATAATTTAATTAGAAAATCGATCCCCCAGCTTCGATCATACATTTCAATACTATCAAAGGCGTTCACTGTACTACAAAAGACAGATTACTATTTTAATAGAGCAACTAGTTTATTGGCATAGTTCTATAAGCAGTTCCGAGTAAATATTGGTTTGTATCTCAGAACGACGACGACGATTTAGTGAGGATAAGTGTCGAGTAAATATAAAGAAAAGATTAAGATTTTATTGACTATTTGTGACTGTAAATGCAATGGTTGTACGTTCGATTCCCACTCAGGGGACTGAAATATTTAATATTTTCATTTCCTCGCTCTGGTAACGACGCAAAAATGTGACGTAAAGTTTCACCACTCAATACACAATGTCTCCAGAAAGTGGAAAGTGGGAAACGGAATGTTATAACGGAATGGTTCCCAGGTTCCCTCTGCCTATCCTGCTCCATACAACGCTGAAATTCGCCTTATAAAGTTTATGAGTGTTTTGTTTTAGTACTTCCTAGTACTAAGAGGGAATTTCGAATAACTCTTATGGGAACCGGAATATACAGGATTTTACGTTTTATAGTCCATAATAGCTAAAGGCAAACCTAATTATATACATACCCTGCTTAGAAGCTTTCACTTTTAAAGCACAATTTGGATTTAAAACCAGCTTCTGCACCCCTAATGCAACCAGCTCATTAGAAACTAAATAAATGTATGTAATATAGAAAATTATCGATGAGTATTAATAACTGTAGTAATAACAACAATATCAAGCGGAAGATGGAACCCATTTGCTAGAGGAGAAACTAATCGACGTTTACTTTTGCAAATCATTACCGGATCTTCAAACAGAATAAATTTGCAGGGAATGACGTAGCATTTTGCTTACTATATTTATAATGACGCTCTCAATATTACTCCAAGTATCAATTAAATTAAGGTAAATAGGTTCACGCTGTACAGAGGAAACTTAGTGTTAAGACACTCCAAGCTCTCGCTGTTAATTCTTCTCGCTTCTTCCCAGATAGCAGGGTAGACAGATTGAATCTAGTGTCAACATTCACTTCGATTTCTGAACATTGGGTATTAAATGGTGGTACTTAACGCCGCGCTAATATTTAAATACAACAGGATAGACTAACAGCAATATTACTTTTAAAATATCGCTTTCGAAACAATTTTTATTCTTCAAATTTCACTTAAATTATAAAATTTTTAAATCAGCTTCACGCTGTATCCCACAAATAGCAGGGTAGGCAGAGGGAACGTAGTGTTAAGACACTCCATTGCCTGTAGCGTCTACAGTCACACTTTGTGTCCCTGCGCCGCGACTCGCCTCTCAGATAGAATTTAAGAGAAGAGAATAAATAATAAAAATTAAAATCTACAATCTGTAATTTTACTCTTATTATTATTTTGAACTTTTTGAGACTATTCATATTAATATTTCTTAAAACAGATATCGTGCATAGATAATACATATACTTAGAAAGTTGCCGTGTATCCATTTTTCGTATTTATTATAAAAGGAGGCGAAAGAAACGTATATTATATGAAAAGTGTGTCATTGGTTTACAAAAACAAACATGTGCGTATGCTCTAAAATGAGTAAAATGTGAAATTTACTGTTTTTCTACGAAAAATGCTATAATTAGCTATTTTCTAAGTAACACTTAAAGTGAACAAAAGGAAAATTTTAAAGAATGTATGAATATACTTACATATTGCAGCTAATTAGGATATCCATATTAGGGCACTCTCACCAAAGAAAATCAATCCAAAACAAAAAAAAATTGAAATCTAGACTTAATTTCCAGTCAACACAATCTTTCACAGCACTTTCATACAAATTACAACACAAAAAACACGCAAAATAAAAAAAAACCGTCACACAAAGTCGCAAAACAACTATCTCTCTGCACCGTTTCTTTGCCACTGTCACGGCCGCGGTGTTTCGCGTCTCCCACCAAGAAGCACTCAGGTCAAATAAAAACTAGAATTACTCGTTATTTATTATAACTAAAATTAAAATCAAAATATTAATCTAAATGAGTACATCTAATATTAATTTAAATTAAAAATTGTCATGCGCGTGCGCATCGACCCTACTATTAAAACAAAAACGACAGACAGTATTAAATAATTTAAATAAGAGAACAATATGAGTGAAAGTGAAAAGTTCGGTTGCGACACTTTTGACGCAATAATAAGCGACGAATGTATTGAATGAAACGTCAATCGACCCAGATAATTCACTTTCGAATGATTTTGCGTCAGCGATTCGTGTTTTTTGAAGAATAACCATAGTCGAGATGGCTTTTTGATCGAACGATTGAAGGCTTTATAGAATGAACGAACTACACTTGACTCCCTAATTAATTAAAAATAAATGTCATAATAAATTAATTATGTAGGCAAGTGCAGTTCATTGTTCAGTTCCTTCATTCGTAACTGTGAATTTGTCTCTTTTTATTCATACTAATAAAAAACTAACTACATTTCCTCAAGTGGGAATCGAGTCCATAGCTTGTCGCGTTTACCCACGCACGCTTACGCCACTGCGCCACCACTGGCTTTATGATGTACACATGTTTCTAATTTACATTTGCCTTTAAATTCTATATAGGTACCAAAACATATAGATTTTTAAACAAATTTGATTTATCTATTTGGAAAACAATTATAATTGACAGAGCACTTTGCCATACAAAATGATAAAAAGATTACTTTTACCGTTATCAACCTTTCGATCGTCGTTATTTCCTAAAAGTAAATTAAATATATTCAAAAGTACTACGAGACGAGTTTTAATAGTACCACCTTAGTTCAGAACAGGTGAATGCACTTGACCGTCAAGAACGAGTAAATTGCGCGAGTCTATTGCCTTTCTATAACACTTTATTACTTGAAACTGCTATTCATTTAATTTTTGTTATAACTGGAAATTAGATATGGTTTTTTGTCTGTTTATGTAAAAACTGGTTTATATAAAACATATATATAAATTGTTGGGAAAAGTTATATTTAAGTAAAGAAAGGTCTGTCTGTATACATGTTCATTCAATGCAAAGTCTAAGTTTCGATCTTTCTTCATGACTGTTAGTGATTGGATACCGGAAAAAAACTTTTTTTCTAGTTTAATTAAAAATATTACAATAATGTTTGTATCGCCACATTGTAAAATGAATAATGATTTAGTCAGTGAATTGGAAACCTCAAGGAAAGAAAAGCGTGGTCGTCTCAACCGTACCAAGGAGCGAAATTAAAAGCGAAGCTGCCATCTTGGTACAAATTAGAGAGTTTCTGTAGACGCCCAAAATGAACTAACTATAAAAAATATATAAATGTCAAATTGGCGTATTATATACCATAACAGGACTAGGGCCTATAAATTATGAGTATAAAGAAAATAGACTGCAATTACGTATGTCGAAAATCTTACCGATACTAAAAACCCATAATTATCAAAGTTAAAGGTTTAATTTTAAAGTAACTGAACAATGATTGATGTAACAATTTAACTTAAAACAGCGAGTGAAAAGCCTTAAAAGTAGGTTGACCCAGATTATAAGTGAACGCGTCTGCTGGTCTCATTTGCATGAAATATTAATAGATTTCAACCAGTCCAGAATGGAATTTTAAATATTTTCCTGTTTGGAAGATCCTTTAGCATATAAACAAGGAGATTTTTATTTACGTTTATATTTCTATTTCTTCGCTCTGGTGTCGAGGCAAAGCATGGCGTTGAGCTCTGCCACTCAACACGCAATGTCTCCAGGAATCGGCAGAAAGTGGGGAAAGGAGTGTCTTAACATTAAGTTTCCTCTGCCTATCCTGCTGTGTGCGTGTAATATGAAATAATATATTTTTTAATTGGTATCGAACCCACGGACCTCACATTTGCAGACAAACTTCACAAAACTTGCACCGCAGAATAATTGTATTTTTAGACTGTAATTTTAGATTCGACCGCCTGTTCTAAGGGTTCTCGCAGGCTTCATAGTAGGTGTGGATAGTCGAGTGTGGTTGACTTACAACATTATACAGCAAATTTTGTACTCCACGTGGAAACCATTTCAATGGAATTTCGAGAAAGGGCAAAAGGAAAGCGAGAACAACGTGTTCTCTCATTTATTTACAACAGAGCCGCATTTTTTAAATTAAATAATAATCGATTTAATGTGACTGTAAAGGCTATGGTCTTGGGTTCGATTTCTATTCGGAGGAATTAATTATTAATTATTTCTTAATATTATTTTGAAAGGCGCTGAGTTTCGGCACTTATCTACGGTCTACGTTGCAAATTCAAATCAATATACTGTAAGAAAATAATATGTTCATATATATTTGTATATATTTTGTTCTAATTCCAAAGCTATTCATACGATTAGGTATATCTCACATCAGTCACGGCACTCACGTCCATTTATAGTATGAGGAATAATATCAGCCTTTTTTATGACCACGAAATTTTACCAAAAGTAACCAAAAAAATGCTATAAAAAAGTGTAATTAAATTGAACCGAAATCTCTATCTATGCCAAGTTTTGAACCAGAGCGTGAAAACGAAAATTTTCCAATCCCCGAATGAGAATCGAACCCACAATCGTTGTGCTTACTGTCACGCTGTCACACTGCGATACGAAGGTCAAATCATTTTTTTATAATTTCAAAATGTATATAGCATTTAAGCATTTTTTATTTATTAACTAGAAACAACTTTGTTATAACATGTCAATGTGCTATCTGGTCTTTATTTTCCACTTATTTAGAACGAACCCAAGAAATGTATATATATTATATACACTACCTATCTTTGGGCTTTAAGCCCAAAACTATAAAGTTTTATAAGGCATGTTCTATTTCCGCCGTTGTGAAGAATATGTTACTGCATACGACAATTTCATACAAAACTTTCATAATATAATACAAAATAGGTTCATTTGTATAAATTTTTACTTATTATGAAATTATATTCTGTAGGAGTCTACTTTTCGGCGAAAAGTGAAGAAGGGAAGTATTTAATGAGAATAGAGTGTCTTAAACATTAAGTTTCCAGGTTCCCCTATTACCCTGGGGATACAGAGTGAAAAACATTTTCACTTTCCACTACAAACAAGTTTTCCTTTGTTCTTAGATTTTAGCATAACAGATTTCAGATTTCTAAAATAATTTAAAATTATGCCAGAAACATCCATAAACTACAGATAGATGTCTTTTATAACACATCAAAGTTTACTACAGCACCTATCGTAACATACTTGACTAATGAACGTATTGACACCACAATACCCACTTACTACCTAACCTATAGTAAAACAGTTAAAATAATCGCTTTACGTACGAAACTACTTTCACGTGGATACCGTATTTTGTGAACTTAACGGCTGGAACTTTCACCAGATGTTTTGGTGCGGGTTAAGGTCATTTAAGATAATTCATTATTATAAAAATGCTAATTTTCTTAGAATATTGATGAGAGTGTGAGCTACCGTTAGAGATTTTAATCTTTGTATTAGATATAAGTATATTAAAGAACTAGATTTTTTTAGGCGTACCGGATTTAGCGGTGCTGTATATAGTAGGGTAGGTAACAGAGAGTTTTAACACTATAAGTATTCACTGTGCCTACCGTCCGAGCTGCGGCAAAAAATTTGAACCTGCATTTCTTAGTAGAATTTGTACAAAAATGTATAAAATAAATCATCTTAATTATTCCACAACAATAAACTATTATTAGTGCATTGTTTTTAATTAACACTTCTTCTTCTTCTTCCTGGCATTAATCCCGGCTGTTGCCAGGGTCTGCCTTCCTACTTAACCTACTCCACTTTGCACGATCTTTTGCGTCCTCGGTGGTTAGACCATTGGCTCTCATGTCCTGCATCACGACATCCAACCAGCGCTTCCTTGGGCGTCCGGGAGGTCGCGCCCCAGGAACTAGTATAGCAAGGCACTTGCGTCCGACATAGTTCTTAAGCCGGCGCGTAACGTGGCCAAACCATCTCAAGCGACGCTCTTGGAGCTTATCCGCTACGTCACGGACCCCAAGACTGCCTCGAATGAATGTGTTGCGTATGCGGTCAAACCACGTTACGCCGCACATCCACCTCAGCATCTTCATTTCCGTGACGTGAAGCTCCTGAGTGTGCCGAGATAGTGCTGGCCAACATTCGCTGCCGTATAAAAGAACCGGTCGGACGATGCTCTTGTATATCAGCCCCTTGAGCTTGGGCGGTATTCTGCGGTCGCAGACCACACCAGTGACCTCCCGCCATTTGGCCCAGGCAGCGCTTATCCGGCCATGGACATCGTGGTCGATGCCTCCAGACTCGTGCATAACGGATCCCAGGTACCTGAACTTCTCCGACTTAACGGCTGGCTCAGGACCTATAAGGATCGTGCTCGAGTCCCGGCTCCCGCAGGCCATGTACTCTGTCTTCGACACATTTAGTTTAAGACCGCCGTTCTCAAGTTTTTTTTTTAATTAAGATTTAGATTGTTTTTAATTAACACTCCATATAGGTAATTACTAGTAAATAACATGTACGATAGCTATAATTTTTCAAATTATCTAATAATAAATATCGGATACAATATAAGCCTTATCTCATAGAAATAAGAACTAATATCCTTTAATGTCCTCCAGTTAATTCGCTTTTGGTAGTGGAAAGTAGAATCGTATTAAAGTAATTATTATGAAACAAATCACGCACAGAAAATAAAATTTAATGTTCACTTTCATAATACAATTTGTTATGAGTGAGTTGTCCCTTGTGAAGTTAGTGTACGTGTTTGTTTTAAAACTTTGAGGACAATTTAGTAATATCCCGCTTTTAGGAGGGTAGGCAGAGGGAACCCAGTGTTAAGACACTCGGTATCTACGCTCTGTCCGATTAAAAAAAATCGTATTGAGTGGCGGAACTCAACGCCAAGATCTGTCTTGTTAACAGGGCGAGGAAACAGATAATTCATACTACATACGGTTGTGGGTTTCGCAAGTTAACTCGCGAATAATTAAGTTGACTCGTGAGTGTTGACTCGCGAATAGTTAAGTTGGCTCGTGAGTGTTGACTCGCGAAACCCACAACCGTCGCATATTGGTGTTTTTTTTTCTTTTGTAATTTTTTATAGGCAGGTTTTTTATTTATTTATCAATATATTTTTTTATTTAAACACGTTTAACTTTAATCAGTATGTATGGGTCTTTAGCATAATATCTTTTGTTATTCTCGTCACGGGACATACGAAGTGAGCTCCAGTGAAGTTCTTTACTTCTGAATAACTTTACGGCCTTTTGTTACGGTTGGCAGGAAATATATTTTTTATCTTTTCATTCACAACTATTCTCGATTTTTTTATTGTATATGGGAAAAAAGGATTGGAAAACTAATATTTAAAAGCTGCAGAATTTAATTGCTATTGTTGTTGGTGTTTTCGAATAAAACAAATATTTTAGTGATTGATACTACTAGTCAAACACGACTAAAAGTAAAATATTATACACACAATGCTTTAAAAAATCCGGCGGAAGTTGGGAACAGAGTGTCTTAACACTATGTCCCTACACTCCCGGGATACAGCGTGAAGCTAAAAAAAATATATGCCTATTTTAGTATGCATAGATAGTACATGACTATAAAGTCTAGACCGTCATCCAGACATAAATTGAATTGTAACAAGATTTTCTTCAATAACCAAAACAAAAGCATATATTAGGGACTAAAATTTCTTTACGATACAACCTCAGGTCAAAATGATAACCTTCAACTATCTCAAGTCGATTCAAACTATTATTTATTCAAATAGACATTTAAATTAGTTTAGAATATTTAAAGAAGAACTTTGTCATTTGGTTAAAGTTTATACATTTTAAACTCCTAATTTAAATATTTAAGTGGAGAGTTTATTAAAAAAGGGCACTGTCATTGATTTACAGCTGGAGATACATTTTTTTAAATTGATAAGGTTTTTGATAATTTTTAAAGAGAGAATAAAGTAGCGTATTTCTTTTTGTCCTGTCTGCCTACTCTGCAATTTTCGTCAATTGGATGTTAGATGCTGGAACACAACAGACTTACCTTAACTAATCATTATATATTCTTCATCTCTCTTCATCATATATTTTTCTCCATTTTCTTTCTTTTAAATAGCAAATACGGATAGTGAATTTCGATTTAATTAATTTCAGTATTTCCATATTTATTTCAAAAGGATACCTATATAAATATAAACTGGATGTGTGAAAATCTAAAAATGGAAATAAAAAATTTTAAAAAAATCCCCACTTTTCCGCCCACCTCACGAGACAATGCGTATTGAGTGGCGAATCTCAAAAGCGTGCTTTGTTTTGTTAACAAAGACAAAGCACGAGCACGAGGATCGAGGGAATGATATCTTCAAGAAAAGAGAGAAGGATATCATTCCCTCGATCAGGAATCGAACCTACAACCGCCGCGTTTACTGTCAGATACATACCAACTACCATAAAATAAGGTTAACAATGTTTTAAACTTTATTTATAACACATGTTCACAAGTATGTTGACGTACATTACACAGCCAACGCGCGATGGTTCAAAGTTCAAACAAAGTTTGTTTGTTGCACTTCAGAGCGAATTTTCCTCCACACTAGGTTTTGAATAGTTAAGTTGAAGTAATTTTAAAATCATATTATAAATATATTATAAGTTTCATCCAGTTTGTTGAAAAAATTGCTTGCAATTTATAATTTTTTTTTTCCGTTTCAATTTGGCGTTATATCCTTAAATAGGTAGGGATTGAAGAATTTCCTATATATTTAGAGCCTCGACGGCCTCTTCGTTTAATACATCAGTATAAAAATAAAAACGCTACTAAAAATTGACAGTGCTCTCATGAAATAACTGTATGTGAAAGTGTAATAATATTTAAGCTAAAAAATCTCTAGTCTAATTGTTGTCTAGAGCATGTTATATTAAGTTTTTAAAGAAAATAACTGTTTTATAGATACTTTTTTACATAAACATGTTCTAATTACCCTACTGCGTAAGTAGAAACGTAATGTTTTTTTAAAATTTCATCTATGTTTATCCGTTTCTATGAACGCTCTAATCACAGGAACTATTGGTTTCAAATAAAAAAATACATATTTCTGCCAGTCTCTTAATCGATGAAGGCTAAATGCTACATAGTGTTAATTGTTTCAATATAGCCCACTATACCTGCAGTTGAAGACATAGTGGCAGACATAGTGGCAGTAAAAACTAGTATTTTAATAAAACTATGAAATTCGTGCAAGAAGGTTATACTTCTGACAAGTTCAAGCGAAAACTATACAACGTGACATTAAAGCGATAGCTTTTCGTGTACAGCTTAAAACTTAAGGCGAAGTTGTATTACTTTTGAACTTTAAAATTGCCTTAGCGCTGGATACAAATAAAGCATATTAATTTAACTTATGTTTTAAGTAAGTTCTTATTAAAGAACTAGCGCATTAGCGATGCAAGAAAATGAAAATATTAAATATTACATTTCCCTAATTGGGAATCGAACTCACAAACGCGTTTACAGTTGCACGCTTGTGCCTTTGCGCCATAACGGCCTCAACTTAAGCGACTCACATTGTCATACCAGTGGTGGGAAAGTTAATAAGTTGAATTAATTCGTAACGTTGCTTTATAACATTAGTATAGAGATATAAACAATTTCAGTATAAATACATAGAATAAATATTACATTAATACTCGTACATACCAGAATGATTGATGAATATCACATTTTTCAACTAAAATATTTTAAAATATATCACCATAAATAGAAAGCAGACGATACGTTTTCGCTCTAACACTAACAAAATATTGTATATCGATATGCTTCGGCGAATCTCTACGAAATTGCGGTAGCTGTCACACTAATCATTCGTTAGGAGTAGAAATAGGGCTGTGTGTTGAATCGATAAATTATTATTGGAATTGTTAGAAGTCCAGATTTTTATTCTAAATTTACACTGTAGACCTAAGGATTCCCTTTGTATATTAACTATTCGGTCATTGTTTTTATGACTCCGTTTTCTACTCTCCACCCATATTTTAGAGACATTTTCAGAATAAACAATAGAAATTAACAAGTGCTCTTTGCAATATAAAATTTTGAATTATATTATTTAACATTGCTTCTAAATGACTTTGTACTCACTATCTGCAATGGTTTAATAAAAGATATTTAAAATGTCCACAGAATAATAGGTCAATGCAATATATATTTTTTAAATAAGATGGTGTCAAATTAAACTTTTAATAACTACACAATTGTCTTACCGATTGTTTGTTACGAATTTTCGCAAATTTAATTAAGAAGCAAACATTGTTACAGAGTTCCCTTCCTCTTATTTAAGCCTAATTAATATATCTATTTGCAACTTAATGAATTGATTTACTTTTCTCGTCAGGTTTAAGCTTAAGCTTTAAACACAATATGTGTGTATCTAAATCTTTTTGCTTTAATTACTTTTGTTTACTGTCATACACTGCACCACCAACAGCAGTTTACAGTAATATTCTTTTCAATAGAATTTCACGTTATTAGAAGTACATGCAATTATACATAAAAAATATTTAATATTTTAAACATTCATATTATTTTAACATTACTCTTTTTACATCAGGAAAACTGGTTAAAACACGAAACTCACTATGAACATCATTAATATGTATTAGTTAGGCACAGTAAACTTATTTCACAAACAAAAAATGCATTAGTATAAATCAAATATGCATATTAGCATATGGCACGAAAGTGGAACAGACGAACATACTTTCACATTTCATACTATCGATATCGACAAGGCACATCACTAGCTTGTTGATGACATTTCATTTAATACTATATATATATGAAAACGACTTCCACATTCCTTTTGAAAGCACATCATAGCTGTCGAATGAAGCAAAATAATGATGAATTTACTTTTCCGCACCACTTTACTTGACATTATCGTTAGTGAATTTAGTAGTGCTTGACATTTTATCGCGATATAAATAAATAGTGATAGAGACCGTCGTGGTGCAAAGGCACAAACGTGTGACTGTACGCGACGGTTGTAGCTTCGATTTCGTCGGGAGAATTAAGTATTTTAAATTTTTTTTTTTTCGCTCTGGTGTCGAGGCAAAAACTCGGCGTTGAGTGCACAATACCTTCAGAATTCAGAGGAAAAATAGGGACCGGAAGTATATTAATGGGAACAGAGTGTCTTGACACTATTAAATTAATTCAAAAAACAAAAAATGTAACAATAACATATTTGTTGAAATTTATCATTATTTTTTTAAAAAAATTAATACTTTTAATTTTTTGATATAAAATTTTAATTATTCTTATAAATTACAGATTATTAACGAGTTGGTACGAAGGCTAAGTCGAAGTCGCACGATATTATATAACAAAGGAAATTAATACTGTATTACAATTGATTTACATTTTAAAGTCACGATACATAATCATAATTAAGAAATATATACTTTTTTTCTTTTAAAGTCACTCGTCGTATTCATATTAATTATTATTTTATATGGCAAGCTGGCATGCAAAGTTTTTTTGACATCTTTATTTACTTAAACGCGCCAGAAATCGTAACAACGAGTATGTGTTATTTGATATTTTCTTTATTCTTAGGTTTTACCTTAGACTTCGCAAATATTTGAGGGGCCAACAACATCCAATAAGTATGATCTTTTTCGTTCGTTTCATTAAATAACACGGAACCTTTCGCGCGCATTCTGACTCTCACTTGGCTGATATCGAAATTTGAAACGATATGAAACGTCTTTTAGGTTAGGCTTATATTAGTATCCATTTTATATTCTGTCCCTGTTATTATTTTAAGGCTGAGCCACCTGTGCCTTAGATAAGGGGACGTGATTATAATTTTAAATTTTATGTTCAATAATGCAATATTATATACATATAACATGAGGCAAGAAAGAAAGTTTCTGTCTTCTATTTTTATGTAACACTAAAGTGTAGGTAGGCATAGGTGTAAGTGTGTGCCATACCCAGTGCTATGGCACATGACACTCCGCTCTCCACTTTCTATCCATTATTTATTGTTTTGGATTTTTTCTACCAAAGTGAAGAAATGACTATCATTCTCCGATTGGTTGATAAGCTTGGAAAATGCCGATTATGACACTTCCCCCATTTTTCGCCAAATTTTATAGGCTTTGCAAGTTGAGTAATATAACTCTCCGCCGCGTTAAGCGTCGTTACCAGAGCGATTAAATAAAAAATATTAAATATTTAATTTCCCCGAGTGAGAATAATAAAAGTATTTCCAAATTTTTTTACAGTAAATCCTTTGCGTGTCGCTAAAGCCTTTACGCCCTAACCAATTATAACTGAATTTTCATATTTCATTTCCCTTGTTAGTTTGATTACGCTTACTTAAATAACACATATAACGTAACCTTCGCTGTAGGACAGATTGTGTCACGAAATATTTTCATATAAAATAATCATGTTAAGCCTTTTATGTCGTCGAAATTTACTTAGATTGAATTTGAAATTATAATATTAGTAATCGTCCGCAACTTCGTTTGTGGAAAATGTTTTTTATGTTTCCTTATCTCAAGGCAAAGAGACCAAAGACTCGTGGACTAAAATATTTAATATTTTAATTTCTTCCCTCTAGTAACAAGACAAAGCGCGTTGTTGAGTTCCACCAATCAACATGCTGTGTGGAGTGACGAGTGGGGAAATGAGGATAATTAATTACTCCGAGCGGGAATCGAGCCCGCATGTCACGTTTACAGCCAGATCCTTAACCACTGCGCCACGACGGCCTGAAAAGCATATGTTCTTATTTAAATAAGTATATGAAATGTGTATTATTTATTGTCTCACATTGACCAAGTTTCAAGGTACAGTGACTACGATTCCGTCATTATAGCCGATAGTCTATGTATACTACTTTCTAATATGAAACGTATATTGTCGTATGTACTTATTATGCTGCACTAGTTAGGGTTTGTAGCTTTGAATATTAATTTTTTTATTGGCTACCAGCGACTACGGATTACTGCAAGTTGTTCGAAACGTCAGGTTTCCTAAAATATAGAAATATATTACTAAAATATACGCGATTGAATCGGTCAAAGTTTCGTTTAAATGCTTAAAAATAGCAAAATACGAATGTATTATTAATTTTATTTCAGTCAGGTAAAGTCAGGTGATTTATTCAAACCGAAAAAAACCTTAAAAAATATTTTTATGGGTTAACCTGATAGTGAGAAATAAAATGTTAATAAAAAAAAGTCATTTAAAAAAAACATAATAGATGTATTTTTTCATAGTGTATTATATTTTGCAAAATAACCCCTTTTCATTTGATATCCATATTAGGTGGGTTGTTTTTGTTGGCCGGCGGCGGCCATTTCAGATTAACAACAATATTGTTTGTATGTAATTTCAGTGTATTCAGAACTAAGGTCGTAATTCAAATTTCAGCTCAATCGTAGACTGGGAAGTGAGCCAAATAGAGCTTGCAAGATTTCTCATTCACTACCGCTCTATACCAGCTTGTAATGGAGAAATATAGAATACTATCACTAGTATATTATAGTATAGAATACCTTTAAGCGCAACAGTTGTGAGTTCGATTCCCACTTGAAGTAATGAATTATTTTTCATTTTCTAGCTCGGCTAATAATACAAAGCCCGGCGTTGAGTTCCGCTAGTCAACACGCGAAAATTACTCCTAATGGGATTTGTACCAACTAGTTTTGCAATGCATTTACGTGTAAACAAACAGCAGCGTCGAAAATAAAGTCGATTTATGTAGAATAAAATATGGACGCCATTATTTTCTCATATCAACTAAATCGATACGACGCTTTATAATACAACATAAATAAATGCATGTCTATATAATAGCGTAGTAGTCGTTGATTTATAGTATGGAGCGGAAAAAACAAAAACCCTAAAAGATTTGTCCTGTCTGTCTGTCTATGTAAGGAAAAATTATAGCTTTTGGTTAAATTAAGCGTACGATGGTGTTTTATGTTTGTCATTTGCGAATCCTCCATGGGTGAGTCGAATTGGTTTGGTTATTCAAATTAGACCTTTAAGTACCGGAAACCATTTTCGATTTTCATTTTGTATAAACGAAAAAAATATAATATATATAATAGATACAAATTAACTAGTTTAGATAAAGAAATGCTTAGATTTGTTTAACGTAATTTAAATCAGATTTGTTTTTCTAATTCTGTCTTTTCTAAGTCATATCAATTTCATATATTTAGAATGTTTTTAAAAGCCTTCAATCAACCGCACTAATGATACTTTACCACAGTTCTAGAAACACCTATTAATTATTTAAATTTAAGACTTAATCTAACCTTGTATTCAAAGATAACAATCGCTTACATAAAGTCATATCTCACGCAATCGTTTGAGTAAGAAAAATTATACCTTTGCTGTATTTTACAAAAGAAATTGGATTTGACACGCGAGCAGTTCGTAAATCTTAAAGTGTTCATATTCTTCAATTTGTCCTGCATATGGTGGGGGTAGGGAACGGAGAAAAAAACTTTTTTATTTTATGTCTATTTATATGATATTTTTGTTTATCTTAACGTTTAGAATTATTAGTACTCTATCTATTTAGGTATAGTTAATAAATAAATACTAGGTACTAAGGCAAGTCTTCATTTCAAGCACACCGATCGCGTACCGCTGGGAACACCGCGCCCTGCGGTCCTTGTTATATTAAATGTAATTTATCTGATGAAGGCGAACTTAGTATCTATGTTAAGAATATATTATATAGTATCTTATATTCTTAATTATTGATATTCTCTTAAGGAAACCGTCGCGGCGCAGTTAAACAGCGTCTGGCTGAGGCTGACTGAAATCTGGTGAATTTGGGTTTGAATGCCAGTTGGGAAATTATCATTTAGATTTTTTGTTCATTTGTTACCATTTAAAAACGGATTGGAAAAAATAGAACATAAAACGATTTTTTTATTAACGACGACCAGTCTAAATATAAAATCTTTAAAACAATATTCAAATCTGATGAATCCAAACTTCTACTAAATAAACCTTCATCTTTCCATATCTGTCAACCTTACAGTTTACTCAGTCCTATTAAAATCACATTCATTAATTTACAATCTTACGTCAGATTTGAATGAGAATAGCAAATAAACATTATAAATACATTAAAATAATACCTTGTATTATGATGGAGGAGCTGCTCCGTTACGATAAGGGTTTAGCATATTGCGGCGAGGATCATGTGTCAAATGTATGTATTAATTAAAATATTAAATAACAGTGTTTGATTTTAAACGCGACGGTAATGGGTTCGATTACCACCTGTAAATTGAAATGGTTGAGGTAGCGGCGGGAAGTGGGATACGAGATCGTAATACCAAATTAATTTTGCCTATCACCTAGAGATAGTACTTGCATGCATGAAGCTAACCTATATTATAGAGCAGCTTCACGCTTTTTCCCTTATATCTCTCTCAAACTTCTTTGAATATCATAACTGGAATAATGTAGTCTGTCCAATTATTAATTATGAAATTACAAATATTACTAGTACATTACATTACTCTACAAGTAACTCGCAATGTAGAAAACTACAATTTTTTTTATAATATGATTTAACGGATATTCAAAAAGAATAAATGTAAACTTCAAAAAAAATATTCGAACCAGCGTCTCTTATCAACCATCCAAAAGGCTGGTTCAAGTCCCACTGTGTCAATTTTTTTATACGATTTTCCAAAATAATTTTGCAATTTTTAGTGCAAAAAAATAAAAGAAATATATGAAGAAAATAATTTATTGTACATTTATAATATTTTATCCTAAATTCATAGCAGACCCCACCACAGCCACCGCTGGCCCCGCTTTAATTATACCATCACGTATGTTTTGACCGGCATGCTCCTGTAAAAAACACATTTAAATATTATACTTTTAATTGTAATTATAATATTTAACGGGCATTAAATTCATGCAAATGTAGATTTGGTGATTTACATGTAACGGCTTAATTACAGTTAAGTGTTAATTGATGTTTTTTGTAATATTATAATTATACCTAGTAATGTTATCTATACGCTCTTCTTCTTCTATTCTAGATAGATTTTATAGATAGATTTTATTTGTAATAAGGACCATAGTAAACGCGACAGCTTGTGGGTTCGATTCCCACTCGAGAAAGTGAAATATTTAATATTTTCATTTATGCGCTCTGATAACGAGACAACACGGCATTGAGTTTTGCCTCTCAATATATAATGCTTCCAATTCAGTGGAAAATAGGGAACGGAAATATCTTAATGGGAACAGAATATCTTAACACTAGTTTCCTAGGGTACGCTGCCTTACCGATGCAGCATAAAGCTTAAAATATGTATTATATAGATATTTCACAGTCAAAACGAATTTATCATACAAAACTCCTATTAAAATTCACTGAGCACCATGTGGAGATACGTTTGTGCTAACGACAGTTTCAAGGGGATATCAATCAAGAGTTGGTATTTCTATATATTATCATTGAATTGAAATATAGAAAGTGCTTATTTTCATTTTGATATAAAAGATTTGATCATACGCCTGTCTAACTATTAAAAGGTCTGTAATTTAAATATAGCAGAATAGGTAGAGGGAACTTATCTAGTGTTAAGACACTTCGTTCTCTATTTACCACTCAATTTTCGAGACATCTCGTTAGTATTGCGATAATATAGATTATTCAGGACTCAGACAGGATGAATGTAGTGACATTCGATGCAAATTCTAACCTTGGAATTTTATATGAAAATAATAAAATACAATAAAAAGCAGTTAAAATCTATCACTTTGACTAGGTTAAATATAATAATAGAAATTAGATTAGTTTTTTTACCCGTACTTGGGATACTCTGTTACTAAGAGTCCGCTGTCAGTTCGGCTGTCTGTGTGTCCGTCTATAAGAGACTGTACAACTGTACTGACTGTACTGACTGTACAATCCGCCGAATGGGGATTGAATCTAGTCATCGCGGTTCCTACTGAACTAATGGTGGCTTCTAAATATATTTATGGCTTCATATATCTATTATTAAATTGACTTACAATTTTCTTCCAAAACTTCCATCTTGGAGCAGGCGCGGCTGACGTCATTGATACAATAAACAACAGAGCCAACATATAGAAAATCCCTTTAAAATTCATTTTGAATAATTGTTTTTTAATACCACCTTAGTATCTAACGATATAAGAAATACTGATTGAAATGTGAATGTGATGCCTTTTTATATTTCATTCGTTAAGTAGCCACTTAATAGAAGATTCAATATATAAAATAATTTGTTGTATTCTTATATTTTTTTATTTTTATAGTTAGTTATAGGTTCAATCTCTATTCGGGGGAATATGGGCATTTGTATTTAATTTATTTTTATTTACACACTGGTAGACGAAGTGAGGCTTTGAAATTAACTAATTATAGTTATATATGTCACTTTTTTCCTAACTAACTTAACTTAAACAGATAATAAGATAAAATTATATGCATAAATTACTTCAAAAAGATAGCTCATGCACGCTTACGTGTGGATTATATATATATTAATATTATAGACCTGAAGATTTTGTTTGGTTCGATGAGTTAATCTCAGTAACTCTTTTAACAAGTTAAAAAAATGTTTTTTGTTAGATGTATTTTTATTAAGGAACTACAAAAACAAATATAAATATTTTATATAAATATAAAATTAGCGAGGAAAAGTTACAACAAAAACATAAAGAAAATACGACACAAGTAATTCATATTATTTTTTTTAAAAGCAACAATGGAATTTTCGCTATAAATATTAAATGTTATCGTACAGAAGTTATTCATTCCAATTTCTCTCTGAGTGCCAATATATGGAGGTATTCCTTTGAACATTTGTCATACAGTCCAAAAGCCACTTAAATACCATTCTCTACATACCGTTTGTTTTGTAAGTAATGGTTCTACGTTTATATAAAATACTTGTTTTAATAATTAGCACAAAATATTACAATATATACTCGTATGTAAAATCTTATATTCAAATATTATTATGACAAAATTTTCAGCGCATTCGTTTCCCAATGAAAGATGTTTACTTATTTTTTCTGTTTATTTTATGTAACGAAAAAAATAATTAAATAGTAGTATTTAATTTAGTTAAAAAATTCTCTTAAATGCCACACACAATAAACGAAAAAGTTATAGCAATTAGAAATAATTTACAAAAATACAGTCGAATTGATAACCTCCTTTTCTTACAGAAGTCGGTTAAAAATAAGAATGTTCGTCTGAATTGCAAGAAAGCTGCTCTATACTACGTCTTTAATTAATTAATTATTGAGCATCGCTTGCGTCTTAAGAGCGATATTTAGTTTTTTATTTATTACGTGTTAGACGTACTTATTTGTCGATTTTGATTAAGACTCTGTGACATCACAGATGTGGTCGGTGACCATAGATTGTATAGACTTAACTCGATTATTTTCAATTCATACGGATTTCTATGTATTTTTTATTCTTTTTTTGAATGGAAACCTAAATTTTCATTATATCAAGTTTTGTTTGACATCAAGCATTGTTACTCAAAATCACTGAAATAGATGTGAAGAAAGTGGGAACGGAGACCCTTAACACTTTCTTTTCTCTGTTAAAAGCAGGAGATGATTAAAGGCATATTTTAATACTAAACATTTTTAAACGGATTAGCAGGCAACTACTAGTTATAAAATAATATCGATAATAAAAAGTATGAAATTAGGTTAAAATCAAGGAAAATACTCTACTTATTTGTACATACTATCGATTAAATATTGGTTTTGTGTGGACTTTATTTACATATTTTGTAACGATAATACTATTTTTATGATGACTTATTTTCATTTTCTCGCTCCAGTAAGAAGATAAACCGCAGCGTTGAGCTCCACAACTCGACACGCAATATCTCTACAAATTAGACGGTACGTAAATAACGGAGTGTCTTAACACTAATACAGCTTGAGATTAAAAAAAAACCACAAAGGTCTATCTATATTTCTCTTTTTCATTTAGATAAAGACAATAATTATGAACGATTTCAAACTAAAATTTGTCCGAAAATGTCTGTTGGTTATTCATCCTCAATTAAGCTGTGAACCGTCGTGTGTCATGACTATATGAAAATAATCCAATGTTTGAAAGTATATAAGATTTGGTCGACATTTTATTTCATGTCGATTTACTGATGGGAATTTGCAATATTCGACTCCTAAGAGGTTGTTTTGGGGGTTGATAGTTTGTATGAAACTATGTTACTATAAGTGCTAGGAGTCTCAAATTTTCTATGGACGTCACTTATAGAACGCAGGTACTCATGGAGACAAAAAATAATAATAACGTAGTTCACGCAGGCGAAGCCGCGGGCGGGCCGCTAGTATAATATATAAAGAAAAAGATGCAAAATTTACTTATTTCACAACGCTAAGCGTCGACGCCTACTAAATCCAGCAAACATAATCACAAACGTTGCTACAAAAAGCTCCTCTTATTACTTGTTACATCTCACGAAGACAATATAATAAGAACGTGTTTCACAAAATCTCCCAAGATTGGCGTGAAAAGATTTTTCCATATAAGCCTTTTGCTAAATTGCTTTCTAAATAAATCTTTTGTTTACATATTTTTGTTGGAATTTTTAAATAAATAAACTATAATGTTATGGTTCTGTTTGTATTTCTGTGAGTATATTTGAATGTCTATTTATGTATGTCTAATTGTTTGATTGTCTGTGTGTCTTTCTGGCTATCTGTTCGTATATCACAACCATTTAATTTCGAAAGTACTAGGCACACGCAATGGGGACTTGGTAGCTAAAAAAAAATAGTTGAATTGAATGAAAATTTAAATCTAAATTAACAACCCCCACTCTGGTAGATTCTGGCTTGAAAATTCTAAAGGGGAACCGGAAAGTCCAAATACTAGGTTCTTACTGTCTACTTACTCTGCTGTATGCAGAAAACATATAAAGTCAGTTTTATGTATTTTCTTTCAAAAAAAAAAAGAAAATACCATACAATGTAATTTTGCTTAGTTTTTGTGTCGTCATGATTCCTCGGTGAAGTACCGCTTATCGTGTATTTACAGTTGCGGTTGTGACATCTGTTATATAGCATGTTTGTTGTATGACGCATAGCCTTGTTGTTTTCTTTTGTGTGCAAAGTACGCTCTGATTATACTAAAAAAGTCCCTATGTTTTGAAAATTGGGCGGAAAGTGAAAAACCGAGTGTAAAGTGTGAAATTTTTCGAGGCATTGCATGTGGAATGGCGGAACTCAAGGCCGGGTTTTTTACTTGGTGCCTAGATGAAGAAATTAAAATATTAAGAAATATTAATTCATACTCTAATCTCTAGTGAGGATCAAACCCACAACCGTCGCATTACAGTCACACCTGTATATATCAGTTCAGTTCTTGATTTATGGCGTTTATGTATATCTACTACTAACATTAGACAGACGGAAAGATATTAGAGGTTTTATATATTTTTCTTAAGAAATAAATTTGTGGGAAATTACGATAGGTTTAAAATAAATACTTAATATAAAACAAAAACTTATTCTTAATTAAATTCACTATTTTAGAACACACTGTAGCTATTTCAACTAATACAGAGATATAGATGTAAAGATATCGGTGCACTTTTATGCAATCCTATATCGATATCAGTCTTTGTAAAACTGTGAATAGAATATGACTCGTATTATTTTCCACGGCGTAAGTTATTCTAATAACACTAGAAATGTACATAAAAATAAATTACACTTTCATATTATAAACAGTAAATTACAAAGAAAATTAATTTCATAGCAAAATATATTATTTAGCTGTACAATGTCCTTTTAAAAGGTTTCATATTCATATGTTGTTCTAAATATTGAATTATAAAAGCTATTGTAGTCGGTATATAACTGTTTACTTTTTCAGCTTTACGCTGTATTCTGCTTCAGCCTGCATATTACAGTGTCAGCAGAGAGAACTTAGTGTTAAGATTCCCCAGTGGGAATCGAACCCACAAACATCGCGTTTACAATCACACGCTTGTGCCGCTACTCCGCGACGGCCTCGATTATAGGTTAATTGAATTTATTATAGTGTTAAAAATATTAGAAGCCGTCGTGGCGCACGACGTTGGATTGTAAGCACGACAGTAGCGAGTTCGATTTTTACTCGGAGAAATTAACTATTTTCATTACCACGCTCTGGTAACAAGACGAAACGCGGCATTGACTTTATTCTATTTATATTATCACTGTACTCTAATGTCTTGAAAAATGGGCAAAATCTGGGTAAGGGAGTGCCTTAATACAAAGAAGCTTTGACTTCGATTCCTACTAGGGGGAATAAATTATTATCGTTTTCCAACTTTGGTAAAATAACTTCGGCGTTGAGTTATGCTGTAGAACACGTAACGAATTCGTGCCAGAACTGGGTGCCTTGACAATAGAATCTCTTTGCTTATCCAGTTATTCGGGATAAGGCGTGAATTTGCAAAATAAAAGTAATTGATCACTAAGTCGTTCTCTGCCTTTAGTGCAAAATGCATCATGTCATGTCAAAAAAACATTTTCCATAATAATTTTCCTTAATATTTAAGCTATTAACAAAAATTCTTTAGAAAAGAAAAAAAATAATATCGATTAAAAAAAAGTCCCGCAGATAGAACGGTTTAAAGGAATCCCCGTATCTCGTAAACTCACCCCGAGTCTAACCGGAGATGACCTTACTATTACCAAATTGTTATGCAGTTAAAATAAACAAGAGAAACCAAAATGCATTTTATTAACATAGTGATAAAGTTCAATTTTATATTATCAAGTTTCCTAATTGAACAAGTAAATTTGGCAACTTTAGTTACAGACTATATAAAGTAGTATAAGTGAACGAATATCATAAGACAAGC